>OY796888.1:46028818-46387818 GCA_963680785.1 Diplosoma virens | reverse complement strand
AAATTCCTTGCTGTCGCATGAGAGTTGCGATAGGTGAGTAGCAAGCATTAGTGGCAGTTGCTTCTTAATGACTGGCGGATGGTTGGATAAACCGGTGTATATACAGAGGTTGGTCGTTGGGTTTACGGAAGGGCCAATATCTTCCCGACCTCAGGTCTAAGGTAACGTCGAGGAAATTAGTTTGGACGAGGTTGGTTTCTGCTGTTATTTTTAAGCCGTGTGGTGTTAAAAGAGCTTTATGATCCGTTTTTTAATGCGTTCTGAGCTTGGGCCAGAGGCATTTTCCAGGATCGCCAAACCGTCGTCTCTGTAGAGGCCGATGTTGTTGCTCCCAATAAGTTGCGATAAGTTGTTAAGAAGAAATAGGCCAACCAGTTCGCATATTTCGGCTCCATCAAAAGAACCCATCGCAACGCCAAATAGAGAGCCCATTCTTTTTTATCTAGGCACCATCGCTGCCAAATAGAATTGATTTTCTGCAATGCAGAATTATATTAACTTCGTCATCATTGATTCTTACAAACTGTCTTGCAAAATATATGGCATCTGTGAGGCAGTTCTTCTGAGATGGAAGGGTAAAAATCTATGATGTCAAAAGACAGGAATTTGCATTTTTCCTTGTTGGGGAAGTTATTAAACCATGAGATCACAGCCGTAGTGTTACGCCATTGTTGTAGACCTGTTGACTGACGAATTGAAATATTGATCCTATCTAGAATGTGTTTGCTAACTTTCCCAAGGTTCGATTTAGTTGGGTTTATGAATCTGCATTTGGGGTTGGTGGCAAAGTTTGGCTTATGGTCTTTCAAAGTTATAAACGCTGATTTTTCCGGTAATTGTTCAATGCGGTTGTCTAATTAAGATTTTTTGCTAGTTGCTTTGCTCCCAAATTGATTTGCCATACGATGTTTTCGTTGGAATTGCGGTATTTGTTTGTGATGCTATCCTGTAGTAATTTCTCGTAGTTGTTTACTTCAACCTTATAAAGGTTTATTGTTTTGTCAGCAGGGACGAATAGACTGGTGATGAATTGATGGTTTTTACGTCACAGGCCAATTTATTTTGGAAAGGATTTGAAACTTTACGGAACGAAACTGATCGGGCCATGCGATAGAGGTCGGATTCAAAATCTATAAGATCATTGATTTGAGGCGGGGTTCTTTCTGATTTAAAGCCGTCGTTGTTATTGTCTTCATTTTGTGCATGCTCATCATGGTGGTCAAAAAAGTAGGCCTTCCACCGAAGTCTTCTAATGAAACTGTTTAGCTTTTCCAGTAAGCACTTGAGGTAGTGTTGATTTGAAGGAATTGGAATGCTTTTCATCGAATAGCCAAAATTAATTTTATCCAAAGGTTCGATTTAGTTGGTTTGGCGATCCTGGAAAATGCCTCTGGCCCAAGCTCAGAACGCATTAAAAAACGGATCATAAAGCTCTTTTAACACCACGGCTTAAAAATAACAGCAGAAACCAACCTCATCCAAACTAATTTCCTCGACGTTACCTTAGACCTGAGGTCGGGAAGATATTGGCCCTTCCGTAAACCCAACGACCAACCTCTGTATATACACCGGTTTATCCAACCATCCGCCAGTCATTAAGAAGCAACTGCCACTAATGTTTGCTACTCACCTATCGCAACTCTCATGCGACAGCAAGGAATTTTCCAATGCAGTCCCGGAGTACGAAGAGGCTATGCATCGAAGCGGACATACCGGTAAGCTGGAGTATACAGACAACCTTGTCTCCAAGAAAAAGAAGAAGAGGAAACGTAACATCACGTGGTTTAACCCACCGTTTAGCGAGCATGTCAAAACTAATATCGGCAAGGAATTCTTGCGACTGCTCGCCAAACACTTCCCTCCCCATCACCGACTGCACAAGATCTGCAACAGATTCAACATCAAAGTGAGTTATAGCTGTATGCCAAACATGGCGGCGATTATATCGAGGCATAATAAAATCGTGCTGTCCAACAATACTACTGCTAATAGCACCACACCACCGTGCAATTGCAGAAACAAAATCAATTGTCCTTTGGAGGGAAAATGTCGCGAAAGCTCTATTGTTTACAAAGCATGCTTACTATCAGGCAACGCTGCCAACAATTATTATGGCTGTTGTGAAACGGAATTCAAAACCCGTTTCAATAACCATAATCAAAGCTTCAAATTCCGGAGAAAGAGTAACGCTACCGAACTCTCCAAAGCTTTTTGGCAGGCCAAGGACGCAGGAAAAAACCCCCGCATAAAATGGAGTATCGTGGCCCATACAGCCCCATATCATCCCGGGGCAAAGTCTTGCAATCTATGTCTCAAAGAAAAACTTACAATCTTACAGGCAGATGCAAGCTCAACCCTCAACAAAAGAACGGAACTCAACGGAAAATGTCGTCATATGAACAAATTTAAATTGCGCAATTTTACTTGAATCTTTTTGACTTACTTTTCCCGCTTCTTTTCTGTGTCGCTTGACCAAACCTTACTCCTACATGTTTGTTTCTTTACGATTTCTATCGCATGACGTCTTTATGCAGTGTTATGTGTTTCCTTATTGTTTTAAATCAGACCAAGTTGTTTATGCCCAGCGCGTACGTAGCCGACTTGCATGTGTAACTGTTAATGTTTTCTTAGAAAATTATTTGTTTTAGTGAATAAAATTGAGTGACAGTCAATATAAACATATTTTCGCCTTTTAGATATTTTTACATTCTATATTTTTTCATTTTACAAATTCCATCTGATGAGCCCTCTTTGGCGAAGCAGACTACGGTGGATTCCAAATTTTCAATTTTTTTTTTAAATTTTTAATCACTTTCAAGTATATATATACACGTACATAGTTTTTTGGCCGGTGCTCTTCAGAGAGAAGCGCTCTGTGACGCCGGGTCATAGCAGTTTTATCGAATTTTAGACCATACATTCATATTATTTTATTTACCACCGCAGACTGTTTTGCCTGTCCGAGCCCGTCAGAGGGCAGTTGAAGATCTTATTCAATTTTCATTTACTTTTTTCATTTACTTTTCTTTTTGAATAAGATTTTTAATTACAAACTAACAAGATACAGTATATGCCGCCACTAAAATAAATCCACTTTATATTAAATATATGACCCACCTTTTTTTGTGCACTTTAATTACCCATCTCTTTTGTGTACTCTCTTGTCCGTCTTAATCCGCTTGTACCTCTCACTATCGTTCGCACTAATTTTCACTCACTTTTCCTTTCTACCTCATAAAGCTTACAGTACTCCCCCTTTTACTTTTATTGCTTTATAGAATTTCTTACTTTTATACCTTTTTCAACACACCAAACTCGCCTTCCCTCATTTTTAATTGAATGCGAGCCTCCATACTTGCATTTCTTATATTTTTTCTTCTATGACGTCACAGGAATTGCATTGTTTGCTTAACTAATTTTACTACATATTATTTTTACTAAAATTAACTGCATTTTAATTTTCTAGTTTCCACCTGACGATTCTTAGGATGAAACAGGCTGTCGTGAATTATAATTGTTAATTTTTAATCTATTTTAGTGCTTTTATTAATAAATACTGCTCTAACTATTTGGTTATTGAGCTCTGTACCGGCGAAGTAAACCAAACAGATATATATATATATCTACAAAATTTATTTAATCACTGTTTAAAAACCACAACGGTTGTGGTTTTTAAACAGTGATTAAATAAATTTTGTATTAAATTGCTCTGATTTTTTTCATTAAGCACTCTGCGGGGAAGATCGATTCACTCCTACAATATATATATATATATATGTATGTACAGCAATTATAATAATGCCGCGTAATTATACAAGGAAAAGTGAACGAAGCATAGCTAAACCTGATGAAATGTTGACAGCAGTTCGACACATTAAAAGTACCGGAGAGAGTATTCGAAAAACTGCTGAGAGTTTTGGTATCAATTACAAAACACTTTCACGTTATAGAAAAAAATTTTGTGACGAAGAAATTAAAGGAGAAGATTCATTTCTAACAACAACTGTGGTATAGCAAGCAAATCTTACCTTATGCAAAATAAAAAAAATTCTAACTTTAAGACTACAACTTAAGTCTGTAAAGCTTCAAAAACAAAGTTCAAACTGGGATGATCGGTGATCAATCAGCTTCTTATTCAAAATAGATCACAATTCACAAATTAACAACAATTACAATAGCAGGGGTAATAATAACAATGATAATAATGGTGATGATGATGATTACCGAATAAAAACTTATCCCAGTGAAATCAAATCTTCAAATTACAACAAATCGTACCTAACGGCACATTAACAGTCTAAACTGAGTTGTAGCCAAACGACTAACCAAACCCAACCAAATCGACAAGTCTCATTACCAGTCAACCTTATTAGAGAAAGAATTATTTTCACGAGGTAAATATTCACATTGGTTGAAACAATCAATTGACGGATCCGGAACATACCGACCCCGAAAAGCTAATTTAGTCTTTTCTAAAAGTGGAGGACTCCGTACACAGCCTCAAAGATTAAATTACACATGTGATGACGCTACAATAGGTACGAATTAATTAACACAAGATTATGAAATATCGTGCTTGCAAATTTCAACCAACTCAATGAAATAGAATCACGAATATTACACAAACACATACAAAAGAAGAAACATTATACGTACAACACAAATTAGCCTTATCACCGAGAGCGAGTGATATTATTGATTTAAATCAATCATCAATGTGTCCCTCTAAAAGATATAGTTTTCTTATGTCTCTAACAAGCACAGCATCGGCAGTGCGCACGCGTACTCGACGCACCAAACCGTTCCGATCAGGATAACATTCCTCAACGATGGCCTTTGGCCACTTGCCACGTTTAACGTTATCATCACCGACCAAAACTAAATCACCAGGTTCTAGATTCGGCGAAGTTCCAAACCATTTCTTTCGAGGCTGAAGCAAAGGTAAATATTCCGCTAGCCAACGTTTCCAAAAGATGTCAGCTAGTGCTTGGGTTTTTCGCCAAGATTTCCTGTACTAATCCCCTTTCATAAAAACATCTGGCGGAAGGCTACTGTCCAATGTGCCGGTGAGAAGCATATTGGGTGTCAACGCGGTAAGGTCACGAGGATCGGTAGAGACATCGACTAAAGGACGATCATTTAATATTCGCTCTACTTCAGCGACCAACGTTAATAGGTCAAATTCGTTCAATAAACTTTCACCCACTATTCTCCAAATTAGTGTGCGTATACTCTTAATTATACGCTCCCACACTCCTCCTGAATGCGAACAAGCTGGCACGTTGTATTCCCAATTAATTTGCTCTTGTAACAACCAATTTTGTATTTGGTGTTCATTCCAGGAGGCAATACCCGAATTAAGTTCCCTTTCAGCACCCTTAAAATTAGTAGCATTATCACTAAACATTGTTGATGGTTTTGTACGACGAGAGACAAATCTTCTAAATGCTTGTATAAAGGCACTTGCCTCAAGAGACTCAGCTACTTCAAAATGAACGGCTCGTGAAGCCATACAAGTGAAGACGACAACGTATCGTTTGACAATATTCCTTCCGATGCGCACATTCAATGGACCCATGAAATCCACTCCTGTCGCCGTAAACGGTGGCCTCCCAGCAATCACACGTGACTCAGGGAGATCGGCCATTCGTTGACAGCCAGCTTTAGCAGTCCACAAACGACATTTAAAACATTTTAGCAGAACCTTTTGCACAGCTGCTCGACCGCGTACAATCCAGAAACGTTCACGCAAGCAGTTGAGAACATGAGACACGCCGCTATGGCCAGCATTTTCATGATACATTCTTATTAGCATTTCTGTTACAAAGTGGTTCGGCGGTAATATAATTGGGTGTTTCTTTTCCAAGGGAGCATCAGAATTTTGTATTCTTCCCTCCATTCTCAAGACTCCATTATATATAAAGGGACTTAGTCCTTTCAACTGACGAAATTTGAAAAGAGTACGAGCTAATGATTCAGAAACCAGTTTACTTGACGATCGATGGTCTATTACATTCGGCAGTTTAGCCATGACCTCAGGAAACGCCTCCAACTGCACTAGTCGAGCAATGTTTAGAGTGGCATCATTCAATTCTTGTACAGTAAGACGACCACATAAGGGAGGATCATGATCCCTTATGAATTTCCATTTTATGTACTTAATAAATCGTAGCCACCACGCAGTAGCACGCTGAAGTTTTTGGTACGATGAAAAACGTGACATCTGCCGATGCAAGTAATCAACACAATTCAACCTTAGAGAACAGCAAATCTTTGTCTTCTTCGTTTCTTTGTCATCCGATGGATCGCACCACTCTGGTTGTTGAGGCCAGTCATCCTCAGCATTATGAAGGAATGAGGGCCCATTCAACCATAAGTCTACAGTCTCATATTTACTTGGCATTACACCCCTTGAACCAATGTCCGCGGGATTAAGAGCTGAGGGTACATAGCGCCATTGATTAGGCGAACTAAGTGAGTGAATCACTCGCAATCGGTTGGCAACGAAAGTTTTAAATCGCTTATTAGTATTATTTATATAACGCAATGCAATAGTGGCATCTGTCCACATCACTACTTTACTAAATTCATAATCCAGCTCATTATATACAAAGGCACACAACTTAACTGCAAGAGTGGCAGCCGTAAGTTCTAAGCGGGGTACGCTGATTGCTTTGAGAGGAGCAACGCGAGATTTACCCATGCAAAAAACGCACGCAATTACATCATTTGCATAACGAGAACGAATATAACAGACAGCAGAATAACCAGTAGTACTGGCATCACAAAAAACATGTAATTCAACACGCTCTAATATTTTATTGGCGAGCTTAAAGCAGCGGCGCAACGATACGCCCTCTAAGTACGCCAAAGACTGTAACCATTGGTCCCAGACAGCACGCTGCTGTTCGCCCAACGGATCATCCCAAGAGGATTCGGTTTTGCACGCTTCCTGCAAAAGCCTACGAGCTGGCAATAAAAAAGGTTGTATAATACCCACCACATCAAATATTTGACTTACCATAGACAAAAGCCCTCTACGAGTAAACGGCCTAGAGGTCACCTTTACACGAGTCTTAAGTTGATCGGATTTTGTGCACCAATAAAGCCCAAGTGCCTTTTGTGTGTTTGGGCCAAACTCTACCACGCTTGATGCACGGTCAGCTTCTGAAATACAGCTTAAAACGCGGGAATTATTGGAAGAAAATTTAGACAAATGAAATCCACCACTACTCAGCAGCGATCTCAATTGTGAAATTAAAGATATGCAACCATCAACACTACTACAAGATTTAAGCATGTCATCAACATAGAAATTTTTAAAAACAGTTTGTATTACCTCATGGTCGGCGTCAGTAACATTGTCGACAGCTGTCTTATGAAGTGCAAACGATGCACAACTTGGCGAACACGTCAAGCCAAAGGGCAACACGTTCATTTGGTAATCCAGTGGAGTCTGGGTCATATCATGATTAGGAAACCACAAAAACCGTAACACCGATCTGTCCTGTTCTTCTACAAATACCTGATGAAACATATTTCTAATATCGGCAGCAACAGCTACCTCTTCCTGCCTAAATCTCAGCAAGACACCAGTTAAATTATTACATAAATCTGGACCCTGTAAAAGCACATCGTTAATAGAAGTGTTATTAAATTTAGCACCACAGTCGAAAACTATGCGAAACTTCTCACCTGTGCAATGGTGTGGTAAGTACCAAATTAAACTTTCTGTAGACGATCTTTGATTGGTGACTAGACTAGCATGACCTTCATCTATATACGAATTAATTTTTGTACAATATTTTTCATATAAATCGGGTGATCTTTCCAACCGTCGCTTAAGCCCAGCTAAACGCTTTAAGGCTAACTCTCGGTTATTTTCCAAACCTGGATTTTTAAGCTTCCAGGGCAATTGAACCTGATAATGCTTATCACACTTCGTAACGCCTGATTTCATAATGTTCAACGCCCTCTTATCTTCCAGTGACATTTCAGGCCTTTGATATACATCAAGATCATGAAAATCTTGTTCCAGAAAATTGAGTATATCATCACAAAGGCCATCATCTTCCCTTCCATCAGGTAAAACAGACACTTTAGCACAAATGTTGTCACTAGACTCATTTTCAAATGCATTGTATTCTGAACCAAATATTGTCCAGCCAAGTGCTGTATGTAATCCATAAGGTTGTCCATACTCACCACAACGCTGCTCACTTATCTTAAAGACTTCATGAGCATTAGCACCTAATAGAAGCTCTACATTAGCAGGTACCAAAGTTGGAAACTTTAAATCTTCTAAGTGAGGATACCTAAGTACTACATCATTACTTGGAATATTTTCTTCCATGTTTGGAAGTTTATCCATTACCCTGCATTCTGTGATTTTGAACACATGTGGCTCATTAATTCCACAAATAAAAAATTTACTAGTTCTTGATGAACAAGAAGAAATAGACCCAATTCCACTTAATTTTACCTGATCATTCATCTGATTTAAACCAAGACGATTAACTAAACTAGAACTACTAATGCATGTAGTAGAGCCACTGTCCAAAAGAGCATAAGTTGTTACTGCATTATTGGGATCATTTTTCCAGACCTTAATGGGCAAAATATTCATAAATCGTTTATTAGCTGCAGGTATAGCAGCTCTAGTATTAGAAAGTGACACCACCACATTCTCTGCAGCTTCAACATTTTTCTTTGATTCAATCGACTGGGTCAATTTAGGAGATGATATGCTAGTGTGCAGCAAAGTATTGTGACGTTGACCACAAACCTGACAACTTCTTTTAAACTCACAATCAACAACTCGATGACCTATTCTTAAGCAATTAAAACATAAAGACTTCTCTTTTACCAATTTTTGTCGTTCTTCAACAGAATTTTCACTAAACTTAAAGCAGTTCCACAAGGATTGTGAACCTTTACACAAAAGGCATAGACGACTAGTCTTAAAGGCATCACCATAAGTTTTAGAAGTTCCAATTGAGACTAACATGGTTTTAATATTTGATCTAGGGAAAGGTGGTTTACCTTTTGAACCAGACGTTTTACCATTAATTTTGTAAAATTGAAAGGTTTGTTGTGCCCATTCTGTTTGGGCATATTTGGCAGCATCATTTACAATAGAAAGCAGGTCACAAAAGGTGGCATGAGAGCCACATTTATTAAAACTTAACTCAGCAAATCGCTCCTGTAGGCGAATAGGTAATCTATATAATACACCCTTAAGAACCTCAGAACCATTAAGTTCAGAAAGTAATCCCTGACTTTCGAATAAACATTTACAGTTGTTCATTTTAATTGTTAATTCATTTAATCTTTTAACATCACTAATACAAATTGTTGGACCATGTAAAATTTCTTCTTTAACCCTTTTTAATAATAACATAGAATCACCATACCTCTGATCCAGAAGCTCCCAAGCTTTATAATAGCCTTCCTGCTTATTATAATAGCTGTTACAGCCCTTTATAACTTCAGCTGCTTCACCAACTAAATACAGTTTCAAGTACAAAAGTCGACGATGGGCATCCAGGCATACAGGTTCTACAAACGATTTAAATTCTTGCACAAAGGCAGGGTACTCTGCAATATCTCCACTAAACTTAGAAATTTGTATATGGGGTAAAGATAAATGGCTTGCAGATGGCCAATCAAGATATGGAGCAGAGTTAGTTGCACTAAAATATGGATGAAAGTTGGGTTGAAATGGTGGTTTTAAAGTATGCGGATTACAATTAGACCTAGTTGAATGAGCTTTAGGCTCCCTATAACCTATACTATTCCTAGAAGAATTAGCTTCAGCTTGACTAACATCCTGAGTAAAAGAACCAGTTTGGTCTAGTACATTATAAGCCTCAGAACTAGAATCCAATGACTCACCTATAGAGTTATCACATGAACCTTCCCTACTACTTCTACATTTATTTTTAATTACATTAATCAAAGTTTGCTCTCTACCATGGGAAGCAGTCAATTCCTGCTGTAGCTTATCCACTAGAGCCAAGACATCTGCATCAACATGGGGAACTTTATCAACAGTAGTGCTATCAGCACTAGCTCCTAAATTATAATGAGACATACCTTAACTCAAAATAGAAATAAACAATCTTATCAAAATAGACTAAAACATAAGAATAACTGTAAGCACCAAACACAAATGGATAGTTATTCGGTAATGAATATAGCAAGCAAATCTTACCTTATGCAAAATAAAAAAAATTCTAACTTTAAGACTATAACTTAAGTCTGTAAAGCTTCAAAAACAAAGTTCAAACTGGGATGATCGGTGATCAATCAGCTTCTTATTCAAAATAGATCACAATTCACAAATTAACAACAATTACAATAGCAGGGGTAATAATAACAATGATAATAATGGTGATGATGATGATTACCGAATAAAAACTTATCCCAGTGAAATCAAATCTTCAAATTACAACAAATCGTACCTAACGGCACATTAACAGTCTAAACTGAGTTGTAGCCAAACGACTAACCAAACCCAACCAAATCGACAAGTCTCATTACCAGTCAACCTTATTAGAGAAAGAATTATTTTCACGAGGTAAATATTCACATTGGTTGAAACAATCAATTGACGGATCCGGAACATGTGGTGTACACCAGAAAGAGGGAGGTGTTTACAGATGCACAAGAAATAATGATTGTCGAGTATCTTCTAAAAACATCGGATATTTATTTTAGATTATCACCAAAGGAATGCCAAAAACTTGCTTTCAGATTTGCTAAAGCTATCCGTATAGAAATACCAAAAAGTTGTTATGACAATCAACAAGCTGGTCTTGATTGACTTACATCTTTTTTAAAAAGGCACCGCCAATTGTCACTCCGCACTTCAGAAAGTAGCCTACAAATTTAGCTAGGGCAAGTACCTTTAAAAAAAAATATTACTTCTTTTTTGCAAAATTTGAAATTAGTCTTAAATAGGCATAACTTTCAGCATTTGGACATTTGGAACATGGACGAAACAGGCGTAACTACTGTACGTAAGCCTGATAAAATTATTCGAAGACGTGCAACAAAACAAATAGGCGCTAAAACATCGGCTGAGCGAGGTACACTTATTACTGTAATAGGCATCATACTAGCAAGTGGAAATTCTATTCCTCCTCACTTTATTTTTCCCCGAGTAAAATTTCAAAGGCATTTTCTTAATGGAGCTTCACCTGACAGCAAAGGAGGTGCGAATCCATCTAGATGGATGACAGAAGAGCACTTTTTAGACTTTTTAAAGCACTTTGTTGAGCATGTTCGCTGCACTCACGAAAAACTGAGCGTAAAAACATTTGATTTTTTCATTAAAAAAAATAATCAAGCTGTTTCGTGCAACTAAATGTGCAAATTGCATACCTATTTCGGTTACTTATCCTTCTTTAAACACAGCTAGTGTAAATCTGATCTTATCTAATTGTATCCGGTGCTCGACTGTGAAGCAAAACTAAAATATCTTTGTAAACAACTAACTGGACAAGAAATACGGTGCTATTTTTACTTGACATGCATATAATATTTTTGTATTTTTTTTTTTATAAATAAATTGTTCGTTTGATCTTGGCGTATAGAAAATTTAAAAGCAACTGAGTGAGTGTCGACTCACAAATAGCTGTGACATTTTACCCAAATGCTTGTGACAACCGGAACAGATTTGTCCAGTTGTCACACTTTAATTGACTGTTTTAAAACTGTCCAAAAACATTTTTATTGTTGCTGAAAAACCAAAAAAATACTCTAAAGTTATAGCTGAAGACTTTAACTAAAGAAAAAAACAAAAAAATTTTTGAAAATCGACCAACTATTTGCTAGATTATAAAGTTTGAAATTTGTGTTAACCAGAACCGGTCTCCCCTACGTATTAAATATTAAAGATTATTTGTAAAGATTTGGTGTACTATTATAGCTGTAAAAAATAGCTTTGCATGACAACAGCTATTGCTTTGACAAAAATACATATCAAGAGATTTGGTAAAATTTTTTCTGTTAAAAAAACTAAGTAATTTATGCAACATGCTTGAGCGGTTAATTTTTCAAATTCCGAGCAAAAACATTTAAAAAAAATAACTTGATAGTGAGCAAAATTTGTGTTTATGAAAAAAAAGATTGTTATCTCTACTTATCTTTTTAACTGCATAAAAACAAAGCGCAAATGCATGGGAAGCATTATACTAAGAGTAACTATCTTGCAATTATCTTCATCAGCTTTGAAAGATGCCAAGATAGTGCTGTTGGGTTGAAATTTTTTATTTGTTTTTTTAGCTATAGAGATATTACTGAATTAAGGCTACTTGCTGTGATGCCAAGCAGAGTAATGTGCTTAAAGTATCTTCCAATGATATAGCAAGATTATGCCAGTAGCTATTGAATTACTGAATCTGAAATATAAAGAGCTTACTATGATGACTACAACAGTGAGTAGGGATAGGGTTAGACTGACTAATTAGTAACTAACTAGGCTAACCCTAACCATATTGCTTAATCAAATATTTTTTTAAAAGGAGAAAAAAATTTAAAAAATTTTCTATTTAAATATATAATTTGCAGTGCAGCGCGGTGCGGTGTAAACTTTTGGTAACAATTTTCTTGTGCAGCGCAGTGTATGTCACAAATAAAAAATACGTGCGGGCTGCGGACACAAAAATTTTGTATCCGCCACATCATTGAATATATCCCAAATTAAGAAAAGTCATTTAGTTTCGTTGAAAATTTTTTTCAGTAATTATATCAAATGCATTAAAATATATAAGTGGCTCAAAAACAATTCTTTGGGGTTTCTAGTTTTAAGTTACGTGCAATTTTAAATATTTAATTAAAAATGAATGAATAAAATATGTTTTAATGAGCAACACAGCTTGTCGCATGTTGAAATTGGAAGCTTTTTTGTTTATCTGCTCAGCAATGGTTTAGTTGCATTGCCGTATAAGCTAATTAAAAATTTTAATAAAAACTTTGTTGCAAGCTGAAACCAAATCCAACAACAATATAATTTAATGAGTATATTTTAAATTTCAAATTATTAATAATATGCAATTAGGGTTTCTGTTTAATATTGGCCGTTACTGATCTCGCAGGCTTTGGCGATTCTCCAAAATTTTTAAATGATACAGTCCGAACCACAAACAGTGAACGAGATCCCAATTATGTAAAGTAAATTTATTTTTGAAATCACGTTTTTTTGACAAGCTCAAACTCAAACCAAATAGCATTTCAATTCAGTCAGTATTTCATTACAAGACTCTTGAATCAGTTTGCCATTTTAAAAGTTTTGGTAAAAAATCGTTTCTTGCAGGCTATACCTAAATCAAGCAGCTCATTTAAAGACTCTAATTGAAATACGATTTTATACGATTATTTTTAAAATGTTGTAATAAAACTTATGATCATGATATAAGCAGTTCGTTTTAAAGGCTCATATTTATTTTTTGGTACATTTGCAAACGCAATATAAGAAACAAATTGAGTAATTTATTATCTTAAAAAGTCGCTAAAAAATGTTTTGCCATGACAATTAACATAGAGTGCTCCTTGATTGCTTCAAGAGCTAAGTGAGAAAATTTATGAGCAGGAAAAACATTTTAAATTTTTGATCAGTTGAAAATATATCTAGATTTCAAAATCTTCAGAACAAAATTGGAAAAAGCTTCCCGGTTAAACATGTTCTTGTCTTCCTGTATGGACAACTCAAACATCAAAAAAGTTGGAGGACATTTTTGTGACTCTTGGTTTAGTGTTGCTTTTCGTTAAAATACGTAAAATTTTACTATGTAAAATATAAAACAGCAAATTTTTTGTCCGATTGTTTAGAAATTGTAAACAGAAACATTGCAACGACATGTAATTTCAGTAATAACAGTGAGATTTTTAATAAACCTGATGTTGATGATACATATAGTTTTGAGGATGCTGATGTTGCTGTTGGTGTTGATGAGCTGCCTTAAAACACAATAAACAAATTAAAATTTTGTTCCTAAATATCCGTATGCAGGAGTCAATGGAAAATACTTTTGCTTAAAAGATTGAAAATTAAACGTTTTTCTTGATATCAATGCCGGCTTTTAAGTTCTGTCTTAAAAAAATAATTTAAACTACTGGATATTCCAGCACTTAAGAGAGTCAGAGTTAGAGCAATGACAGCAATTAATTTTTATTGGTATACTGTAACTGTATACATTTTGTAAGCACAAGGAATTTTCACAGTGTAATTTTCTTTATGTGTGGTTTTAAAAGCACCCATTAAACTATGATGAAAGTTAATAGTTTAATTAATAAATAAAGATTTAATATAGGTTAATATTTTTATTAATGAAGGTCAATGAAAGGACTCATACGATCAGCCATCAAGTGTCGATTCCCGGAAACTGGTAAATGGTCAAACGAATGATGATAAATTTGGGTTGCTTTTGATGTATGTACCGCATCAGATGCGGTCATTTGTGTCCATAATACTGCGTTTAGATGTTCAACAGCTAAGTGCAAATAAGATCTGTGTCGTCAGAAAAATTCGGAAATTGCTTGCAGTAAATGGTCAAGATTCAGAGTTTTTTTATTATTCAATAAAACCTTGGTTTTTAGTTGGCAATGTTCAGATGTTTCTCAAAAAGTTTGTAATTAGTCTGTTGGAGTGGGACGCAGTGTCCAGTGACAATGCCTAAGTTGTCATCCAAGACACTATTTATTAGGCAACTCAGCTGGCAAGAAGACCAAAGATAGAGAAGATGTAAGCAATGTTTTGGCATCAGCACTTTATTTCAAGCCCTTAAGTTGGCTAAGCAATGTGACGCACGAGAATAGTTTTTAGGTTAATGCCACAAGATGTTAACGAAACGAGATTGAGCGCATTTTTTAAGTTTACTCCGAGATAAGTAGGGACCGGACAGAATGGATACACGTTTATCGTTAACTGTGTGCGTGGTACAATGTTTGATTATGGCAACATCGTGACATAATGGTACAAATTCATCGTAACTTTTAGCTCACGTTTGGCATCTTGCTTGTTTAAATTAAAACTGTCGTCACCGTCTTTGAGTTACCAAGCTTCAACTTGCAAGTCTGAAGATACAGTAAAAGTGTGCTCATGTCTTGACTTAAAGTCCCGTTCAAGTTTTCCGGTTTTCAGAAATGGCAACAATGTCAGATAATCAGCCTAGGCAAACTGGGTAAGTTTTATGGCAAGCAAAAAATTATTATAAAAATGATTTCAGCAATCGGTCGTAACTCTGTCAATGTTTTAATGAATATGCCCAAAATCACTTTTGGCCTGAAATACCCCTATATTTAACCCTTCAAGAAAATGCGCACACATGGGTAATTTGACTCTTGCCATTGAGGCAAATAACACATTACAGTGCAGAAGTACATTTCCACTAATATCACATTGGTACTTTGCTGTTTACGACCGCATTGCGCTAATTTTCAACATCCAGGAAAATTATTGGTAAAAATTTTGTCGTTAACCCATTAAACGCCGAGGCCAAAAATTTTTTTTTTCTGAATCCTTTTAATATGTTGCTAAAATATGTTATGTAAGACAGAAAAAGAAAAAAAAATTTTTTTTTCTCTTGTAGTTTTAGTTATTTATTGGCAACTTAAGTTGCCAGTGGCTGTCAACAGAGTCAAAATTTATGAATTTTATTGATTTTTTAAATTGTAGCAATTTGTTTCGACGTTTAACTCAGGAAATATTAAGATTTTAATTTCTTAATACAAATCTGTTTAATTACCTATGTAAGGCTTTGCTTTAGCTGTAATTTAGGGGTTCAATATCCCCCAGAAAAAAGGTGTACACCGAATGACAACAATTTAGTCAATTTTTGGTTTTATAAACATTGAAAAAAAGCGAAAAAACTCAATCAAATTTAAATAACGCATAAACTTATAAAACAGACGTCAATTCAAAAACAAAAGAAGTTTGTTGAACTAGAACTATCTTGGCTGATTGACTAAATCATTTAGTAGAAAAACTACTTTCGTGGTAGCGTTTAAAGCAAGAAGCAGGGTGGAGTGTGACATGGCACTTATGGCATTCAAATACTGATCGACGCTTGCAGACTTTGCAACGTGTATATTTTGATTTTCCTTTGATGATAACGTGGTTAATGCTGTCGACACGTATATTTTCCAAAACGTTTCGGGGGTATTGCAACTTGGAAATTTTCTTTCGTCCAGATGAAGAAAGCATTGTGAGAACAATTTCTTTCATAAAATCCAGCATAGGAACATTTTTGCCTTCAATCTTTTTATGCAGTAGCCATGCATTGACTGCGGCTGCATTCAAACTCCATGCAAAAAAAGGCCACCACCACCTTTTTGAGCGGATTCGAGCTCTGTATGTTGCAACAAATTGATCGAATAAATCTACTCCTCCCATTTGCTGATTGTACAACAAATGAGTGTTTGGAATTGCAATATCAGCTTTCTTTTTTTTTGTTTTCGACCATCGTTTGACGAAGCTCTCTGGTAGAGCTTCAGCATAGTTGGAAGCACAAGTTACAACAGCTGTATCATGCCAAACAACTACTGTGTTTCCGTGGTTGTCTGTAGCACCCTGGTATGAGCCTCGTATTGTTTTTTTCATTAACTGCTTTGTTGGAACTGGTGTATTTTCCAAACGGTTTTGTCGTAAAGTTCCGAGGCCACCTATGCCACGTTTCGACAGCTCATCAAGTAGGGGAAGGGAAGTGAAAAGATTGTCGAAAGTTAGGGTGCAACCACTTGATAAATTACATTTTTCAATTAGACCTAGCACTACATCAGCACCCTGACCAAGACCAGTGTCTTTCAGCTTAGTGTCAGATCCACAATAGGGTTCTGCATGAAACAAGTAACCCTCAGTCGAGGTAAGGCACCATAACTTAAAACCAAATCGAATTAGTTTGCCTCGGATGAATTGTTTGGTTCCATGCTTACCATAGTAAGGAATCATGCTTTCGTCCACACTGTGGTCATTTGCTGAAAGATATTTTTTTAAATTATTATTTAGCATGTCAAATATAGGACGCACCTTGTAATATCTATCCTCGTTTATTTCAGCATGTTCGCCAAATGCAAACACGAAAATATTTCTCTAAAGCGATTTCGGCTCATTGCATTGGAAACTGCTTCATTGTGGGTGTCAGGGGAACCAGACCAATATAGGTCGCGACAAGGCACTTTGCAATACCCAGAGAGTAAAATGATTGCTATGACAGTGATAACTTCACTCTCATCGCAATTTAAATTTTTTCCTTTCTGGGAAGCATAGAGGTTAGTTTGATGAGTAATGTGAGTTATTACATCACAAGAAATCATTGCATTGAAAGTGTCTAGCGGGTTTTTCAAATTCTCTTTAGTTTGCTCCGATATAGCAGGAACAGAATTAGAAAGTACAACATTAGGATTATTTAAAGGAAAATTTTTCTTCCATCTTCTAATTATTTTTTTCTTTTTTTTTTATTTTTTTGTTGGGGGAACTTCGTGTTGGCTTTCTTGCTCACTTTGATGTGATAACTTTGAATTGTAACTTAAAGTGTTTGTTATAGAAACCAAACTGCTTAAAATGAGAAGCACCAGACTCGAGTTTCGCTCTTATTAGAGCTCGTCAGTGATGCATATCTCACTGCGAATCGAACTCGCTACGTGTTGTCTTCCAAGCAGGAGACAACACCACTAGACCACGCGAGCCCGACAACAACTCAATCACAAGCAGCTGGAAATGATTCCCGGCTTTGCCGCGCAAGGAATACACAGAATCCACTGTGTGGTAAGACCAAGGCCGCACCTCATGACCGGGACTTTATTTATAAAGTGTTTGTAGAGCAAATTGAGTTCAACAACCTCCTTGGCAAATGATGAGTAAGACCCTCATTCAAATCATCTGACGCATCACTGTCTCGGTCAGAGTCGACGCATGCTTTTTCGGGAGGGGGGATTATGGCAAGAGTCATTTCGTCATCATCTGAGTCTGTCTTTGACCATAGGTCACAATCAGGATCCATCAATATGTCCAGAACATCATTCAATGAGTATCTAAACAATAGAATGATCTAAAGTAAGTGTAGAAAATTACCAACGCACGTGTTTTATTTTATTTCTCTTGAGTTTCTAATCATTATTTGCGCGAGCACTCGCTGCCAGCGCCTTTTTTGTTTTACGCTTTATTTTTAATTAATCTCACCTTGAAGCATAGTTGTGTCTGCAGCGCGTTGATTTTAGAGCTGGCTTTATTGCGTTTGTTCACACTTCTCAATTTGTGAGGCGACCAGTTGCAGTGTTTGTGGGCAGCTGGTTGAAGTCTGAGTAGACTTAGCGTGCAGTTAAGATATTCCCGTTTTCCCCGTGAGTCAGCACCGAAGTGAACTGCTCGGTAAGACACCTATGCATTTTCTTTTTGTGTTTAATTTTTAGTTTGTTTTTATTTATTTACAGATTACCGTTTCCGCTTTCGTTTCCGCTTTCGTTTCCGCTTTCGTTTTCGCTTTTATTTCCAAGTTTCAACGTTTCAGTTATAACTTATTTTATATTAAATTATTTTCCTTGATTATTATTTCCTTTTAATTTTACGAAGCCGGAAGCGCGTTGATCGACACTTCACTTTGCGGTAATCGGCTACTTCAGCGCCGTTTACCGTTATAGTAAGACTACCTACCAATTGAAAAGTTAAATAAAAAGAGCCTTTTTGTTCCAGCAAACAATGTTGGGGTTTGTAAAGAGAAAGCCGCAAGAAGATCATATTAGTGTTTTTTTATTATTCCCCGGCCCCTAACCCTTACCCTAACTCTAATTTCGTAATGTCTGCCCTTACCTTTACTTCAACAAAATTATAAAGTTTACTAATTAACGTTTGAATTTGTTGTCAGCGAATAATAGGTCAGCACACGGCTTTCATTTTATGAGCCCCTGACAGAATATACTTGATAGTCTATAAATTACAAGGAAGCCTACAATTGTTAGGTTCTGGTGCTAGTAAGCCAATTAGTTAAAAACTATTATTTTATGCGACGTTAACTATTGTATTAGCACTCACCTTTCATTGGAATTTTCAGCAGATGCAGGGACACTTTTCGAACAACAAGGTTTTTCAGTCATTTTATTAATCTAAGTCTGCAGATTAGAATAGAAATGCAATAAGCTGATGGCTGCAACCAAACGTATAACCTTTAGTTCTACAAGTCTAAATAGAGAATTTTAATTAAGTGAATCAGGGCAATATATGTAGCCTAACTTTTGAAAACATAATAAAAAACGTTTGATTTTTGACTCCATATTTGGCCACTGGCCACTTAAGTTGCCATCACTTTATTTCCCCTCATTATTCAAAGTAAAGTTTTAACTAGCATCAACAAATAAGTTAAACTAGACAAGAAGGTATTTATGATTTACTATACATTTAGTTTTCTAACTTTATACAAAGCTTTTCCTATTTTTCACAGCTTTTTTATAACCTACTTAAGACAAAAAGACAGTTTTTGCCATTTTTTAATGTAATCACTTTTCAGTCAAACCATTCAGTGCTTCCGAATAAATGTTTTATACATTTAATTTTTTTAGAGTTTACAGCAGGGAATGAACTTTCGGTTGATACCATTATATAAAAAAATTGCGTGTATAAGCTAAGTAATGAAATATTTCCTAAGGACACCTTACTGGCAACTAAAGTTGCCGACGGCCATTAATGGGTTAATAGTTCAACCAATAATTAAACTAACTAATTTAGAAAGAAAAAAATTTTTTCTAGACATATAACATTAAAAAATTAAAAGCACAGTTTGGGGACCTTGGTGAAGTGCAATAAATAATCAAACAAAAAATTAGAAATTTAAAGGCAATGCTTAACTTGGCGCATAGCCAAAATAAAGAATATAAAAATGTGATTGAAAAGCAAAATCCTCCGCCAGGCAGATTTTTGGACTATTGAAATCTTGCCAATGACGGTTTGATTTTAAAAAAAGCCAAAAAATTGAAACAACTAAAAGACTGAAGTAACGGTTTGATTTTACAGAATGTAAAAAAAAACAAAAAGAGAAGATTATAGCCCATCGTCCCGCCAAAAAAAGACAGAAAGGAGGAAATGAGGCATTTAATACAGTTAATATGAATCTCTGATCCTCCCTTCCCCAGCCGCCAGGAACCATGCCATCATTCCAAACAGTGATGTATGGGAGGGTAGATAGATAAGATAGAGCGTCTTTATTACCGAGGTGAAGGGGATCTTTACGAGAGCGTGTAGAAAAAAATGATATGAGATAGAATAATGGCAATAAGAAAACCGAGAGAGTTTAGGAGAACATAGAATTAGAGGTTAGAGTTATTGAAAGCTAATTGAAGGGTGGGGGTGAGGTTAAGGGATGTGGAAAAAAATCTACATGATTTTTTTTGAGACGGGTACAAAAATAATAGTGGGGAAGAGAGGCTAGGGAAAAAATGGAAGTAATCATAGAAACGTTCGAAGTTAAAGAGAGATTGCTGGATGAGCGTGACAAGCAGTGGAGGGATAAGTATATCTGGGTGTACGAGAGGAATAAGAGTAGATGACAGGCAACCAGTGATGACACTAGAAAAATGTTTGTGCATTCTTTCCACGGAATGGATATTGGTGGAAGACGAGAAAAGAAAACCAGTCTGGGGAAGCATAGCTAAGAATAGGCCAAATAAACGCTATATAATATACAGAGGGATTCTTTAAAAAGGCCCCAATAAGCTGAGGCAATAAAGCAGAAAGCACGGAATCGGTTGTAAAACTTTTTTGTAAAGTCTTGTGTCTCTTTTTGTTTAGCTACCCTAAAATCTCGTCTTGTGTCGGTCTCAATGCTGCAAAATCTCGTCTCGTCTCGGTCTCAAAGCTACATGTCTCGAGCTCTACATAGTAGTGGTCAAAAAAGAAAATTCGACAGTGCTTGAAAAAACAATGCATGGAATTAGGGAAATATATTGGGTCAAGACGAGAGGTAGAAAAAGTATAGTACATTGTAAAGATTGTATACAGCGAAACAGCAAACATTGTATACAGCGTTTCTATACAATGTTTGCATACTTTGTGGGGTTCCCAAGACTTGTCTTGGTCCCATAACTTCATGCCAAAGTAGGCTTCAAAAGCTCTCTTGGTAAAATCTCTTACATTGAATCGGTACTTTGCTATCATATATTTACGGCCCAGATGGTACATGCTTTCTCGCAGCCTGGGTCGTGAGTAAGTCTGTTCATTGCTATTTAAATGACAGACCGAAACCAAACCTACCAGAGCGGAAAGTTATCCACCCATTCCGATGCTCAGTGTGGGTCTGCTAATTGGAAAACGTCCTTTTTAGGATGGGACAATGCCAGTATAAAACTACTGTTTTTACGGCACATTGCCAACAAGTTCCGAAGACCCACTATTCTTCAGCTGAACATCGAAGGCCTCACTGCAAGCAAGATAAACGTTCTTCGTTACCTCGCTCTGCAGTCTGAGGCAATTGTCATTCTACTGCAGACCGACTGCACTGATGCAAAGAAGTTGGTACTTCCAAACTACCAACTAGCTAGGTCTTCTTTAAGCAGGAAGCATGGCCTTGCCACGTTTATCCACGAGCGACTAAGATACACATTTTTGAACCAAAAAATCTCCACTGACATCGAAGATCGAGTGGCTGTGTGTGGACATTGATGGTTATAAAATATTCAACGTCTACAAACCACCGCCAACGCAATTGCGATCCCTAAATCTTCCAGTGTTTCCTCACCCCTATCTTTACGCTGGGATTTTAATTGTCGTCATGCTGACTGAGCTTATGATGATAACAGTCCATGTTACAGTAAGTTCTTCGCGGTCTTAAACTCCGTGTGGCTGTCTCCGGAAATGTACGCGTCCTTGATTTGATTTAAATTTAAATTTGTATTAACAAAATATAAAAACAATCCGAAATAAGACGAACTAAATTGGATGGGAAAAATAAGACGAAATAATATGGTCGGACGAAATAAGATAGTCAGACGAAATAAGATAATCAGACGAAATAAGACGAATCGGACTATTGGACGTAAAATGGACGATCGGACGTAAAATAGTACGGTCGGACGGTTTTCTATAAATAAACGTAAACACTAATAAATAATGCAAAAGAAAGACTAATAAAACACTCATCAACTGTAGACTGACACGGAGCAGACCGACAAAAACTAACAATTGCAGTTGCGCTGGTGGATCTTTATTTCATTACTAATCTTTTGCAGTTGCGCTGGTGGAACATTGTTTTCATTGTACTACCTACCCAGCGTTCAGGTCCATAACTGGATGTTTGAGGTGTAAAAACCACAAACAGAAAGTTGTGCCAGCTGTTTAAGTTTTCAACTTTTTCAGCTGGGGTCAACAACAAGCTGTAGTGTCCTGACGAGTCCTAATAAGGACGAAACAGGTCTGTCGGCACTTGCTTGTTGATTGACTTGACCATTCTTATTAAAAACTAACAATGTCGGACAGTATCTCTAACAGTATTATAAACAGCTTAAAGGCCTCAACAGCACTCCCAACGGCGTCTAACAGTATTTCAAACAGTGATTCTATGACCGCTACACAAAGGCTGAAGCAGCTAACTAAGCGTCTCCTAAAAATTTACACCCAACTTATGGAAAAAGAAGTCAGCTCGAGGTAACAACAAATTAGCAAGCGAGCGCGGTGAGATAATGGAAAATGTCGGCTTAAGGCAACAATCAATTAGCAAGCGAGCACGGTGAGATAATGGAAAAGGTCGGCTCAAAGCAACAATCAATTAGCAAGCGAGCGCCGTGAAATAATGAAGTGTATCAAACTAAATGTCAAACAAAAATTAAGTAAATCAAAGGCAGAAATGAACCCGGTTTCGAAACTTAAAAGAGTACTTGCTGTAACAGTCCGGAAGGTGAGTGCTTGGCTGGCAGGGCAAGTATTAATAGTCTTTTACTTCTATACAATTCCAAGGACGCTGCCAGTTGTTACTCCGGCCGCTGTAACATTGGCAGCAATTCGGATCTAGCTTTTGATAGCGTAGGTCCAAACAATCGCTTACCGAATAGACGTGTACTTGAAAAGTTCCCCACGTCACAACATCGACCTTTGCTTATTACACCACCAAGGTTTGCTATGGCAGTGCCAAGCATGCCTGTTAAAAGATGAAACTTCCATAAGGCCAAATGGAGTCATTACATTACTTTGACGAATAAATTCGCAAAGACTTTGTTGCCGCCTGATTCACTTGATGTGGATGTGGCTTACCAGGATTTCTGTGACATCATTAAGAAAGCAGCCAAAAAGATTATCCCATGCGGGTATCAAAATAACTACGAGTATATTCCGTGTTGAGATGCAGAGTGTAAATCCCTCTATAAAACTTTCTGCAGTCTCCTCAGGGAGACGACTCAAGTTTGGCTGCTACAGCTTTGCTTGCCAAGCTGACAGAATGCGGAGAGATTGATGGTCCGAGGCAATTCGGAGCATTGACTTTTCACACTCCAGTCAAAAAGCATTGAGCATTCCGAACAACCTTACTGGTAGGTCACGACGCTCTTGCTTGCTTGATAACGAGCAATGTGCTGCAAACTATAATGACAAACGTTTTAAAATTTTTACTGTGGCACGCAACTCATTTCATCTTTGTCTACTTAAGGCAGCTTTTATTAAAACCAGACATCCGGTTTTATGTAAATAAAAGAAATTTGGTCACACATTAAACTTTCCAAATAACCTAAGTTGTGAGTAACAGTGTCCCTTTTTGGTAATTGCACATTGTGTGTTTCTCCTTTCCGAGACTACATTGTATTGCACCTTCTTCTCACTTAATTTTTGTGTAATTGTGCCTTTCTCCTTTCTGAGATCACACATACAGCACCTTTCTCCTAACTGTTGAGACTATAAATAAATTGATTTTCTCTGGTTCGTACCATTTTGACGCGATAGCTACTGATGAAAGCGTCACGAAAAGCTATTGGCTCCAATGAAATTGACTTTGCTTAAAGCGAAATAAAAAAATTCCTCTTATGAGAGGACATTGTCAACAAGTTATATCGATGCACCATTACTAGCTGAGCATTTCTAACGTAGCACAACAAGCAAGATAAACATTTTTTATTATCTTGCTTAACTATTTGGTGCAAGTAGTTAGGATTGGATCATTTGACATAAATTGCGGGGTGGTGAGGTGATGCCCTGACGGCGGTGCACCGCCGCGGAGCGGGGGTGCAGCCCTAGAGCAGCATCTAGCGGATCTAGGTGATCAAGTTTGATTTCCAGAAACTTAATGAATCCTAAGATATAACTAATCATATAGTTAATAGGATGTTCAACCTGTCAAGAATTTATTTTAAAATCAAACAATCGTAAGATCTAACCAATCAAATCAAAGTTAGTCAATAAAGATGTAGCTAAATATTCAATCCTTAACCTTTCGAGATTTTAAAACAATTCAATGAGCCGTAAGCTTTAAAACAATCTAAACAAAGTTGGATGTTTGGTCAATGAAGATGTAGCTAAATATTCAATCCTTATCCTTTCAAGGGTTTTTAATTATTCAAATCAAGTCACCCTAAGATCTAGCGAATTAATGTAAAATTGGATGAAGACCTTATATTCAAACGTTAACCAGAAAAGTTTAACTTTAAAATAATTGTGACCTGTCAAGACCTTGTTTTAAAATTAGTCATAAATTTTATTGCAACCTTCAAAGACGCTTTAGTAAAACAATTAACTTTCTAAGCAATGGTAACAAAGAAAAACAAAGTCTTGTGAAAAACAAGTAGAACCACATATTTTAAACAGTAATTAGCTTTCTAACCAATGATTTTTAACAAGTTCACAAGTATAAGCAATTATCTTGAAAGACACGACACTAAAAACAACAGTTAGCTTTTTGACAAATGTTTTACTTATTTAAACTGAGTCAAAAGAGTTCAAGACTTGTAAAAAAAAGTATAATTTGTTAATTTAAAACAACTTTCTAACCAATGATTTTAAAAAGTTTACAAGTGTAAGCAATTATCTTGAAAGACATATTGCTAAAAAACAACAATTAACTTTCTAACCGACGGTTCTAACAAGGACAAATGAGTTCAAAGTCTTGTAAAACTATAATCCGTTATTTACAAACAACTTTCTAAACGATGATATTTTAACAAGTATTGTTTTCAAAGACAAAAAACCTATAGAAACTTTTTATTTGAAAACTGTTCAGAGATCAAGAGTACATAAAAAGTTTATGTTATTGCGAGGGTATATAAAGTAGAGCGTTTTGATATTCTTATCATTATTTAAAAATGTCACAAGATTGTGTTGACTTTGGCGCTGTTTCGAACTCCGAGGAATTTCCTTGCTATTTCCCCAAAAAACGCCACATGTGCAGGGAAGAAAATCGGATGGAAACTATTTACAATTCGTGGTGTGATCAGAAACGCCCAACAGATCAGGAAATGGTTGATGCAGGTTTTTACCGTAAAAAATACGGTGATCGTGTTTGCTGCTTTTTTTGTGGAGGACGACTATTTCAATGGAACGCCTGCGACAACCTTTGGTATGAACATGCAAAATGTTCTTTGTGTGAATACGTACTGAAAAACCGAGGTGTAGAATATGTGAAAAATGTATGTAACTAAAACATGGATTTAAAAAGACCTCAGGTAAAAAACCCGACTCCGTCTGCAGCAGCAAATCAAATACGTTCTATGCTCTTTGTGGAACCAAAACAAAACCTGAACGAAATGATGATGTTTGACCTTCATGTAAAATTTGCAAAAAGTATAGGAGTCAAAGACATCAAAATCCGTCACGCTCTTATGTAACAATTGGAAAAACACGACTGCAATTTCGAAAACCGTCAAGAGCTGCTAAATGCTATTTTGGACTTAGACCATGAAGACAAGTGCATGAAATGCAAGAGCAACGAAAAGAACGCAGTTGGCAGGCCTTGCGAGCATATGATTTTCTGCTGGACATGTTTGCAAGACACGCACTTTTGCTGGTTATGTTCACAAAGATTGACAGAAAAAATCTGCGTGTACAAAGTCTGAGAGAAACTTTTTTCTTTTTTGTGGTTATAAAAACGTACGCAGTCATGAAAGCACACAACATGGAAACCTGCACCAACCAAGCAGACGAACTTTACCGTCAAGCAAACGAAATCAAGCATCCTCCTCCGTACACAAGCCGCTACGAGACAATGATGGAACAGCAACAACTCCTCTCACAAGCAAGGGAAATGGAAAGTGCAACTAAAGATATCAAGACGCAATTGAAAAAAGTCGCTGCATCCGGGTTGACAATTCCGTCTTCGACCTTGTTGAGAAAAGCTATAAATAGTGAGAAAAATGAAAAAATTATGTTTTGTATGGATCAGCTTTCCAAAGTCGTTAACTTGTTGATGGGCAACCTACCGCACATTTTGTTTCGACCTATATCCGACACCAAGGAAACCTAATCCCGTTGTTCTGGTCTACCAGCATGGACGATTCTGAATGAGAAATTCAGAAAAAATTTGAAATTATCAAGCAAGAAATCGCTGTCGACCACTTTCAACTTCGCTGTGTAGTGGAAAAAGTACCGTCTCCGAGACGTCAATTTCTATACTTGATAAACAACTACGTGTGTTTGAAAGCGCAAAACGACGAATTCTACCACCTACCACCTAGAGATGTCAACCGCGCAGCGTACACGGCGGCCCGCCGCGCGCCGCGCGGGCACCGCGTAACTTTTTGATCAAATTTACCGCGCCGTGCGGAAACCGTGCAATCGAGAAATAGTTTTGAACTTTTGCAAATTCCCTAGTCATTCTGGAGCTTTAGAAGCAGGATTAAAGCATTTATGTTTAAATAATATTTTTATACTCAACTTCTCTACGTTCTTCCGGTAAAATTTACACACAAGTTTTTTTTACACAAAATTTATTTAGGTGTTATGATCTCCCAATATAGGGGATCGAGCACAAGGCTACTAAATTTTGAGTGAGATAGATTTCTGCCACATCAGTTTATGAAGAAAGAAGAACCAGGCTTCATCCGCAACATATTGATGCAATTGTATTTTTAAACAGCTATTTAAAATAGTTGATAAAAAGTTGAGTGATATTGTCTTTTAAGTGATATGGACCTACTAATTAACTTGTATATTTAATCCCTTGATAGAGTTCAATAATCAGTATCAGTATATAGCAACAAACAATATCAATAAATTATTTTAGTGAAATATATATTCTCTTAAACAGTATAGTTGGTCCATGTCACCGATAAAAAAGTGATAATTGATTGGGGTATTCAAACATAGAAATAGCTAATTGCAACAATTTATCTGTACTGATATAATGCATTGTGGGTATTGATTAGCATCTAGTAGGACTTAGTTTGGCACCAAATGGAGTAGTTTAAAATTGACTCTTTAAAAACAAGTCTTTTTTTCTGTTATCTTTTCTATATACTATTTTATTCAACTTTTACACATGCAAATTTTTTATCAATTTTGCTGTTTTTGAGATTCTTATTATGATTTTTATGTGATCAAGTCTAGATTTTGTAACCTTCATACAATGCCATAAATTTCAAGTGATTACATATTTAAGTGATTACATTAATGTAATGTTCATATTTGGTTTTGCAGATACTTAAAATTGCTTTAGGATTTTTAGTTAGTGATTATGTATAATTATCTTGATTCCAAGATCATAAAAGAAGATAACTGTGTAGAGTCTATTTAGACTATGCTATGCAAAGGTACAAAATTGTAATGTTGATTGTAATTGAAGCAAACTTGAGAAGCTAAGTTGAACTGATATTTTTGCATGGTAACTTCAAGACAAGAGGCAACTGAGCTTTAAGCTGAACTGCATGATATGAAATGTGCTAGTATCTGACGATTCCAGTTTGATAAGAAACTAACCAAAACTATGTTTTACAGCGAATTTTAATACTTGCTCTTATGTTTAAAGTGTGCAGTGCAGTGCGGGCACAGTGCGGTACTTAAAAAAATTTTGCAGCGCAGTGCAGTTGCGGGCAGAAACCTTGCAGTGCAGTGCGGGCACAGTGCAGGAAAAGTGTGCCCGCGACAACTCTACTACCACTGGACAACAAGGAACAACTAAACAACTTTCTTCAGCTCCTGACAAATCTTGCACCGAAACGAAAACTTGCAAACACGCCTTGATGTGTATATTATTTTATTAATAAAAAGCTATACAATCAACGATGTGGTAATTCACGAATAAAGTGAGAGATACAGCGATCTTTTTCAGTTAGCTTAGACGTAAAATCAGATACAATAGCATGCAAAGGTACACCGCGACAACAAATTAAAATATAATACACGCAGTAGTGATCGCAAACGTTCGAAAATAAAGCTTGTAAGGTTTTGCCATTGTAAATCCAACCTGATAGAAAATAAGTGTATATATAAGACTCAAGACCGACGAAAGCAGGTGCTATTCCGTAGCTATCGAAATATTCTCCTCGACCGCGCTTGTCAAAATAAACAGCAATCTAATGTTCTCCGGGTTCGCTGGTCGGATCGGAATTGATGACGTAGGCAGAAGGAAAAAAAGCACAGACTTTTTTAAAGGCTTTTTTGGTTTTGGAGTCGTTTTTGAGCAAACGTTCGATTTGCAGCGTGTTCATGCCGTGTAGTCTAAAGCAACTTTTCTGTCTTGATCGATTTCCAGTAGGTTGTCGTTTTCGGCAAACACAATCACAGTAAGTGTGCGTGCAGTAGCGTTAGCAAAATGAATTTCAATGCGTATGTTGCCGTGCTTTATCAATTCGAAACCGACCTCGCTCGAATCCATCTGAGGCTTGAGATGAAAAGCAAACAAGGCGCAACCGTCTTTGTACTGTTCTCGCGAAATAGCGTTCCCCGTGTAGCGATATTATTAACCTGTTTGCGTAAACAAACGAAGATAACTTCAAATAAAACGATCGTTGGCAAAATCCAGTTGCAGCGGTTTGGAGGGGATTTGAACTCCGTCACGGTAAATCGTCATGAAATTGATGTTGTTGTGCTTGAAATGAAATGGAAATTTGGTAATGATACTGTTGTAAGCGTCGTTGTTCACCACATTGACCACCAATTGAGTAGGTAGCTGACCCAAGAACAGGTTTTCTTTGGTGATGCTTCGATTCCCTGTCGACTCTCTGTAAAACTCTTGACTGCCACACGTCGGGGTGGATATTTTACAGTGCCGTGTTGCAAGACTTTGACATGAGCAAGTTGTGCGGCCGGGTTTGGTTTTACTTTGCGAACAAACAAAGTCACTTCTTTCAAAGAAACTTTGTTTTGTGCTGGGTTTGCATTTTTATGCAAGCAAAAAAGATCCTTGGATCGAACCAGACGCAAGCGTACTTCGACTCCATTCAACAAGTAACGTTTCACCATACAGTAACCTCCCGCTTAAGTACGCACCCGTTTAAGTACGCATCCCAGAAAAGTACGCAAAAATTCCTCAAAAAACTTTGGTTCAACTTTTTTTATTTCAAACGAAAATTTACACGCAGTAACAAACTGCAGCATGATGAAATATACAGTGCAGTAATGTGTAGTATTTATTCATTGCTCATCATGTCGTGCAAAGTTAGCTGGCGCATGTTTTCCATCCTCTTTTGCTTGACTCGCAATGTCACCTGCCTCAGTTTTTGTTGAAAGCTCTCAAATGTGGTTTTTATCTTATCATAATCATCCCCTGCTTCTTCCTGCAAGACTGGACACAGTAACTGATCTTCAACCTCGAGAACTTTGCTATAAAGCTGATCAAAGCCATGAAATACAACACTATTGGTGACAATTTCACCGTCACAAGCATTGCTTGGGCCAGCCTCATCGTCAGTGTCAGCACCTTCACCAGACTGCACTGCCGCCAATGCCGCGTTTACGTCATCCAACAGAGCCTCTGAATATTCTTCATTCTTCTCGTCGTCGATGTGCATAAATTTGTCAAGCTCGTCATTGTCAATTGCAATATCTAAAGCCCTAAAGCTAAGTAACAATTCGGGTACGAAGTTGGGCTCTTCATCAACTCCTCCTGCCATTGGAGTTAGCAGTTGGGCCTTGTTGAAGGAGTTTCTTATTGTTGTGTCTGATATGAATTCCCATGCTTGCTTTACATAGTGAGCGACATCCAGTAAATGAGCAGGCTTACCGTAAGCAACACCCGCAGCCCCACGTGGTAATCTTTTACCTTGCTCTGTTTTGTGGATTCGAACACTCTCATCAAGATCACAATGCGTGCAATAGGGCACAAAACTGTTAAGTACGCACCTCCCGCATAAGTACGCAAAGCCACCTCAAGATCAAGTTGCGTACTTAAGCGGGAGGTTACTGTACTGTAATATCAATGTCTTTGCTTTCTGCAGCCAAAGCGTTTCCCTGTGTGCAGCCCTTGTTTGCTACAGCAAACTATCGAACTGTCAGCTAGTATTGCGATGCCATAACAGAGCAGAAAGCTGAAAATTTTTTGCTTCTTCTCCAAAACTATGCAAGTTTTCAATGTAAGCTCGATAAGGATAATAGTTATTGGACTGTGTGACAAGCGAGCCGTTCAAATAAACATCGACTTGTGACCATAGCGTATGTAAAAAATTACATTTGGGTGCAATTTCCACGTTCTTTGCCAAATCAGCTCCCTCTGATGCAGTCACGCTCGCATCCATGTAAAGAAAGCTATTGGCCAAATCAATGTAGTTGGAATTTTCAGCATTTACAGTAAATTCAATAGGACCTGTGGAAGTCATCACCGATACAGGATGATATTTGGTAAAACTACTGTCTTCCAAATTAGTTTGAATCGGAGGCACCGAAAACAAGTCCAGTTGAGAGGTGGTGGATTCTGCCGAACTAGGGTGTACTAACGTTGCCATGGTTCACGTAAAAAATGTCGTGATGTTTTTTGCGTTTCTTCTTTTGTACTTTTCTCGGCACCGCCTTTCGCTTTCCAACCTTTTGTTGGGCCGCTTGCAAGAGATTCGAACCAGCAGCTCTCGCTTGGTCGATGGCAGCTTGTTTGACCTTTTTACCCTGTAAGACGTGGTGGTGTTGGCGGGTCTACCAGACCCATTTCTAGGGATGGGGGCGCGGATCAACTCCGCGGAGTCCCAGTAATCGGGCGACTCCCCACGCACTGAACCAGAGGTCCAGAAGTGATAGGGTATGGCCGAATATGGCCCGACGCAGATGGTCCAGTACAGGGCAGTCTAGCACGAGATGTGAAAGGTCCTGTGATTCAGAACCACAGTTGCTGCAAGAAGGAGTCTCGGCTCGACCAACCTTATGGAGATAAGAGTCAAGAGATAAGAGTGCTGTGCCCGCTGCAGCGTAAACGGGAGAGAGCACAGCGAGCGGAGCGAGGTAGAATGAGCTCCTCGGGAGATACGATAGGGATTTGGTGTGGAAAGAGACCAGATTGGACACTGCATCTCCAACTGGTGTAGAGGGATTTTTTTTGAGAGGAAATAAGAGGTGCGAGGGACACTGATATTTGGGAGGGATCAAGAAAGGCTCTGATTTCAGCTAGAGAGTCAGCTAAGTTGTTACCTGGAAGGGAAGAGTGACCAGGTATCCATTGCAAATGGACTACCTTAGATTTGGAGGGAGAATTGAGGAGGGATTGGGTATTGGATAGGGATTTCGAGGTTAAATATGGTAGGGAAGCAAAGAGAATTGATAAGACAGAAAAGGAATCAGAGAATAGGATGATGGATTAGAAGTTACATTTCTTAGATTGAGAGATACACCACTCAAGTGCATGTAGGATAGCGAAAGTCTCCGCACTGTGTAACTGATAGCCCAGAGACCAGTCGAGAAGGAGAGCGAGGTAGCAGTGACACACTTTGAACACTTGATGTGTATCCCTGCACCACCCTGTTTCAGCCCTCCAGATACCGAACCGTCAATCCAGGGAGTAATATCGCTGTGAGAGAGGGAGGAAAGATAGGAGGTAGCTGTGGTGTTCAAAAAGGAGGGGGTCTTTGCGAGATTATGGGGATGAGAGGTTGAGTGAAATTTTGTAAGTAGATGGGATAGACCAGGGGGGTTTAGGAGGGCAGGGGATTAAAAGTTTACGAGTAAGATGTAGGTTAGGGGTAAGGTTATGTAATCTAAAGAAGGATCTCCATGAACCTTTCTAAATACATGTGCGGGGGTTAGAATTTGCTAGAGAGACTAGGGGAAAGGTTAAGGGTATTCGGAGGGCTTGTTCAAAGAAGGAGAAGGATTGGTGGGTGAGGGTGACGTGTAGTGGAGGAAGAAGTGCTTCTATATGAAGTAGAGGGATAGGAGTGGACAATAGACAGCCTGTGATTACTCTACAGTAAGATCGATGCATCCTCTCCACGGAGGTGATGTGAATAGGTGATGAGAAAGGGAACCAGTCTGGGGAAGCATAGATAAGGATGAGGCAAATGAAGGCTTTATATAAGGTACATAAGGATTCTTTTGATGATCCCCAGGAGGCAGAGGCGATAGAGCGGAAAGTGCGGAATCGGCTGTGAAACTTTTTCCGTAAGGATAAGACATGATGTTTGAAAAAAAGAGTGAGGTCGAAGGTTACACCGAGAAAGGTTGGATGGGGGTTAAATTTAAGAGGGGTGTTAAAAATGTACAGAGAGGGTTGTCTACGTGATTGTTAGGGGTCTAGGCTGAAGAAGGGTGTTTTACATTTTAGGGGGTTGAGAAAAAGGCGCCACTTTGAGGACCATTCCACCAGTCTATTGAGGGCAGCTTGTACTGTGGAAGTCGCACACTCAACACTCGGGGAGGAGGCTCAAATGGCCTGATCATCTGCATAAAGTGAGGTCTTAACAGATGTAGGGAGGAAAGTAGGAAGGTCATTGATATATAAAGAGAAGCGAACTGGTCCAGAACTGAACTTTGGGGAACTCCTCTTCGAAGACGGAAAGGACAACTGTATGAATTACAGATACGGACTTTCGAACAAGAATCTGAGAGATAGGATCGTATCCATTAGACGAAGCAAAGAGGAAGATCTAAAGAGTGAGTTTAGAGAGGAGGGCAGAGTGCCAAACTGAGTCAAAAGCTTTCGCAAAATCCACAGTGGCGAGGACTGTACGTGCGCCTGGTTTAAATTGGTGGAAGGAATCTGAGATTGACTGTGAGAGGAGAAGGACCTAATCTACTGTCGATCTACCAGGTCTGAAACCAGCTTGCATGGGTGAGAGAGTGCCTTGTTGTTCGAGAAAATAGGTTAGTCATCCTAAAATCATTTTTTCGAAACGTCTGGAGGTACAGGAAGTGAGAGAGATGGTCTATATGAGGAAGGTGAGTCAGAGAGTTTTCTGGGTGTGAGGATGGGGATGATTGTTGATTGTTCCCTTGTAGATGGGAAGGTGTGAGTTGACCAAGGAAAGTTGAAGATATATAGAAGAAAGTGTGATGCTGATTGTGGGAGGTGGGTTAGAAGAGGGTAGGTAATTTGATCAGGGCCTGAAAAGGTTGATGTTGAGAGTTGGGAGATGGCTGTGGAGAGTTCAAAAGAAGAGAATAGTTGTAGAAATTTTGCTAGTTTACAAGTTTAATACTTTAGGTTTTAATAAACTAAAAAACAAACATATTCTGCAAATAAAAAAATAAGGAAAGCAATATTAAATTAGTTATTACTTTACATTAATTATATTGATAAATTAAAGCTTTTAAGTTGTTTCAAACTACGCGGCTGACTACTGTTGAATGATGCACGTAACAACTAACCCTTAAAGGGGAAGTAGGAATAGTGATAGAGATAGGAAGATGACCTGAGCCGAGGTCCTGAAGGGCCTGCCATGTGCATTTAGAGGCTATTTGGGCAGGAACTAGGGAGAGATCAGGGGAGGAGCGGTTTCCGGTGGCACGGTGTAGTAGGGCATGATGTTTGGGATAGTTAAGAGGTAGAAGATTAGAAGAAAGGAGCCAATCGAACAGATCTTTGCCTGATTGGTCTTCTGGTGAGTGGGAGTTCCAGAATTAATGATAGCTGTTAAAGTCGCCAAAGATGTAAGTAGCAGGGGATGATGGTAAAAGGAAGGGGGAGAAGGATTTTGGGCGAGATTTGGAGGAAGAAGAGTGGATATGAGGGATATAGACATTGAAAAGATGTATAGATGAAGCTCCTTTTATTTTAACTGTGATAGCTAAATAATCGGAGCTGGGATCGAGGGAGGAGAGGGATTGTGTGTGGAGAGTGAAGTGTAGGTTAGACCGTTTTTAACAAGTATGAGTACACCACCTCCTAGGTTTCCAGTAGAGATGGTGGTTCCTCTCCTTGTCATACAACGGTTCTTTTGGAGGGTTGTGTAGCCGGGTATGCGGAAAGTGGAGTCAGAGGAGAGGTGCGACTCTTGCACGAAGATGAGATCGTACTGATTTTGAGAGAGAAATTGTATGAGTTCAGTACGACGGGGGCGAATCCTATTAGCGTTTCATTGTAGGATTCAAAGCTTGTTTCGAGAGAGAGGAAGGATGGAAAGAAGATTGTGTGAAAGGAGAAATGGTATGTTGGTTTTGAGGAGGAGGTATAGTTGACGCTGAGGGAGGGTAATTAAAAATTAGTTGGATATGGTTAGGAGGGTTGGTGGGGTTGTTTGTGGTTGTTTTGGGGTGGGGGTTCATTTTTGAAGATATGGTTTTGTGGGTGTTTGTGAGTGAGGATGGGATATTTGGTGTGTTTATAGATGAGAGTACAGGGTTGGGATGTAAGAGGGAAGGGGGGGTTGAGAAGAGGATGGGCACATTGGGCAAGTCCAAGAGTGTTCCGGGGAGATTTTGCGAAAGTCAGCGGGAGAAAGACCAGAGCAGGAGAGGTGTAGCCAGAGAGAACAGTTGGTACATTGTACCGATCTGTTTCCCCATGTGACTCTACGGAAGCAGACAGAGCAGGGGTCTATTGGGCCAGGGTTGGGATGAATGTCACCGCTGATGAGAAGGAGCATAAGGATAAAAATCAGCGGTGAGTGGGAGAGGTTAAGAAGAGGTATGGGGTGGAAGAAGAGACTAAGAAGAGTTGTCGGAAAGAAAGTAGAAGAAATTGGGGGGCAGTCAATTGGGTTTAAAAAAGCTGTCCATATGTGACCGCACATTGGACAGCAGGTATAAAAAACGAAAAGAATTGTCCAAGGGAGAATCGCCCAAGAATGAGACCCTCGGGTAATCGACAAGCCATTTCGACCCTCTCCAGTGCAGGGAAGGGGACTGCACCACCACGTTGAGGTGGCTTGTAGTTTTTGCCCTGTAAGATGTCGGAAGCAAACTCGACACCGTTTTGCAAAACTTGTTTTCTGAGGGTTTTGGCACCTTTTCTGGCCAAAAAAAAACAGTTTTGGCAATGAAATTAAACATATTGCCTAGTCCATAGCCTTGTTGCACTCGCGCCCCAGAAAAATAAGGTATGCCATGACCAACTTGAGACAAATAATAGTTTTCGTATGCTTTTGCGTTACAACAATATTTGACCCGCATGTTTCTGCTACCATCGATATCTTACAATAAAAAGTTTTTCCTTTGCACTTGGTTTTTATAACGAATTTAGTTTTCTCTGTCGTAAATGCAAAGTCACAATTACTTTTTCTTTGCGCAAACGAATTCGTTTTGCTTGATGTCGCGAAGCGAGATGTGAATATCACTAAAATTTTTCTTTAACATGGGATGGCATTGTATTTTGTTATATCTTTTGGAAACATAAGCATCCGGTTTCCCTGTTACAGGAAGGACACCAAGCAAGAGTGCAAGAGTATGACCGACCGTTCTGTGCTCGATAACATCACAATAGACATAGATGGTATTCTCGGTGTCCACGTTGGCAACGCTTGCTGAAGTGTGCTCTCCGATTTCTTGATACCACGCCTTTCAAAAACCCAAGACAAAAAGCTAAATCCTTTGAAAAAGTCACCGACAGATCCGGTTGCATGTTACCATTGTGTTTCACCATAGGTGCTCCATCTTTGTATTGGATGGACATGATGATAAGTTGCGTTTGAGGATTGTAAGTGAGATCAAAGAAAATGTCGATTGGTTTTGTCAAAACTCTTTCGGTGACCAATGCTTTGTTTCTAGCTTGAAACTCTCGCTTCATTTCATAAAAAATCTAACACACGACGTATTGGGGTTGTTGATAATAACTTGCCGGAAGCACTGCTACAAATTCCAAAACATCGCGTCGGTAGAAAATGTAACATTTATTGGTTTCGATGTTGTACCAAGTGTTGAGATACAGAATCTCGGACAGACCCAACTCCCACGATTCGAACAAGTTGATTTCTTTGGGCAAGTTCATCATGTAATCTAAAACTTTGTTTTCAGTGTAAATGTCCATAGACGAATTACTGGGGAGGGTGAGGAATATGTTTACTGAGAAAGGGCGACGGAAGCAAATAACCGACAGAGCTACTGAGCAAACTAATCTAGACATCTTTGTTGTCTTGCTTTGTGTTAAATTGTATAAGCTCATTGAAACCACAATGTAAATTACCAAAACTTGTGCATCAAACAAAACAATGTCAAAAGTGTTTATAGGAGGCATACCATGTCTTTTTCTGACACCCAAGAATTAAAAGAAGGAGGATATTCAAACCACTTGACCAAGAATTCAACACCTTTCTTGCGCTTGCGTAGTTGAAGAATACGCTCGATTCGAAAAACGTCATTTTTTTATTGATTTTCTGTAATTCTTCTTCATAAAAAGTTCCTTCCCACCACTCGTTTTCACTAAATCTTTGATTTTGTAATAACTTTGATCTTTGATTTTGTAATTACACTAAATCTTTGATTTTGTAATAAGGAGGATTGTCTCGGAACACTCGAGCAATTTGAAACAGTTGTCGGTCCATCCGGGTAAATAACCTTTGCAAAATCGCATTCACGAGATGGACAGTCGCACTCGGTCGCCTACTTTCAGTTTCGGTTTTCTTAATTCGGGATCGGCATAGAGCGTGAGCCAAACCGACTCTTGGTATTCTGCATTGACTGAATTCGGAGCACGTCCGATGGATTGGTGATGAGTGTTGTTGTAGGACTCGACCAGAGCGGGCAAGACTTCCACGTACCCATGGCTTTTGGTGTAGGTAAAATAAAGCTAGAGTCTTTCCTTCAACGTGCGATTGAAACGTTCTGCTATGGTCGCTTTCGTGTCGAAATTTTGCGTATGAAAAGGATCGATGCGATTCTGCTTTAACCAGGTTTGAAAGGGATGGTTGAAAAATTCGCGCCCCATATCCGTTTGCTGTTTTAAAAACTTACTAATTTCAAGCATCACGTGCTCAAAAGCTTTGATCATATCCGAGCTTGATTTGCTTTTCAAGTAAGCGGTAAAAGCTTTTTTCGAGAACACGTCAATGACCACCAAAATATATTTGTAATTGTCGTTGTAGGATTTGAGCACAGAAAAATCAACGAGATCGGCTTGCATTTGAAAGCGAGCACCAGGCACAATCGTTTTTCTTCGTTTGAATTTTTTTTTCACTGGTTTGTGAAGTGTGTAAGTGTCTTGCGATTGCAACCACTGCTTCGGAAAGCGTCGAGCTCCCGATAAAGAGCCGCTTTTTTTCGGGTCGTAATAATCTAAACGCTCTCCCATAACAACGATTCGAACTCGCGAACGCCGGGTAAAGTAGGATCTCTTTTCTTTAATGCAGATTGAAATAAATCGTCGATATTCGAACCTGGCACCTAACCCTAACCCTAACCTTAACCTTAACCCTAACCCTAACCTTAACCCTAACCCTAACCCTTAAACTTATTTTGTGCAGACTCTTGTGAAACTACAGTCTGCACGAGATAAGTTTAAATTCTCAAATGATTGTTCTTTTTAATACGACGCGTTTTATTTCCGTACAAAACTCTTTTAAACTGTCTACAAATCTAAGCATCCAAAACGTTTTGCCGACGCCCGACGGTCCAGCTACAATAAAAGTACTCGGGTTTTCAAACTGCAACGATATCACGATAGCAAATAAACTTATAAGTGTAGTACATGTAATTATATAACACTTCAAACAAAAATTTTATTAAAAAATTGCCTTAGGCAATAACAGACTGTAGAAAACAAGTTTTCACAAAAAAGTTAATTACAAAACAGCAAGACTAAAAAAAGAAACAATTTAGGTTACACTACACTTTCAACAAGTTTATAAACTTATAAATGATATCGCTTTCAACCTTTCCTAAAAAGTTTTCTTAGACAAAAACATTCTGTAAACAACAGTTTTTACAAAAAAAATTAATTACAAAACAACAACGAGATACTAAAAAAAAATACAATTTAAGTTACTTTCAATAAAAACAAGCTTATAAGCGTATAAAAATCTTATTTAGTTTACTCATCCATTATTATGCCCTTAGGCAAAAACAGAAATAAAACAACGATTATTGAGATGGCACAAGGAAAAGTACGACAAAGATTATACTACATTTGAACAAAAATCACATTCAGTTTACTTCACCATTTTTATAACCTCAGGCGAAAACAAAAACAAAACAACGGTTATTGAGATAGTACAAAATACCACAAGTTGTGTAAGGTTACACTAAACTTTCCACAAAGACCTATAAGCGTATAAAAACGTTTGCTATAAAAACTGACTCAGACAAAAACATTCTGTAGACAGCAGTTTTCACTAAAAGTTAATTACAAAACAGCAATAATAGCAATGCTTGTTGAGAAATCATTCGTAAAAAGAGGATAATATGAAACAAGTTACACTGAGATGTACGAATTACGAGGGTTTAAATTTTTAAGGGTTTCATATGGATGCCGTCATCCAAAACAATTCTTTTGAGGTAGAAACTGTTTAATCCTTTTTTGCTTTGTGCATACGAAAAGATTCTGTTTTGATGGCTACGAGAGCCGCGATTGGTAATGGAAAGCGGTTGGTTGTTTTCTAAAACTGTACGATAGTTGTCGAGTGTTAAAAGATTTTGACGAATGCAGACTCCTTTGCTCACTTGTTTGTTTTTATCTCCGAAATAGAAGTAGGTTTTTTATGTGAGATCTGCTTTGTACCAGAATATTCAACCTTCATTAAACCTAATGTTCTTTGAGTTATTTGATTATATTTTTGACAACATTCCTCTTTTTCCCAAGCTTGACCAGCGGTTCTTTGTTCAATGTAGCGCTCTTTGTGTTCTGGACAAGCTTCTGCCAGCAACCAATGAAGTCTGGCTTGGAAATATTCTTCTTTTAAATGTTCGGGGACCCAATTGTCTAGAGAGCGACGGCTGATGGCAAAATACATTGATTCAGTGTCGCTTTTCAGAAGCGCGAAACAACGTTGGGTATGTACTTTTTCAAAAAACAATAAAAAAATTTTAACATGTGCAATTTTGAATTTAAATAAACATTTAAACCTATTTGAATTGGTAAATCATGGCGTATGTTATAACTTCATAAACATCCAAGATGATTTCCTCCAGGTGGATAAAGTGGGTGTCGTTAATCGCCTTGTTTATACTATTATTGGAATGGTAACTAATGCTGCGGTGTTTTTTCCTTGTTCAATAAACTGGCCGAATATAAAGAATTTCTGGTGAGTTTGTTTGTTAGTGCAATCTCTGTTTTGGATTTATCCACATCAGTTTCTCTTTGGGAGTTGACGATTTCATTGACTAATGTTTCAAAGCATTTTTGAAGATAGTTCAATAAATTCGTAGATCATGTAATTTTAAGTCCAAGGTTTAAATAAAATTCCACTATTTCCATATTGATTAAAATTTTTTTTCCGAAATAACTGCTTATGAGATACTTTTTTGGTCTCTTTAATAAGTGATGCTGCTCCGCTACCTTTCGCATATAGACGTCGATATCTTCTCTTGATATGTTTGTATTCTTTATAGTGGGGGGAAAATCTTGACAGAAATATTATAAATCATTTGGAGTGTGGATATCAACAATCAGAAAACCATATAATTCTTTACTTTTTACACCTTCCAAAATTTTTTCAAATCCCACTTGACGTTTTGGTTGTACACATTTTAAAGTTTTTGAAAAGAAAGCAATTTCTTGTTGTTTTTTATTTTCTCCACTCACATTCTCTGACGGACACCATTCGAAATCCTTCTGCGGTAAGGGCTTGTTTTTTTTCTGCGTTGTCTTCCTAATTTCGCTTAAAGAAATGGTTTTTATGGGATCCATTTTTCGAAGGCTACCGTCTGCGTTATAGTTTGCATTGCACACATCGCAACCGTGCCAAAGCCATCCTTCAAATTTGTAAATCGTGTTTCTTTCTTTGCAAAAATTGTCCACTTTGAAGCCGTATTTCGAAACGTAACGCTCTCCAATATTAAATCTGCTTTGAATAAAATTCTGTTCTTTTTGCTGCATAGAACATAACCACTGGTACGACATCAAACCGTATCTAAAGCAGGAATCTGGTTGATTATTTTCCGATTCTTTATATCTACAGAAATATCCTGTTGGATTGTTCTGAGCAATTGCCTGTAAATAAAGCAAATTTGTATCCAGACCAAGAATTTTTTTCCTTGTTTCCAGGTTTGAATTTTCATGGTTTTTTATTCGGGTTTCCCCTGCTGCAGCATACCGACAAAATTGTTTTTTAAGCCCCCAATTAGTTGACTTTTCAAAGTTTTATATAAATCTGCATTTTTTTTTTCGAAATAAACAAAAAAAACTATTTTTTTCAATTTTTTACATCATCCTTAAATTAGCAACTTCATTCACCGAAAACGAACGTTTAAAAATATGTAAATTTTGGTGGTTGTAGGGGATTAGTAGATTTTCAAGAGCTTGTACAAAAGGTATGCTATCTAAAAGATTATAATATACTAGCATATCACGTAAACTCTTCCAACCATGTTTTTTAAACTAGATTGTATTCTTCTGCTGTAATATTAGATTTTGTTAGAGAGGAACAAAAAGCTTAGTGATCTGGTAAGCCGCTTTCTAATTTTTCTAACCTGGATACAAACTCGTACGGAAAATGGAATTTTTCCAATTCGCTCTCGTATACAATCAAAAACTTTCTGTACGAAAAACCGGGTGCAAGAAAATGTTTTATGTCTAGAAACCGCAACGTCAATGTTTTAATGCATAGGTATGTGTTGGCTTTTTTAATCACAGAAAAATTTCGTTCAGTAGACGTTCAATCAAAACAGGTTTGACGAAGTTTAGATCGTATGACGAAGAATTGAAACCAAGGACTATCAACTTACGACAGTATGAATCGAATTCTTTAAGCAAATTTTCTTTCCCTATGTTTTCACTGCTTTCCAAAGCTTGAAAAGTAGGTCGAAATTTTTCCTTCAAAAGACGGTAAGTGGACAGAGATATAGCTTCCAAATAATCTATTAAATTTTGAATCAATTCTTTTTCATTGCCAGACGTTATAAAGCACTTTCCTTCCTCAAATCCGGGCACATTTGATGCGATTCCAAAACTCATCGAAACATGACGAGCTTCAAACAACAACTTCGGTGTGTTTTCAGGCAGTTAATCATGATGCAAGTACTCTTCAAAGTTGTAACATGCATAATTCGGGTAAATACAATCTTATTTGGGAACCTGTATTCCAATTTTTTTAAGTTTTCAATTGTATAGGGATTATGGTAATTATGGTAAACGCCTCCGGGAAAACTTTCACAAACTGTGGTCAAACATGTTTTCGTATGACGGTAGTAATGACAATTTTGATACCATAACTTATTACAATGCATACACTGATACACATGACAATACTTTTCAAAATCTACGATTAAGCTCAAGTGGTTTTTAAACACATTTACTTTCATTGTTTCATAATACAATTTTCGGCAACATTGAATTACTTTTGCTTTGTTATTTTCTAATTTATAGACAACAATGTCAATCTTATAAAAATTTTTGAATTCAACAAAATCAAATAAACTTACGCCGGAAAATTCACTCATGTTAAAACGGGTACAGTATTCATAAAACAATTGCTTTGCAGCGCGATTACAATAACGATGGTCAGCACCACGGAACACGGCCAGACATCAAAAAAAAAAATTGTCTTCTGCTGAGACGTTTGTGAGTCCGTGGTTGTTTATAATAAAATCAGGCAATGGGATGGGAGCTCCTAATGGCGCGTCTTGTAAATGATTTATGTAAAAGGTAATGTTTGAAATCTGAATTATTTCCCATTTTGTGTCACGTCTTTTTATATTCTCTATAAAACTTTCTTCCGCAATAGAATTTAAAAAGTTAAGTAATTCTTGCCTACTACTTATAACCAAAACTGTTTGCAACATTAAATGATTATTGTATGAAGAGTGAAAATAACGAAGCTCATCGGTTTCGATGTTTCTCAAAATGCAAGCCAGATTATAGTTAATTTTAAATAAGTTTTCCTGTTGTTTCATGATTGTTTCTGTAATTTTTTGAATCTTTTCTTTCAAATCCTTATTGTAATAAAAATTAAATATATTTTGTACCTTGTTTTTCTTGCTAAAAGTGCGAATGCTGGACCAGTATTTTTTCTTAAATTCTTTTATATCAACATCCGTTTCGTCCATTTTCTCTTCCTCTTCAATGTCATGATTTGATTTTTTGGCTAAAGGGTATGTTGCTGCTTGGCTGTGACTACGACGTTTTATTTTTAAAGATTTCGTTTTGCTCGACGCTTTGGAACTACAACTTGCAGTCTTATTTTCGACAGAGTCTTCTTCCGAACCTGACACTGTTTTGTTTTTGATGGATACTACTTGTCTATCCTACAGGTTAGTGCAATTATGGTCTTTCCATTCCTTAATAGTTTCAAAATTTTTAGAGCATTGTCTGCATGCACAGCAAAATCTCGTATGTTTCTTTAAGTTGTCTGTTCTTGCAAATTTCTTTTCACATTTTAAACAACTCACCTCATACGTTCTGATATGAATAGACAAATGATGTCGTCGTAAAAATCTTTTCATTTGAACGACTTTTTGCATAAGATACAATCATAACTTTCATTGTTATGCACCGATGCAATAGGTCTCATCAAAGTGCGTTTTTCAGTAAACACTTTAGAACCTGTGTCACAGGTGAATGACATTGTGAATAACTAAAAGCTCAAGCAACCGTACTTATATACCCTCTTCATATGACGTCATTTCTCGCGTATTAACTGCTTAAGCAAAATCTTCACGAAAATTAATAATTTGGCTGGAGGGCAGATCTCTGTATTTGTCAAAATAAGACTTCTTTCAAGCGGTGGGCTCCGTAACCAATTAAAATTTTTGATTGACTAATTTTCCAATAACATTTGACTGACGATCTAATTTAGTTAGAAGTTTGTGTGTGCGGATGATTTTGAACTTAATCGATATTTGTTAAAATAAGTAAAACAACTGGTTAGAAAGTTAATTGTTGTTTCTAGCGACATGTCTTTCAAGATAATTGCTTGTACTTGTAAACTTTTTAAAATCATTGGTTAGAAAGCTGTTTTAAATTAACAAATTATACTTTTTTTTTACAAGTCTTGAACTCTTTTGACTCAGTTTAAATAAGTAAAACATTTGTCAAAAAGCTAACTGTTGTTTTTAGTGTCGTGTCTTTCAAGATAATTGCTTATACTTGTGAACTTGTTAAAAATCATTGGTTAGAAAGCTAATTACTGTTTAAAATATGTGGTTCTACTTGTTTTTCACAAGACTTTGTTTTTCTTTGTTACCATTGCTTAGAAAGTTAATTGTTTTACTAAAGCGTCTTTGAAGGTTGCAATAAAATTTATGACTAATTTTAAAACAAGGTCTTGACAGGTCACAATTATTTTAAAGTTAAACTTTTCTGGTTAACGTTTGAATATAAGGTCTTCATCCAATTTTACATTAATTCGCTAGATCTTAGGGTGACTTGATTTGAATAATTAAAAACCCTTGAAAGGATAAGGATTGAATATTTAGCTACATCTTCATTGACCAAACATCCAACTTTGTTTAGATTGTTTTAAAGCTTACGGCTCATTGAATTGTTTTAAAATCTCGAAAGGTTAAGGATTGAATATTTAGCTACATCTTTATTGACTAACTTTGATTTGATTGGTTAGATCTTACGATTGTTTGATTTTAAAATAAATTCTTGACAGGTTGAACATCCTATTAACTATATGATTAGTTATATCTTAGGATTCATTAAGTTTCCGGAAATCAAACTTGATCACCTAGATCCGCTAGATGCTGCTCTAGGGCTGCACCGCCGTCAAGGCATCACCTCACCACCCCGCAATTCACGTCAAATAACCCGACCCCAACTACTTATGCACTTGTAATCTTTCCATAGAAAATGCACCACTCGAGAGCCATAAAACTAGTACTTCCTAGTTTATTTTGATAAAGTTCATTAAATTGAGATATATTTTTGTTGATAAAATGATTTATTTGATGAAAAAATTATCTATCATTGTATGATTGAAGTGGCCAGCTGTTGCTTTTTTTTATAATGGATTAAGAATTGTAGGCTTAGAGCTGCATGACAACCTATTGTAGAAGTCAGATGGCCACTTCTTTTTATATAATATTATGGATACTGCAGCAAACAATGCTCACATTTTATTGAGAAAACCTGGAGAAAGCAAAGTATTACTTTAAACGTTTTTGAAAACCAAACTTTTAACTTTGGAAAATTTTCTGCAGGAAAACTGTCTCTCCTGGGCTTATGCTCCAATTCCCAGGAGGCGAGGAGTTGTTATACTCCTTATCCTATTCTCAAGAAATAAGCAAACCGGGCTAACAAGTATCGGGGGTGAATTCCCGAAACGCCTATGAGTTGGGTCTCTTGCAATAACTGTCTGCCAATCTACTCCAACAAGCAGCGTCAAATTTACAAATTTTAGTTTTTAAAACCCTTTTGGGGTTTGCTTAAACACACATAACTTATTTACACATTACTTACATATAAATTATTAACTCATACATTATTTACACATAAATTATTAAGTTGATATTAATTAAATTTTAGAAGACGTTTTGCCACGTTTTACTAATCGAATTGCGTTAAAATTGTCTTCGCGCTCATTTCTTTATTAAGTAAAGAGTTGCCAAATCGAAAATTATAAATTTCTAATTTTACAAATAGATCCTTTAAAGTAGCGTGAACAAAAATGTCTGAGTATTTTAATCCAAAATATTTCCAAAAACGTTGCTGTTCTAGTACAATTTTTCGTCTTGCAAAGCTTCAACGATTGTCAAAAAAAAGTCGTATTATGCGATGTATAGAAAGGAAAAACGTACTCGCTTGCAGCATAATGATTGCGGTAAAAGCATATTTCCAAGGTATAGACAGCTAATTAAATCCTGCAAGCGTGAACGCTTTGTTTTGATTATAAACTGAGTATTTTTTGTGAATGTTGGTTTATGTTGCTTTTCGTTAAAATACATAAAATTTTACAATGTAAAATGTAAAAAAGCAAACTTTTTTGTCAGATGGTTTAGAAATTGTGAACAGAAACACTGCAACGACATGTAATTTTAGTAATAACAGTGAGAGTTAATGAACCTGATGTTGATGATGCAGATAGATCTGATGATGCTGATGCTGCTGTTGGTGTTGATGAGCTGCCTTAAAACACAATAAACAAATTTTGGTCCTAAATATTCGTATTGAGAAGTCAATGGGAAATACTTTTGCTTAAAAATTGAAAATTAAACGTTTTTCTTGATATTAATGCCGGATTTCAAGTTCTGTCTTAAAAAATAGTTTAAACTATTGGATACTCCAGCAGTTAAGAGAGTCAGAGTTAGAGCAATGACAGCAATTAATTTTTATTGGCATAACTGTATACATTTTGTAATTACAAGGAATTATTTGCAGTGTAATTTTCTTTATGTGTGGTTTCAAAAGTACCCAATAAACCAAAGTTTCCTCAAAATGAGGTTCGTGATGACTGCACAAAGGGTTCGCGACAATATGACAAAATTTGTCAAATATATATGCTTGGTAAATAATCTATACCATGAAATCCAAGATAGATTCGAAGTGAAACCCTTTTTTTGTAAAGGACACTACGCTTTAGGGACAAAAATTGTGGTATTCGAGACAGGTTTAAAGTGAAAAACTTTTTTTGGATCAAGTAAAAATTGCATTCCTAAAATTACACATGTAAAAAATGCACCCCTAAAAATAAACATTTAAAAAATACATCTTAAAAAAAAATAATAATTTAAAAATTTCATAAAATATAATGAAAAGATAAGGTTATTCATAAACATTTCGAGTCTCTTCAAGAAGTCACCATAAGTGATTTTTCTGTAAAATTTATTTTATCTAATTAGTATAAATTACATATGTTAAAAATACACCCTCAAAATTCCACATGTTAATAATATACTCCCAGGGGCGTATTTTTTACATGATTTCTTTTTTTTTTAGAAAACACTTCTTTCTAGGAACGAATTATTTTTTATTAACGAGCGTCTCGGTTTGCCCTATCGGAAATATGATACATGTATGCCTGTTTAAAAAAATTTTTCTTTTTAACAGACTTTGTGTTTTTTATTTTTGAATTTTATTATTTTGTTTTGTTGGTTGGGCGGAAAATTGATGTGAAATAAGTTTGGGGCAGTGGCGGCTTGTATTAAGGAGCTGCAGAGCTGCAGCACCCCCAAAGTTTCAGAAAAAAATTTGATTTTTTTGAAATTTTCAAAAAATAATTTTTTTAAGTTTTTAGAAAAGAATTTTTAAAAATTTAGTTTTTTTGTATTTTAAAATAAATTTTAAGAACTTTTTATTTGTAGCATTTTTTGGAAACTCTTCTGGAGCTACAGATCAACGGAAACCAAATATTTAAAAAAAAACAAACATTAAATGTCACTTGACTTCTAGAAATCACGCGCGAATTTTATCTAGAGATGGAGCTGCACAAACGACAGCTCGCAGCTTATTTAAAATTTTTTAGGAGTGAGAAGAGACTTCAACTGCGGCTGATATTTAGTTGATATTGTCTTGGCATCAGGGTAATTCAAAGAAAATAAAACCCTTTGATGATTCTTTAACAGGATGATACAGGTTTTAGAAATATGTTTTGATGAAACATAAATTAAGATAAGTTCTTCTGATGATTGATTAAACAGGAATAGCAAGCTGTGGGGAAGGTTTTGTTTAAAAAATGTCAAATTTGTATATCTTTTGTATTTTTATTAATAGCTCTTCAAAACTTTAGTTTTTTAAGTTTATAAATTTTGTGTGTAACTATATGTGGGTTTATAATACGGATCGTCTTGTGCCTAAAATAAATAAATGAATACGTTAAGAGTTAGCTAAATATTCATGTACCATATCTAAACATTTGCCATTGGCTAGTGTAATTTTTTAATTTTTACATATGACCAGATTCATTAGCAGACCTACACTGAACATAGAAATGGGTGGATACTCATTCCGATATTTGTCAGTCTGGTGTCGCAGTGCTCACACTCGCCTCATTGACAGTGTTTTGAATGACGCCTTGCGCATAGTTACTAATTGCCTGCTTCCCACTCCAACGGACCACCTACCTGTACTCTCAGGCATCCAGCCAGCTGAGCTTCGCCGAATGGGAGCGACACTCTCCTTGGCTCATCGTGGATCTCTGGACCCCGATCATATCTTGCATGGTCCTTTAAGTGAGTCCTCATATATTCTCCAAGTGAGACTAAGATCCAGACGCCCGTTTGTGCCAGGTGCGCGGAATGTTTTGGACAACCTTGCCAGACTTGGTATCCGCGCCTCTGAATGGACAAATCACAAATGGAACGCGGAGTACTGTGAAAATGCTTCCAGGCTCCGTGCTTTTGTACCCGAGACCAGTGCCAGGCCTGTTGGGATGGGCTTACCCCGAGCAGCTTGGGTTAAGCTCAACCGCCTGCGGACTGGTGTTGGGCGATTCCATTCGTCCATGCATAAATGGGGTTTCGGTCCTTCACCGAATTGCGAGTGTGGCGCCTCTGAGCAAACTATGTACTAACAGCGTTCCCTATACATCGGGCACCACATGGAGCACGAGGTCTGACGGTTTTGGATGACGAAACTCGATGCTGGCTTAATGATATCACTGCCAGCATCTGATCCAGGCAGTGCAGCAGTCTGGGGTAGTAAAAGGATAAACCCTCGGCCCCAGTCCTGTTTGTATCTGGCCTGGAGTGGATTCCCTTTAAACGACGACGACGACGACGATTAGCTACTATAGTAATATCCAAACATGCGAGTGAAATATTGTTATAACGCCAGCTACAAGAGGATTGAATTGCTATTCACTTGACTTTTCTCAAAAACCAAGACAAACGCAGCTTTAGTTAAGTGCGATTGTTAGTGTTTGAGTGGTATTCTCTTTTAGCTTGTGGTTATTGAAATATAGTTTAGCGCGAGAATTTTGCGAATGTTTATAGTACGAGGGTCAGTCAAAAAGTAATGAGCTCTGTTAACTTTAACCGCTTTAACCTTCATATTTTTTCTAGAAATTTTAAGGGTGTTTGGTAAATTTACTGCTTTAAAGATAAATTGTAAAAAAAAATTGTTTCAACGTGTCCACTTTTGGTATTGTGTTTTGGAAATGACGTCATCACTGGATGTCCGTCAGAAGCAGAGAGCTGTAATTGAATTTCTTGTTTCAGAAGGGGAGCCACCAAAACAAATTTTCGAAAGATTGGTAAATGTTTATGGAGATGCTTCATTAGCCTACAGCACTGTGAAAAAGTGGGTATCCAGGATTAAACACGAAGAAGATGATCCAAGTTTGAGTAGCCTCCAGGACAGACCAAGAAGTGGAAGACCATCTTCTGCAGTCAATCCTGGAAACAATGATAAGGTTGAGAAATTGATTAGAGATGATCGCAGAATCACTATTGATGACATTGCTGAACGTGTTGGAGTTAGCCATGGAAGTGCTGTGAATATTGTCAATGAGCTAGGCTTTGCAAAGGTTTGCGCCAGATGGGTTCCGAGGCAACTTTTGGATTTTCACAAGCAAGCCCGTTTTGAAGCTTGTTCGGAGCTTATTGAGTGTCACGGAAGTGACAAAACTTTTCTCAGCCGTATAGTGACAGGAGATGAAACCTGGGTTCATCACTATGAACCTCAGTCGAAAAGATCATCCATGGAATGGCGTCACCCCACGTCCCCAAGAGCCAAGAAATTCAAAAGTCAACGTTCAGCTGGAAAAATTATGGCGACTGTGTTTTGGGACATTGAAGGAGTGATATTGGTAGATTTTATGCCTAAAGGTACTACCATCAACTCAGATGCTTACATTGACACTTTACGCAAACTGAAAGCGAAACTGAGAAGAGTACGACCTCACCTGGACATGTCTAAGGTCTTGCTGCAACACGATAACGCCAAGCCCCATACCAGTCTCAAAACTCGTGAAGTGATTGCTTCTTTTGGATGGACGACGGTAACCCATCCCCCATACTCACCCGACCTGGCACCATCTGACTATCATCTTTTTGGACCATTGAAAGAAGGAGTTAGGGGGCAGCACTTCACTAGTGATCAAGAAGTCAAGCACGCTGTAAGAAACTGGTTAAAAATGCAGCCTGCTGACTTTTACAAGGCTGGCATAGTGTCCCTTGTTCATCGATGGACAGTTGGAATTGAAAAGTGCGGAGATTACATTGAAAAGTAGAACTAAGATCTCCTATCCCTGGGCTTTCTTTTGATGTATGACTTTTGATTTTATTGCAACAAATATGGCCAGGAGAGACTTGGGCTCATTATTTTTTGACTGACCCTCGTATATAAAAGCATGCTAAATTGTACTGTACAATACAGTATTCATAAAAAACTTTTTGTTATTGGCGCAATTCATAACTATTTGAAAATTCTTTGAAATAGCACCATGTACTTTTTCAGAAGTTTTATACCAATCAAGACCCTCTTCAGTGCATATTTTGAATAGAATTGTATTGTAATTTAAGTTGAATATGATTAATTTTCAGGCTTAAATAGCTTTTGCAGTACCCCCTAAAAAATTAGCCACGAGCCGCCACTGGATTGGGGTCTGTAAAAAAAAGATTTGCAAATAGGAGTCTGTGTCCTTAAAAGTTTGGGAAACACTACATTAAACTATCATAAAGGTTAATTGTTAAATTAATCAATAAAGAATTAATATATTGTAGGTTAATACGTAGTTTATTAATGAAGGTTAATGAAGAAATATATCATCAGCCAGCACGTGATGATTCCTGGTAACTAGTAAATGATCAGGCAAATAGTGATGAATTTGGAATGCTGCAAGAATTTCAGTATTTTCAGTAATTTCAGTAATAACAGTGTCGTAATTTCAGTAATTTCAGTAATAACAGTGAGAGTTAATGAACCTGATGTTGATGATGCAGATAGATCTGATGATGCTGATGCTGCTGTTGGTGTTGATGAGCTGCCTTAAAACACAATAAACAAGGTAAAATTTTGGTCCTAAATATTCGTATTGAGAAGTCAATGGGAAATACTTTTGCTTAAAAATTGAAAATTAAGGGTCATTCCATAACAAATCTCCCCCAAAAAAATTTTTTTTAACCACCACATCTCCGATTTTGATAAAAATTGGTGTATGTGGTTATCTTATATCCAAAACCTACTGGTGCAAATATTACGTTTCTACGAGTAATATTTTTTGAGTTATAGGGGACAAAGTTTTGGGGGAGCCAAAAAATTCTTTTCAAAAAACGCTTATATCTTCCTCAAGATATGTTTAAATTGTAACATATCATATATGGTTGAAATCAGAAAAGAACAAGAAATTCAAATATAATATCAAAAATTTTATAAATATTAATATAAAAAAGTTATTTATTTCTTAAAAAAATTTTTCCCGCCACACTTAAGAATTTTGAAAACCCTCACAAAAAATTTTTGAAAAAAAATTTTGATTCATAAACCTTAAAAATATGCAATAAAAACAATGGGTATAGACCATTTATTATGCTTAACACTCAATACAAATGATTCACTAAAGCAATTTTTAAGGCAAATATTTCCAAAAATTCAATTAAAATGTGGAGGATTTTCCTGCATACCTCAATTTTAACATTGAGGATTTTGGCAATGTTTTCTTGGTATTTTAGATTCTAAATAGTTTAAAATAATTTATACTATCTAAAAAAAACGAAACATTTAATATGGATTAATGTAGGTATCTGATATTGTTGAATGTGCAAAGTAAATAGCATGTGTAATATGACAGCGTGGTCGAGTGGTTAAAGCGCCGGGCTCGTGACCAACATGGTCTCAGTTCAAAACCCACTCGCGCCATTCTGTTGTGTCCATGGGAAAGACACTTTACGGCACTTTCCCTTGCTTGGTGGTTCCGGCAAGCAGTTCTAAATTACATTCATATCTCTATTGAATTACAAGCGTACAGCAATATCTTGACATCTCCGGAAGCAGGTCGGATTAATGTATTAGCGCCTCCGTCGCTTTCCTGAGAATCAGGAGGATAAATATAGAGATAAAATGGAAAATAAATAAATAAAAATAAAAATAATACTTCTGATAAATATGACTGTATAGGTATAATAGTAAAAAATTAAAATCTTTGTATAGCCATCAACAATACTAGCTAACTCCATTGTTAATGTAGGCCTAATATAATTATACGTCATAAATACACTTACAAGTTATACATTTTTTATATTTTTTTTTCATTGACAACAAAAAATAAAAATAAAAAGCACATATAAAAGAATGAAAAATCATGTATATAGTACAATGCAATTGCTGCCAGAAGAAGATGCTAGCAAAAGACGTTTTAGGTTACCATATGTGAGCTAGCACCTTTAACTATTTGAATCAGATGCTATACATACCGGTACATATAGAAAATGAAATTGCAATATAAACAAAGACAAACCAAATATAAAAAATAATATTTATCAAGGTTAATCATAAAAAATATGGTGTTATGACAATTGATCGAATGACATTAGATTGAACACACTTGATCAAAACGACACTTGATTAAAACGATACTTGATCGAAACGACATTTGATCGAAACAACACCTGACCGAAATGACACGTAATCGAAATTGACAGTTGATAAAAAAAAGATTTACTTTTGTATGTTTTTGCGATTAAACAATGTCTTGGTTACTGTAAATTAGATTCATAAAAAGCAAAGGTCATCAGTAAGAGAACAGTTTGTGTTGATTTTTTTAATTTTTGGTCAATGTCAATAGGTCAGGGTTTTTTAAAGAGTTTCCTGGGCTCAGCATTTTTAGGGGGGCAACAAGTAGATTTCATGCCATAGTTATGTTTTGTTAGATGCCTATTGCTGCTATTCCTTTGGATTCAATTCACATTGTAGTCAGTTATTTAGGGAAAGCATTGTGTGATGGCCCCACCCTTGCAGACCCTTACAGAAATAAGAGACAGACTAAAAGGGAAGATCTTTTTTTAGAGATTACTATGTTTTTGGGACAAAAAATTGACAAAACCGGGACAGAGTCAAAGTAAAAAGTTATAGTTTTTTTTAGTGATCACTATGTTTTTGGAACAAAAAATTACGACAGATTCAAAGTTGTAAATTATATAAAATTGAAAACTTTTACTCAATACTTCAATTCGTTGTATACAATAAAGCACAAAAAACTTTCAAGATTGAACGTTTTATTTAGAAGTCAGAAAAATACAACCGATTTATTTTTCACTAAACAAAGAGTGGTCATTTAAGTCGTGCATTCAAGAGTTCTTGCTGTTACCACAAGAAGAAGCAAGAAATTGACTGATTTCACAAAGTCTCTTGTTTTCGGTATCACTTGCATTTTTAAGTCGAATACATTCATATGTGACAAGAGATCTCTTTATTGTTTTCACATAGGTAAGAGGAGAATACAAGTTGATATATTTGTAATATATTTTCATTCCGTCAGCCAATACTTCCTTTTGGGCTTTTTTAAACATGACACGAACCGAACACTCGTTAGGGTCGGTTTTAGCAAGAAAAATCATGTGAATTTTACAAATTCCTTTGCTGTTTTGCTTTTCGAATAGTAGTAGGTGTAGCAGTTAGGAGCGTTATGTTCAAGTTTAATTGGTGCAGTTCAAATTCAGAAGGTTAACCACTACTTGATTCTATTTACAGCACATTTATTCACTTATTCAAATAGAATTAAAAACAAAATAAAAATTAAAACAAATAATTACAATAATAGAAACAATTTAGTATAGCATCACCATGACAGAAGTTACTCATCTAACCGATATCTGCTGGAGAGCAACTCATTTTATTTCAATTTGTGACTAAGCCACGTCGCTGTATACAAGTGGGCGTATTACCACATGATTATACGATATGGAACGGCAGGATGTGAATTTCGAAATTGCATAAAATAGAGCATGTGAAAGTTAAATCCAACGTTTTGAACTAAATTCTATAACTCCGATAATAATTAAAGTTGTATTTCGTGTGAAAATACTTGGGCTGTCCAATTAATCGCTACATAGGCACGTTTGAAAAGGTAGTAATTTCAATAACACTTCGCGTAATTGCAGATGATCGAAATATTGTTGTGGGTTTTCCACTTCAACAAAGAAAGAAATTTTTCCCCAATTCACTGTCTGCTTGAGGTTTCTTTTTGTATTTTTGCTTGAACTTTACTGCACAAAACACATTTCGATTTGAAGTTTCATCGTTTGTTGGAGAAGAAAGCGATAATTTGACCCTCTTTAACTTTGGTTCACCATTCGCAGACATCAGTGCGCTGTAAGGTGCAAAACTGACTATTTCGACTCTGACAAATAATTATAAGGAATTTTTTTTTTTGCGCAACGATTGTTACTTTTTTTTTTAATTAATAGATGAGCACTTTAAACGTTTTGACAAGCCTGAACACGCCCACAGATGTCAAAAATTTGTAAAATGTTTTTAACAAACAAGTGTTTTTTTTTTATGACTCGTCGTCGTTTGAAGGGAATCCACTCCAGGCCAGACACAAACAGGACTGGGACCGAGGGTTTATCCTTTTACTACCCCAGACTGCTGCACTGCCTGGATCAAATGCTGGCAGTGATATCATTAAGCCAGCATCGAGTTTCGTCATCCAAAACCGTCAGACCTCGTGCTCCATGTGGTGCCCGATGTATAGGGAACGCTGTTAGTACATGGTTTGCTCAGAGGCGCCACAATCGCAATTCGGTGAAGGACCGAAACCCCATTTATGCATGGACGAATGGAATCGCCCAACACCAGTCCGCAGGCGGTTGAGCTTAACCCAAGCTGCTCGGGGTAAGCCCATCCCAACAGGCCTGGCACTGGTCTCGGGTACAAAAGCACGGATCCTGGAAGCATTTTCACAGTACTCCGCGTTCCATTTGTGATTTGTACATTCAGAGGCGCGGATGCCAAGTCTGGCAAGGTTGTCCAAAACATTCCGCGCACCTGGCACAAACGGGCGTCTGGATCTTAGTCTCACTTGGCGAGTATCTGAGGACCCACTTAAAAGACCATGCAAGATATGATCGGGGTCCAGAGATCCACGATGAGCCAAGGAGAGTGTCGCTCCCATTCGGCGAAGCTCAGCTGGCTGGATGCCTGAGAGTACAGGTAGGTGGTCCGTTGGAGTGGGACGCAGGCATCCAGTAACTATGCGCAAGGCGTCATTCAAAACACTGTCAATGAGGCGAGTGTGAGCACTGCGACACCAGACTGGCGCACAGTACTCAGCTGTTGAGTAGACTAGGGACAAGGTGGCTATGCGTAGTGTTTTAGCACCAGCACCCCATCCCGAGCCCACAAGTCGCCTCAGCAGTGTGACGCGCGATGATAGTTTTTTGCGCAATGCCACTAAATGGTGACGAAACGTGAGCGATCTGTCCAGTTTTACTCCAAGATAAGTAGGGGTTGGACAGAACGGTAAAAGTCTACCGTTGTTGTAGACCTTTAGCTCACGTTTAGCCTCTCGGTTATTTAAGTTAAAGGCTGACGTCACCGTCTTAGTGTGACTGAGCTTCAACCTCCAAGTCTGGAGATACGCTGACAGTGTGGACATGTCTTGGCTTAATGTCCCCTCCAAGTCCTTCCAGTTTTCAGAAGAGTGCAACAATGCTAGATCATCAGCATAAGCAAACTTTCTGGAAATCATGGAAGGAAGATCGTACGTATAGATGTTAAATAGGAGGGGAGCCAAGACCGATCCCTGAGGAACGCCGTTTTTAAGACGGCGTAGCCTGCTTTGCTTGCTGTCATTGGTGGTAAGGGTAAAACTTCGATTTCGGACAAGCTCCATGATCATTTTGATCATGTGCTTATCCGGAAGTAGTCTCAGCAGCTTGCAGGTGAGGCCACGGTGCCAGACAGTGTCATAAGCAGCTGTCAGATCGATAAATACGGCACTGGCCTTCTTTTTAGCCTCGAAAGAATCCTCGATGTTCTGGGTTAGCAGAACAACTTGATCTACGGTTGACTTCCCGCGTCGGAACCCAGCCTGCTCTTTAGGGAGCAGTGGATCGATTAATGGTTCAACGCGGGCGTAGATAAGCCTCTCGAGGATCTTGTAGGGGACACAGAGCAGAGATATCGGTCGATAACTCTTTGGGTCCCCCACGGGCTTTGTTGGTTTCGGGATCGCGACCACAAGCGCTCTTCTCCAGATCTTGGGAATTTTGAGTCGGCGCAAACAGGAAGAAAGGAAGTCACTTAACCAGGACTTCAAAGCAGCTCCGGCATGGAGTATAAGCTCGGGGCAGATGAAATCAGGTCCCGGAGCTTTACCTGGTTTTAAATGTTGAAGGGCAGCAGTAAATTCTCTCTGTGAAAATTGTCAGAGATATTTACTGCGTCTGGTGTTGTGGCCCTCCAAAGGTCAGACACTTCTTGAAAGACAAGTCGAGATGACTTGCGATCAACAGCCTCGTATTTACAATTTCTAACCAGCTGAGATGCAATGGCATCGGCTGAAACGGGACAGTGACGAGGAGAGTGTCGTGACCTACCAGTAAGGTTGTTCAAAATACTCTACGCTTTTCGACTAGAGTGTGAGAAGTCAATGCTCCGAACTGCCTCGGACCATCGATCCCTCCGCTTTCTGTCAAGCTTGGCAAGCAGAGTTGTAGCAGCCAAACTTGAGTCGTCTCCCTGAGGAGACTGCAAAAAGGTTTTATAGAGGGATTCACACTCTGCATCCCAACACGGAATATAGTTATTTCGATACCCGCGTGGGATAGTCTTTTTGGCTGCTTTCTTAATGGTGTTACAGAAGTCCTGGTAAGCCGCATCCACATCAAGTGAATCAGGCGGCAACAAAGTCTTTGCGAATTTGTTCGTCAAAGCAATGTAGTGACTCCATTTGGCCTTGCGGAAGTTTCATCGCTTAACAGGCATGCTTGGCACTGCCATAGCAAACCTTGGCGGTGTAATAAGCGAGGGTCGATGTTGTGACCTGGGAAACTTCTCAAGGACACGTCTATCCGGTAAGCGACTGTTTGGACCTACGCTAGCGAAAGCTAGGTCTGGATTGGTGCCAGTGTTCCAGCGGCCGGAATAGAAACTGGCAGCGTCCTTGGCATTATATAGCAGGGTAAGACAATTAATACTTGCCCAGCCAGCCAAGCACTCACCGTCCGGACTGTTGTCGTCATAACCCCAGTCAGCATGACGACAGTTAAAATTGCGAGCGTACAGACAGGGGTGAGGAAACACTGGGAGATCCAGGGTTCGCAATCTCGTTGGTGGTGGTTTGTAGACGTTGACTATTTTATAGCCATCAACGTCCACACACAACCACTCGATCTCCGATGTCGGTGGAGATTAGTCCAAAAGCGTGTATCTCAGTCGCTCGTGGACGAACGTGGCAAGGCCATGCTTCCTGCTTAAAGAAGACCCAGATAGTTGGTAGTTTGGTAGCACCAATTTCTCTGCATCAGTGCAGTGGGTCTCCTGCAGTAGGATGACGAGTGCCTCAGACTGCATAGCGAGGTGATGAAGAACATTCATCTTGCTTGCAGTGAGGCCTTCGATGTTCAGCTGAAGAATAGTGGGTCTTCGGAACTTGTTGGCAATGTGCCCTGAAAAGGGCAGTTTTATCCTGACATTGCCCCGTCCTGAAAAGGACGTTTGCCGACTAGCAGACCCACACTGAACATCGGAATGGGTGGATACCCTTCCGTTTTGGTAGGTTCGGTTTCGGTCTGTTATTTTAAAATCAATAAGCAGACTTACTCACGGCCCAGGCTGCGTGAAAGCACCTACCATCTGGGCCAACTTTTTATGACTAATATAAATAGTATGTTTTACTTTGTTTCCAAATATTCCTTCAAAAAACGGATACACTCTACGTTTAGAAATATTATTTTAGTTACTCGAGTGTTTTTATTTGTTATAATAAAAAGTATAATTAAAAAATTTGAAAAAATACTTTGAGTCTTTTGAAAATATGATTCAAATTTTGAAAGTTATTCGTAAAAACTTGCTTTATAGATTAAATTCACAGCTAATGTCTCGACTTGTTTTGCAACGATTTATTGAGAAATATACTTTTTGCTCAATCTTTGGAAAATATGTTAGTGCTTTTTAAAACTATGTAATTAACATTGTTATATTAAAGAAAAAGTAAAAGAAGTGAATGACCCTTTAACAAAAAATAAAAGTAAATATTAAATACTCTATGGTCTTTAATATTAGCTGTATTAGTTTTAGAAGCGTTATAACAAAATGGTTACATTTTCGTGTTAAATATTATAATTTACAAAATTTTTCGTTAAAGTTTGCAAAAATGTTGGCAACATCGGAGCAAATTTGTTTGTTTTATGTTCAATTTTATTTTGGTTTGAAAAAATTGATAAAATGTAAAAACAAAGTTGACCACAAGTTTTCTGTTGACCTTTTTAACTAAAACAGTGAATTAGAACTGAAAAACAAACGTAATAATTCAATAAACTCAAGAGTGCGGTGACGCAAGTAACGATTTTTCAACTGTCACTGGGGTGAGTCATATCGCATGTCTTGAATAAAATTTTACTTTTGATGTCTTGACAAATTATGTGCTATGATTATACGTAAAGTCTTTATAGATAAATATTTGCCGAACTGTAGTCAGCAGAAAACTTTTCAAAGATTTTGTATCAACCAACTATGTTATAAAAACAGTAAAATTTGCTACAAAATATAGTTCAAATAATTTCTGCTTGTTTGTAAATTACAACTTTTATCTGATATTTTACCTAAAGACATAATTTTACTTATAAATCTTGATATAAGAAAGTTTTACGTGTTAAACTTTTTGGTCTAAAAAGACGATAAGACAAGAGAATAATTTATTGAAATGTACGGTGCAGTTAAAATTACACTTCTACGTTAATACGCCTGCACCTTTTAAAAATCAGAATCGTGATTTTAGAATAACAAAGCATCGTTTTTTAAAACAAGAACCAAGTTCATTGATGCATATGCTCAAAACAAAATGGGTGACACTACGTATTTTTTTCCATCAGACATGATACCGAGAAGTTTGCCTGATATAAACTAGATGTAGAAAATTCTTTGAAATACGTATTGTTTTGCTGATTTTTGAGGTATAACATTCTGCAATAAAATTTACAATGCTAATTTGTTTATCATGAAATTAATTCAATAGGTCACAAGCTGAAAAAAGTTGTTGAAAAAGCGATATTGTTTTGTAAATCGACTGATTTTTCGTTATTTTTCGATCAAGAAGGTTTCAACTTTAAAAAATCTTTGCAACGTTCGTAGTGTTTATTGTTTTTCTTTTGCAGCGAAGCACAAAATTAGATGTAAAATCGTGTGTTGAACCAGTGCAATCTTAGACATAATTAACATTGCAAAATAGGTTTTGAAATAATTAAAAGATTTTCTTAACAAATAGTTCTTTTATTAAAAGTTGCAACCACTATTTTCTTGTTTTCAAAGTTACAAAAATTATAAAAGCTTTACGCTTTGTTAAAGAGTAACTTCTTGACTTTTAACAAAATTTTTACTTGAAAAAGAAATTACAATCAAATCGCATTGACGTTAGAAAAACTCGAAGAATTTGCGTCAATCATTTCGCAACTTAAAAAAAATGGAACTTTTTTGCATCAACAGGTCAGGTGGTTTAAAAATTGTGACAAAAGCAATAGTTTTTATGAGACAAGCCTAAATACTCTTGGTTCGTTATTTTTCTGGAGGCATTTTTCAAAAATAATCTTGGAATAAAAAAACACCTTTACTTTGTTTGGCGAAGAGCTAGTTAAAAAAGAGACTAACTAATATTAAGAAAAACTGTACTGCTTTTCCTCAAAAATCTGCAGCTGACGACGTTCTGTTGTTGCTATGCAGATACATAAAACAGCAAAAAAAAATCTAGAATAAAACAAAATTTTTAGGTTTCTGACAGTTTTTGTGTTTAAAGATTCTAAAACTAGTGTATAGTCTAAAATTTTCAAAATATGAAACGGTAAGTTTACAATTGTAAACTTTTTTTTTGAATTATAAGCAACAAAAACTTTTTTAATTTTATCGTTTACTTGCAAACACTATCCACAGTTGACGTTTCAACTTTTTATTTTTATTATTTAGAAATGTTTTCACGGTTTTTTACTTGAATATTTTACAGCCTCGATTAAAAAATTGCAGAGTGTTAGTCTTTGGTTGTCAAATAGTTGAACGATTTAAATTTTTTACAGAGTAGTTTTAAGAACTTGACCACAAATGTCAGTGTGAAAAAATGTACAAACTTATTTTCATGGATCAGTTTTCAATATACTTTCTTTTATAAGGTCACTGTCAAACATTTTTGAAAAAAAGGGGACCATAACACTTTAAATTAGAAGCATATCGTCCAAGATATATTTCATTTGTGTACTACATTTTGCGTTTCTCACTGGAAAAACATGTCTTTGAAAGTGACTTATTTTAGAAAATTTGATTATTAGTTTGTTTATCTGCATGAAATTGAAGCTGCTTTCCTTCTTTTTTGTTTGTTGTCAGATTGCAAGCCATTAACTAAGATATCTAAAAAGTTAGAATTAATTTTAAGAAATTTAGTCCTGTGGTTCAGAAGGATAAATATAGAGATAAAATGAAACAAAATAAAAATATAGTATAACAGAAAGTTTTAAAAAAATCTAGCTCGTATCAGATAAAAAGGAAATTTTAAACTTTAAATTTGTAAAGAGCTTTTTTGTGGTACAGAATTTTAATATCGCTTTAAACAAAGTCGATTTTATCGGAATCATAAGCTTTTCGTGACGCTCTCATCAGTGGCAATCGCGTCAAAATGGGACGAACCAGAGAAAATCAAGGTATTTATAGTCTCAACAGTTGGGAGAAAGGTGCTGCAGTCTCGGAAAGAAGAAAGGCACAATTGCACAGTGTGGTGCAATACAGTGTAATCTCGGAAAGGAGAAACGCACTATGTGCAATTACCCAGGAGAAACATTGAAACATTGCACATCGTGCGTTTCTTCTTTCCGAGATTACACTGTATTGCACCACACTGTGCAATTGTGCCTTTCTTCTTTCCGAGACTGTAGCACCTTTCTCCCAACTGTTGAGACTATAAATACCTTGATTTTCTCTGGTTCGTCCCATTTTGACGCGATTGCCACTGATGAGAGCGTCACAAAAAGCTTATGGCTCCGATAAAATCGACTTTGTTTAAAGCGATATTAAAAACTTTAAATTATTAAATTTTCTTTAAAAACAAAATCGTTTGTTATTAACATTATGCAAGCATTTCCAAAAATTCACATAACCTATTTTTAGATATGTTTAAAATGTCAATACGATAAACCTTTGCAACAGATTATTAAGGGCAAGATCTCCCGGTTAATAGATGAATCAAGAATTGAACACAGGACGTTTAAATCTCATGCTCACAAAAAATCAAGGTTTGAATACAATTTTTAGTCTTAAGGTTGTACATTATAAATATTGAAATAATTAGAAAAACCGCAAAGCTTTTTTAAAGAAATTAATAAAATAGTAAACTTGTCCTTACATTTGATTTCAACTGCATATCAGAGAAGACGTAATATTTTTATAGGTTGTAGATTTTTGCTACGGCTTCCTAATTACGTCATTTTCTTAAAAATTCTGATTTATTTTAAAAATAATAAAGGTTTTAAAGGATTCTTTCAACATGCTGTTTGTTAACATAAAAAGTTACCTGACTTCATTGCACTGCTAGAATAAGACCTCAGGCATTTCACTGGCGTGTCTTTGTACTGTTATGACAAAGTCTGTTTTTAAAAACTTCTGAACATGTAGTCTATTGTTGAATTATTTGAGTTAAAACAATACCTCTACTACATGACTTACAATTTATGTTTTTCTGATACAAAGTTAATAATATACTGTATAAACATTGTTCTGGGAAAGAAAATACATCAGATTGTCTGCAATTAGAAGAAAGAATTCTTTTAATTAAAAGACAAAATTCGGTTTAAGATTTTTGAAAAAACTTTAAAAAATTAATTTAATGAATTAATAAACTTGTCCTTTTGCTTGACTGCAACTATATTTCAGATAAGATAACTGCAATGTCTATCATTAAAAAAAATCAAAATCATAGATAAGTGCAACTTAGTTGTTCTGAGTGAGGATCGAACTCACACATAAAAACAACTTCGTTGACCAAGAATCAAACTTAACTTGGATTAGCCAGATCTTAGGGTTAATTTATTTGAATAACACGCTTTACAATAAAATCTTAAAAATTGAACAAATATATCTTAGGTTTTAAATTAAAATCAAGAATTTAAACTCGTTTGTCTTTGTTAAAATCACTGGTTAGAAATTTAATTATTGTTTTTTTAGAGACTTGTCTTTCAGGATAATTGCTTATAAACTTGTTAAGAAATCGTTGGTTAAAAAGCTAATTCCGATTTAAAAATATATAAGCTTCTACTTATTTTTACAAGACTTTGTTTGTCTTTGCTACAAAGCTAATTGCTTTTTTACTAACACGTTTTTCAAGATCACTCTTTGTTTTTGACCTTTTTATAAGACTATAAATTAGTTACAAATTTGTTAGAAAGTTTATTGTTGTTTTTAAAGGTATGTTCTTTCAGGATAATTGCTTATGAACTTGTTAAAAAATCGTTGGTTAGAAAGCTAATTCCGGTTTAAAAATATGTGCTTCTACTTATTTTTTACAAAACTTTGTTTGTCTTTGTTACAAAGTTAATTATTTTTACTAATATGTTTTTCAAAGTAAATCTTTGTTTTTGAACCTTTTATAAGATTTTAAATTAGTTACAAAATTGTTAGAAAGTTTATTGTTGTTTTTTAGCAACGTGTCTTTAACATTATTAAATCTTTTATAAGACATTGAAAAAAAAAAAAAACATCTGTTAGAAATCTGTTTTTACTGTAATTATAACATAGAGTTAAATAATCTCTTAGCAGGTTGAGTATAAGATCAATCATAGTATTGGTATGTTCTTGGTCTATTTCTTTGACTGCTTTTCAACTATATTATCTAATATACTTTAATCGAAAATTAATTGATTAAGAATCCATTAGTTAGATTTTAGGTTTCGTTGAACAATATTTGATTCATTGCATTCAGGGACCGAAATTAGGTAATCGAACTTGATTACCTAATTTCATCTAGATCTTTAACCACCGCTAGCTGATGCTAAGGAGTTATTCAAAAATAACTCTAATCTTTATCAAGTATATTGATTACAGTCTTCCACTGGATAAAAAAATCGTTGGTTAGAAAGCTAATTCCGGTTTAAAAATATATGCTTCTATTCATTTTTATAAGACTTTGTTTGTCTTTGTTACAAACCTAATTGTTTTTTACTAACGTGTTTTTCAAGGTAACTCTTTGTTTTTAAACTTTTTACAAGACTCTAAATTAGTTACAAATTTTTAGAAAGTTTATTGTTGTTTAACAACGAGTCTTTAAACATAATTACATCTTCTATAAGACTTTGAAAAAGCATCTGTTAGAAAGCTGTTTTTTACTGTAGTTAGTTACAACATAGAGTTAAATAATAATGCCTTGACAGGTTCAGTATAAGGTTAATTGTCATACTAGTATGTTCTTGGTCTATTTCTTTGACTGCTTTTCAACTATATTATCTAATATACTTCCATCGAAAATTAATTGACCAAGAATCCATTAGTTAGATTTTAGGTTTCGTTGAACAATATTTGATTCCTTACATTCAGGGATCGAACCTATTTCTAGATAAAATTAGGTAATCAAGTTTGATCCGCTCTTTAACCACCGCTAGCTGATGCTAAGGAGTTAACCACAGCGATCTTTAATCACCGCTAGCTGATGCTAAGGAGTTATTCAATTAATAACTTTGGTCTTTATCAAATAAATTGATTACAGTCTTCCACCGGATTTAACCTTTTTGGATTTAACCTTCTTGGATTTAACCTCTTTGGATTTAACCTCTTTTCATTTAACCTCCTTGGATTTAGTCTCTTTTCATTTATCTTCCTTAGATTTAGCCTTCTTGAATTTAATCTCTGTCGACTTGGACTTAACCTATGTCGAGTTGGACTTGGCCTCCACCGGTTTGGACTTAGCCTCCGCCGACTTGAACTTAGTCTTTGCCAAGAATTTAGCCTCTGCCGACTTAGACTTAGCTTCCACCGACTTGAACTTAGCCTGCACCGACTTGGACTTAGCCTCTGCCAACTTGGACTTAGCCTTCACCGACTTGGACTTGGCCTCTGCCAACTTGGACTTAGCCTTCACTGACTTGGACTTAGCCTCCGCCGACTTGGGCTTAGCCTTCACCGACTTGGACTTTGCCTTTGCCGACTTGGACTTAGCTTCCGTCGAGTTGGACTTAGTCTTCGCCGTCTTGGACTTAGCCTTGGATGGAGCACCCCCGTTCCAGCGGGGGTGCGACCTCCGACAACACCTTCGACAGCACCCCCGACAGCACCCCCGCAATTCACGTCAAATGGACCGAGCCTAACTACTAGATTCGAAGTCACATATTTTAAAAATGTGAAGCTGGAGCTACATATTTTCAAAAAGTTGAAGCTGGAGGCAATTTTTTAATAAGTTGGAGATGGAGCCTGATATTTTGAAAGACTTGGAACCAGTAAAATTGCACCAGCTTAAGTTCCAGCTTTGTATTGCATTAAAAGAACACAGCCAAATTTTTTTATTCAAATTAAATATTATGATTTAGATTCGCTCTAGTATATTTGGTTAATCAGAAATATATAGTGCTATTATCCTTTGCTTGATTAATTGGTTAATGTTCTGCCTCCCAGAGAGTCATGGAATGATGTTACTTAATCTAATCAAGTTTGAATATTTAATGCCATTTGGAAATAAAAATTAAACTTACCTTAAATAGTTTGTGTAAGCATGCTCTAGCCAAATTTAATAATTGTTTACTGAGCAAATGCTTTTTTTTTATTTCTCTATTTATCCTCCTGACTTGCAGAAAAGCGACGGAAGCGCTATACATAGGGTAAGCAATTAATCCGACCTGCTTCTAGAGATGCCAAGATATTATTGTCCGTTAGTAATTTAGTACAGATATTACTGTAATTTAGAAGTGCTTGCCAAGGCCACCAAGCAGGGGAAAGTGCCGTAAAGTGTCTTTCCTAAGGACACAACAGAATGGCGCAAGTGGGTTTTGAACCAAGACCATGTTGATCATCAGTCCGGTGCTTTAACCATTCGACCACGCTGCCGACTTTTAAGAGTCATAGTTACTTTTAGAATGAAACATTTCCAAAAAAAGTTAAGTAGGCAGCGTGGTCAAGTGGTTAAAGCACCAGGCTAATGATCAACATAGTCTCGGTTTAAAACCCACTTGTGCCATTCTGTTCTGTTCTTGGGAAAGACATTTTATGGAACTTTCCCCTGCTTGGTGGTTGTCTGAGTTTACATACTATGCCACAAACTTTAGAAAGTTGTTAAGTGCTCGTTTCAAGTTACCCCAAGGTGCTTCAAACTACATTTTCTTTCAATAAAATGACCACTGATGGTAATATTAAAGTGATCAGTAAAATTTTTTTTTTGTTACTGAATGGTACAAAATAGGTTGTAGAGTAGTTTGATAATAGTTTATTTGACTTCAACCATACATCTATTACAAACAATTCTTTATTAACATTATTTTGCACAGATGTCAAATAGAGTAGTCTTCATATTAGATATATTTGAAACATCATTTATTTAGAGTAGGAATAACAGGGGTCCAAGAATTAAACCATGTGGTACTCCACATTTAAGTGTAGTCAAATCAGATGAAACATTTTTTATTTTTGTTCATTGAATTTTATTACTTAGGTATGATTTTATGATAAATACGACCTTGCCTCTTAATCTAAACTCTATATTAAATTTTTTCTATTGATATATCATAATCATGATTAATAGTGTCAAAAGCTTTGCTTAAACTTAAAAACACATAGTATGTAAATTTGTTGTTGTTGTTAAAATTAGATAGTAGTTTATCACAGATGGTTGCTAAATACAAAATGTTTAAAAATCATAATTATTATTAATTAAACATTAAAGTTATTTTTGCAACTTTCTGCTTTAAAATGAAACCGATGCCGATCAACAACATTATATTTTTAGCAAAATGAAGGGGACATCGGTTCTATATTTAGATAGGCTTAACATCATTTAATCTTAATTTTAGCAACTAGGTATCTATTAATGCAATAAAAAGTGAATGCTGTTCAAAAGTATTGCCATGTTTATGTTTTTAGGATTGAGATAATAACTTAATGGATATATTTTTTTAGAAAATCCATTAAATTAAGTAAAATTTTTCCTAAAAATTGCTTTAGTGAATCATTTGTATTGAGTGTTAAGCATAATAAACGGTCTATACCCATTGTTTTTATTGCATATTTTTAAGGTTTATAAATCAATTTTTTTTCCAAAAATTTTTGTGGGGGTTTTCAAAATTTTTGGGGAGTGGTGGAGAAAACTTTTTTTAAAAAATAAATATTTTTTTTTATATTAATATTTATAGAATTTTTGATATTGTATGTGAATTTCTTGTTCTTTTCTGATTTCAACCATATATGATATGTTACAATTTAAACATATCTTGAGGAAGATATAAGCGTTTTTTAAAATAATTCTTTGGCTCCCCCAAAACTTTGCCCCTATAACTCAAAAAATTTTAGTCTTAAAAACGTAATATTTGCACCAGTAGGTTTTGGCTAACCACATATACAAATTTTCATCAAAATCGGAGATTTAGTGGTTAAACGCCTATGGCGATTTGTAATGGAATGACTCTTAAACGTTTTTCTTGATATCAATGCCGGCTTTTAAGTTCTGTCTTAAAAAATTAATTAAACTATTAGATACTCCAGCAGTTAAGAGAGTCAGAGTTAGAGCAATGACAGGAATTAATTTTTATTGGTGTACACATTTCATAAACACAAGGAATTGTTAGCTGTGTAATTTTCTTTATGTGTGGTTTTAAAAGCACCCATTAAACTATGATGAAAGTTAATAGTTTAATTAATGAATAAAGATTTAATGTAGGTTAATATTTTTATTAATGAAGGTCAATGAAGGGACTCATACGATCAGCCACCAAGTGTCGATTCCCGGTAACTGGTAAATGATCTAACGAATGATGATAAATTTACGTTGCTTTTGATGTATGTACCGCATCAGATGCGGTCATTTGTGTCCATAATACTGCGTTTAGATGTTCAACAGCTAAGTGCAAATAAGATCTGTGTAGTCAGAAAAATTTGGCAATTGCTTGCAGTAAATGGTCAAAATTTAGAGTTTCTTTATTAGTCAATAAAAGCTTGTTTTTTAGTTGGCAATGTTCAGATGTTTCTCAAAAAGTTTGTTATTAGTCTGTTGGAGTGGGACGCAGTGTCCAGTGACAATGCCTAAGTTGTCATCCAAGACATTATTTATTAGGCAACTCAGCTGGCAAAAAGACCAAAGATAGAGAAGAGGTAAGCAATGTTTTGGCATCAGCACTTTATTTCAAGCCCTTAAGTTGGCTAAGCAATGTGACGCACGAGAATAGTTTTTAGGTTAATTCCACAAGATGTTGACGAAACGAGATTGGGGGCATTTTTAAAGTTTACTCCGAGATAATTAGGGACCGGACAGAATGGATACACGTTTATCGTTAACTGTGTGCGTGGTACAATGTTTGATTATGGCAACATCGTGACATAATGGTACAAATTCATCGTAAATTTTTGGCTCACGTTTGGCATCTTGCTTGTTTAAATTAAAACTGTCGTCACCTTCTTGAGTTACCAAGATTCAACTTGCAAGTCTGAAGATACAGTAAAAGTGTGCTCAAGTCTTGACTTAAAGTCCCGTTCAAGCTTTCCGGTTTTCAGAAAGGGCAACAACGTCAGATAATCAGCCTAGGCAAACTTGGTTAGTTTTATGGCAAGCAAAAAATTATTATAAAAATGATTTCAGCAATCGGTCGTAACTCTGTCAATGTTTTAATGAATATGCCCAAAATCACTTTTGGCCTGAAATACTCCTACATTTAAACCTTCAAGAAAATGCGCGCACATGGGTAATTTGACCCTTGCCATTGAGACAAATAACACATTACAGTGCAGAAGTACATTTCCACTAATATCACATGGGTACTTTGCTGTTTACGACTTCATTGCGCTAATTTTCAACATCCAGGAAAATTATTGGTAAAAATTTTGTCGTTAAAGTTCAACCAATAATTAAACTAACTAATTTAGAAGAAAAAAATTTCTGCTAGACACATAACATTAAAAAATTAAAAACACAGTTTGGGGACCTTGGTGAAGTGCAATAAATAATCAAACAAAAAATTAGAAATTTAAAGGCAATGCTTAGCTTTGCGCATAGCCAAAATAAAGAATATAAAAATGTGATTGGAAAGCAAAATCTCGGCCAGGCAGATTTTTGGACTATTGAAATCTTGCCAATGACGGTTTGATTTTAAAAAAAAGCCAAAAAATTGAAACAACCAAAAGACTGAAGTAACGGTTTCATTTTACAGAATTTAAAAAAAATCAAAAAGAGAAGATTAAAGCCCATCGTCTCGCCAAAAAAAGACAAATAGCAGGAAATGAGGCATTTAATACAGTTAATATGAATCTCTGATCCTCCCTTCCCCAGCCGCCAGGAACCATCCATCATTCCAAACAGTGATGTATGGGAGGGTAGATAGATAAGATAGAGCGGCTTTATTACCGAGGTGAAGGGGATCTTTACGAGAGCGTGTAGAAAAAAATGATATGAGATAGAATAATGGCAAGAAGAAAACCGAGAGAGTTTAGGAGAACATAGAATTATAGTTTAAAGTTGTGGAAAGCTAATTGAAGGGTGGGGGTGAGGTTAGTGGATATGGAAAAAAATCTACATGATTTTTTTTGAGACGGGTACAAAAATAATAGTGGGGAAGAGAGGTTAGGGAAAATATGGAAGTAATCATAGAGACGTTCGAAGTTAAAGAGAGATTGGTGGATGAGCGTGACAAGCAGTGGAGGGATAAGTATATTTGGGTGTACGAGAGGAATAAGAGTAGATAACAGGCAACCAGTGACAACACTAGAAAAATGTTTGTGCATTCTTTCACCGGAGTGAATATTGGTGGAAGACGAGAAAAAAAAACAGTCTGGGGAAGCATAGATAAGAATAGGCCAAATAAACGCTATATAATATACAGAGGGATTCTTTAAAAAGGCCCCAATAAGCTGAGGCAATAAAGCAGAAAGCTCGGAATCGGTTGTAAAATTTTTTTTGTAAAGTCTTGTGTCTCTTTTTGTTTAGCTACCCTAAAATCTCGTCTTGTGTCGGTCGCAATGCCGCGAAATCTCGTCTCGGTCTCGAAGCTACATGTCTCGAGCTCTACATAGTAGTGGTCAAAAAAAAAATTCGACAGTGCTTGAAAAAACAATGCATGGAATTAGGGAAATATATGGGGTCAAGACGAGAGGTAGAAAAAGTACAAGAGAGCGTTAAGAAAATACCGAGTTGATGTAAAAAACAAAAAATGTTGATGCAACAACTTTACTCGGAAATTGAAAAGGACTAGTTGAATTAGGTAACCGAAATACCTGCGCGAAAGTAAAGCTGTATCTATTTTATTTAGGTCGGCTCTAGAAAAAGTTTGCCGCGAGATTGAAGTTCTGGCTAAGGATGAATAATTTCATAGTTGTATCACAGAGAATTCAAAATTTTTTTTGCACAACATTTTCAAAAAAATTTTTTGCTTTTGTTCAAAAAAGTTTTACATAATTTTTTAAACAATATTTACAGAAATAAAACTAGTGTAAAAACAGTAATCAGCATGAATTGCATGTATAACAGCACCGCGTTGACGGCGACATGATCGAGGCCGACTTGCGTCAATCAATTATGTTTTTGGTAAAAACATTTTATGGCACTTTTCTGCGCTTGGCTTGGCGGTTTTACCAAGCAGCTCTATATTTCAGTCATACCTATAAATAAAAACAAAAAATAAAATAAAAACTTTCAACCAGACAGCAGCGCAGTAGATTGATATCTCTAAAAATAGGTCGTGATAATCGTTTGCGGCTGCTCCAAGTAGAACGCCCCCACAACCTCCTGCAAATAAGCGGGATAAATAGAGATTAATGTATTAAAAATGCATTTAAAAACATTGACGTGAGATTTTTATTAAAAAAAAAGCCCCTTTGCATTGAAGCAAATCTTTACAGTTGACAAATGATAATCATTTTTTCATTTCTTTTCTGTTTTTTGTTTTAGTAAATGGACTTTCTTTTTACGCTTATGACTGCTCTTAGATTTGCACAGTGTCTCAAAAATTCGCTGATGAACCGTATAAGTGATGCTATCTGGAAGCCTAGGCTGAGAATACATATGTTTCTGCTGTTTTGCATGACGCACTAAAACCGAATCTGCCAAACCAGAAGAGTATCTACCAATCTTGAAGTTTAGCCAGTGCTATCATGTTCAAAAAAGTCTGTTGCAAATACTAAAAACTATCTATTAAACAATTAAAGAACATTTTAATCTTGCCAAAAGGCAAACAGTAACAGCGCAACAGTCTTAAAAAATCTCGGCGTGTATTTTAATCGAAGCGCGGTTTAATGATGCTGGCTTAATGACATCACTGCCCGCATCTGATCCAGGCAGTGCAGCAATCTGGGGCAGTAAAAGGATAAACCCTCGGTCCCAGTCCTGTTTGTGTCTGGCCTGGAGTGGATGCCCTTCAAACGACGACGACGAAGCGCGGCAATACAGAGAGTTGGCTTCTTGGCAACACTACAATAAGGAAAAAATTGCTCTCATGAGAGGACATTGTCAACAAGTTATATCGGTGCACCATCACAAGCTGAACATTTCTAACGTAGCACAACAAGCAAGATGAACATTTTTTATTATCTTGCTTAACTATTTGTGCACTTGTAATCTTGCCATAGAAAACGCATCACTCCAGAGCCAAAAAACTAGTACTTCCTCGTTTATTCTGATAAAGTTCATTAAAATGAGATATATTTTTGGTTAATAAAATGATTTATTTGATAAACAATTGTCTATCATAATATGACTGAAGTGACCAGCTATTACTTTTTTATATTGTGGAGTCAGAATTGTGGTTTAGAGCAGCATGACAATTTATTGTATAATTTTTTGTAAGGTATTTTTTCTAAACAAACAAGGAAATCACTCGGATAGACAGAGCATCCAATTTGCGTCCTGTTCCAAAGTCAGTGTGCTATCAAACTGAACTAATCTGTCAATTACTGATAGATCAAATTGATTTTTAATCTAATACTTCAAAATCGGTCCAGTATTTCTTGAAGTAAAAGATTTTTCTTCCCAAAGCTTTTCATCTGACACTTTTCAGGGGAAATCGTCAGAATGAAGCAGAATTGAAACCGAACTAATTTATAAAGGAAGAAAGTAGAGTTCTCATTGGCTGAAAGAGTCAACCAATGAGAGAAAAGGTTAAGAAATTTTCAAAGAGTATACGAATTCTTTTTGCTTACACAGAAGGGGATTGAGAGATTTAATGAAAATCGATTCAAGAGCAGAAAGGTGAAAGGAAGAGCGACCTCGAGCGAGAATAGAAAATTTTTCGTTGCTGTAATGGAGGGCACATTGGGCGTTATCAAGAAGATGTTGACCAATGGCGGATTCGTGAAATTGTTGTGGGCGAATGTTGTTCTTGCAAGAGCGGGAAAGACTTTGGCGGTTGGCCGAGGTACGAGGATTGGTGATGGATTTAGGAACGTGTTGTTTAATTCGCTCTTCTAGCCGTTGAGACGTGCGACCAACGTACCGACTATCGCAGTGGCACAAAAACACTGCGATAGTCGGTACGTTGGTCGCACGTCTCAACGGCTAGAAGAGCGAATTAAACAACACGTTCCTAAATCCATCACCAATCCTCGTACCTCGGCCAACCGCCAAAGTCTTTCCCGCTCTTGCAAGAACAACATTCGCCCACAACAATTTCACGAATCCGCCATTGGTCAACATCTTCTTGATAACGCCCAATGTGCCCTCCATTACAGCAACGAAAAATTTTCTATTCTCGCTCGAGGTCGCTCTTCCTTTCACCTTTCTGCTCTTGAATCGATTTTCATTAAATCTCTCAATCCCCTTCTGTGTAAGCAAAAAGAATTCGTATACTCTTTGAAAATTTCTTAACCTTTTCTCTCATTGGTTGACTCTTTCAGCCAATGAGAACTCTACTTTCTTCCTTTATAAATTAGTTCGGTTTCAATTCTGCTTCATTCTGACGATTTCCCCTGAAGAGTGTCAGATGAAAAGCTTTGGGAAGAAAAATCTTTTACTTCAAGCAATCTTCAAATTCTGTACCACCAAATGTTTGGTCCAGTATTTGTTTAGTTTTAAGTTTCCAAGTCAAACAGCATTGTGAATTTTATATTATAAGACATGACCTACCACATGCTGTATCATATATGATATCATATATAAATTACATATATAAATATGGATTTAACAGTCTAGTGTAGCAGTGCTCACATTTGCCTCATAAAGAGTGTCCTGAATGACGCTTTGAGCATAGTCAATGGATGCCTGCGTTCCAATCCATCGACGACTTATCCATATTATGAGACATCCAGCCGGCTGCGTTTCGCCAACTTGAAGCGATACTCTTCTTGGTTTGCGGTGGATCTCTGAACCCTGATCGTGTCCTGTATGGTGTTTTAAGTGTGTCCTCAGATGCTCGCCAAGAGAGACTAAGATCTAGACGCCTGTTCGTGCCAGCTGCACAAATCCTTTTAAACAATTTCCCGGACTTGGTATCTACATTTCTGAGTGCATGAACTACAGATGAAACGCAGAGTACTGCGAGAGTACATCCACGCTTTGTGTTTTCATGCCCATAACCAGTATCAGGCCATTTGAAATAAGCTTGTCCGAAAATATTGGGTTAAATTGAATAGCCTGCGGACTGGTGTTGGTCAATTCCATTTGTCCTTGCATAAATGGGGTCTCGCTACTTTGCCAAATTGCAAGTGCGGCGCCTCTGCACAAACTGCAGACCACGTTGAAATAGCGTGCCCCATACATCGGGCACAAATTAGAACAAGAGATCTAGAAGTTTTGAATGATTAAACACGATGCTGACTCAAGGCCGTCACTTCCAGCGCCTGATCCGGGCAGTACAGCATCCTAGGTAAGTAGAAAGATAAATCCTCGACCCAGTCCTGTTTGAGTCTGACTAGGAGTGGATGCGATTATTTGCGATTTCAAGCGCTCTTCTCCAGATCTTGGGATTTTGAGTAGGTACAAGCAGGAATTGTCTGCACCAATAAGGGTAAAGAACATATTTATAACCGCGTTTAAATTTGAGATTGGTAATCACTTTTTTCGTATTTAAATAATTTGAAAGTTTATTTTAAAAATACTCTTATATTGTATTTGAACTTATATAGAAGTAAACAATAAAAAACTAGACAAACCAGCTGGACAACTTCCATTTGTCATGAAAATTCCAGTATCTTGAGTAAGATTTGAAGAGGCCTTACATTCACTATAGAAAACCTGATTATTTTTACATCTTTCCAAATTTGTCGTATCACAAAAAATTTGTCGATTTTCATTATCAGTACAACCTAAAGTTATATTACTTTTATGATGCATTACTTATAATAACCTATTACATGTAGTATTTATTTATTTTACATAGACATTTTTTTCTCATAATAAATATTTTTTAATTTTTCTATACTTAATGCATAAACATTTTTAAATTTGTTAAGTTAAGTACTCTTAAAGTCCAGACCTATACCGGGCTGAATCCGCCGATCATAAATCCTTATTTTACTGAAAATGTTTTGGGATAACTTTTATTGATTAAGATCCTTTTTCAACAAGCATAATGCAAGTTTATCAATGAATTGGCATTTTGGTCATCATGTAAAATGCTTTCTCAAAGCCTGTTTTGTTGTTCTGCATGAAAGAGTGAAATAAAATTTGCCAAAACAGAAATTATCTACTTATTCCAATTGTTATTAACTTTAAAAAAAATTGCTAAAAAAGCACTTTTTAATGATCATTTTCACGTGTCTAAACAATCTTACAATGTGGCTTAAAGTTGAACGAATTCAATCAACCAATCCAATTTTAATCCGGTTTAAATTTCCGGAGTGAATTGAAGTGACAGGATGCATCTTACTATTTCCGCAACTCTTCCTATACCTTCTCTTCAGCGACACCAATCTGCCGCATCTTCTTTCCTTAACCCTCATCAGGTAGCCCTCCCAAATTTTTTCATTATAGGCAGCCTTGGGTATACTGATTGTTGATTTTTAGTACAAAAAATAAAAAAAAATGAAAGATTTTTTTTATATAATCTATTTTACTAAAAAACATGTCGTAAAAAATAGATTTATTTGAGATCAATAATGAAATAGGTTTATTTTGTTAAAACTAAATAAATTTGTTTCAAGAGTCTTTTTTTATGCTTAATACTTTTGTTTGAAGAGTTTCAACTGAACTCCATAAAAGTTTGGCTCAAGCGAAAAGAACAAAAATGTAATAATCACAACCAAAAAAAATTTTTTTATTGGTTGACTGTATGGTACAATTTTGTAAATATTTATGAATTTTGAGCAAAAAATTATTGGGTCAATATATGTATACAGAGGTATATTCTGTACAATAAAGATATTCTTGCCGATAATTTTTATTTACGCACAATCCCAACAGTATTCACGGATATGCTCTGGACAAAATGGTGCATGGCGTGTCAGGCACGCATGAGTCGTCTTCCGGTTAGCTTTTGGAGCACAAAAAACACATCTTTCTTTTTTTCCTTTTGAGGGCGTGGTGGTGGGGGAATATTTGCATGGGAAATAGAGTTCTTACGGGTGGTTTTGTGCCCTGTTAAGCGTCGGTTTTGTCTAATTTGCCTTTCCAAAATTATCATCTTCCAAAACTATCTTCGCGCGTCACACTGCTGAGGCGACTCGTGGGCTCGGGATGGGGTGCTGGTGCTAAAACACTACGCATAGCCACCTTGTCTCTAGTCTACTCAACAGCTGAGTACTGTGCGCCAGTCTGGTGTCGCAGTGCTCACACTCGCCTCATTGACAGTGTCTTGAATGACGCCTTGCGCATAGTCACTGGATGCCTGCGTCCCACTCCAACGGACCACCTACCGGTACTCTCAGGCATTTAGCCAGCTGAGCTTCGCCGACTGGGAACGACACTCTCCTTGGCTTACCGTGGATCTCTGGACCCCGATCATATTTTGCATGGTCTTTTAAGTGGGTCCTCAGATACTCGCCAAGTGAGACTAAGATCCAGACGCCCGTTTGTGCCAGGTGCGCGGAATCTCTTGGAAAACCTTGCCAGACTTGGCATCCGTGCCTCTGAATGGACGAATCACAAATGGAACGCGGAGTACTGTGAAAATGCTTCCAGGCTCCTTGCTTTTGTGCCCGAGACCGGTGCCAGGCCTGTTGGGATGGACTTACCCCGAGCAGCTTGGGTTAAGCTCAACCGCCTGCGGACTGGTGTTGGGCGATTCCATTCGTCCATGCACAAATGGGGTCTCGCTCCTTCACCGAATTGCGAGTGCGGCGCCTCTGAGCAAACCGCAGACCATGTACTAACAGCGTGCCATAGGGGCATCGGGCACCACATGGAGCACGAGGTCTGACGGTTTTGGATGACGAAACTCGATGCTGGCTTAATGACATCACTGCCAGCATCTGATCCAGGCAGTGCAGCAGCCTGGGGTAGTAAAAGGATAAACTTTCGGCCCCAGTCCTGTTTGTGTCTGACCTGGAGTGGATACCTCTTCAAACGACGACGACGACGACGAGGTTTTTGGAGAATTTTATATTTCTTTTGACCACTAGCAGCGCCAAATAAGGGTTTTTTCAAGTTACTGTATAAAAAAAACTAGTTTAAATTTTATATCATTGAAAAGATAATTTTTTCCTAAGTAAAATGCTATAAAAGTTTTAAAAATTTGTTCAACAACAAGTTTGCAATAAGCAAAATAAGAGACCCCAGTTTTCTTTGCAAAAAATTGCTTTTTTCCCAATAATTACGAGTAAGGACAAGATAATTCAAATTTTCAATACGCTACGTGTCGGTAGAGTTCTACTCTGTCCGGCGAAAAAATTTTCGTCTAAATATTTTGCAAATCGCGCGCCCTATGCTCGATTTACCTCTCATGGAAATTTGGCGAAAGGCACATTATTTACTAGAAAAGCCATATTTTGAACTTTATCTGAGTGTGTGTGGTTGCGTGCCATTGTTTGAATCTTTGCGAGGCTTTGACTTTGATCTAGAAAAAAAGTTTCTGCTTTTTTCGTGACCATTTATAAAGAAGAAATGGCAAGCTCATAGCTTATATTAGCTTGTTCGGCAAAGTAAGATAATTTCTTGTAACGCAATAAATTCTTATGTAACAAATTTTGATCGACCGATGTATTTTTGCTGAAGCATAAAACTACACCGGTAATATGTTTTAGCAAAATATTTTCAATTGGCTGATATATAATTTGCAACTTTAGCAAATAAAAATTTGTAAATGAATTTTTTAATGCAAATACTGAAATGTTCTTTGTGATAAGCAATAAACCATTTTTACTAATAGAAAGTCACCGTAGATATGGCACACCAATCTTTAATGATTTTTCATTGTTAATTTCCATATTTTTCCTTCTAACACACGAATAAGCTTCGCAAACACATTGTTAAGAGTTGGCTATTTTTGCTTTAGTGTATTCATTAGTGTATCCGTAAGGGCATCCGTAAAAGTTTGTGCATTCGTAAGAAGGGGATCATATGTAGCTCGCAAAGCTACGTCACAATCGAGCGTTGTCCGATAAAACGTGCAAAAAAAATAAGAAGCGTTTTTCTTCTCCTTTGGGATTATTATAGTTTGAACTGGCAACGAGTTAAGCGAGAAGAGTGAAAAAGAATTTATCGTTGTTTTAATTTTGGCTTTTGCTTTTGACTTTGACTGGCGACGTGTTAAGTAAGAAAAAGGAAACTAGATAACGATTGCTATAAGTCTGTTGCTTTTTGGTGACTGGATTTTTGATTCTGGCTTGCTAGTATTTTTGGGAAATTAACTGTTAACGTGGTTGATCGCTAAACGAATTAATCTGTAATAAAACTGAATAAAAGATGAAACTGCTGGAAGTACTTAAAGAAACTAAAAGAATTAATTTTTTGGACTTTTAATCAATGTAGTAAGTGAATGGTAATAGTGTATAGCAATACGAGGTATAATATAATAAACCTATATCTACACCCTTTCACAAATCCGCTACAGAAGCATATAATTTATAATTTAGAGAAAAGAGGGACTCGCAATTTAGACGAAACATTTGGTGTTCAAAAATCTGTTTTTGAAATAACATATAGAACCAAAAACCAGTTTTTAAAAAATATATTATTTCTAAAATTTACTTGATTGATAGTGTTCGTATATATTCTTTACTTCATAAAGCTTTATTAATCTTAGTCTCATACAAAAAAAACTTTTTTTATAATTATGACCTGATTAGTAAATTATAATTTATTAAATTGAACAACTTATCTCTCATACGGTTCGTAACAGAGCTTTCAGATGTTTTTTTGCTGATTAGAAATTCTGACTTTGCATCAAAGCGCAGCGTATATAAAGGGACGTGCGCATTTGATTGGGTATTGTGAGGTAACAGAGGGTTTTTCAGGAAGTTTAGCCAAAAAATTTGCCGTCTTTCTTTTTTTGCTCACTTTGAGTCATGTGACATCCTCAAAGAGTTATTTTTGAAAACGACATACGTATGTCGTAGCTGACGTTTTTGATACATTTTTTAAAAATGACATATGTCGTCGCTGACGCTTAACAAGGTACTGTCCTATATGACCAATTTGGTGCTCTGCCCATGGTTGAACAAGCTGCTTGGCCAATTCTTCAAGAATTCTTGTTTGCTCTTTGGACTTTAACCAGCTTTCCTGTTGACCTCGCTTTAAATGAAGTATGAATTTACTCTTGCAGCATTTACCATACCATAGAACACTGCTAGAGGCCACCTTTTTGTCATTCGACTACATAAATTATTCGCACACAGCTGATAAAACAATCTATGCCACCTTTTGTTTTGTTGTAGACGATTATTACTTCTGGCTTCTTTTTCTCTTCTATAATTGTTTGTTGAATATGCTTTGATGATGCCAAAAGTAAAAGCTTCTTTTTAGAATTATTTTGAGGTGGTAAATAGCCGCACAGTGTGATGTTCTTATTCAACGCAAATGTACTCTGGCCTGGTTTAAAGTTTTTCTTATCTATTATCTGTGAAGGGATTTCCCGCTTGTTGGAGCAAATTGTCCCAATGTACGTGAATTTGAATTCACTTAACAAGTTCTGAATAAGTGGCACCGAGGTGAACCAGTTATCACCAATTACAATCCTTCCTGATTCCGAGAAGGGTTCAAGCAGGAGCTCCGAGACGTATTGAGCGAGTGAAACACCACGGGGTGGTTGAGTATGCTCCTCTAGGTATGGAATTACATTGGTCATATAATGAGACTTTGCATCGCACACCATATCAGTTTGATCCCGTACTGAGCTAGTTATTTGCTATGTACATCCAGAATGGACATTGTCTTCTAAATGCCAGAAACTGTTGATCAATAGTTAAATTTTCACCGGGGAAATAATGGGCTTTGCATGAAAAAATAAATTTTTTCCAAATATTTGTAATTGCTGCAAATCGGTCGGTTAGAACATCGAAACGCAGAGCTCGACCTAAAAAGGAAAAACGGCGCTCTCTCATGGCTGCCTTGTAAAACGCTGGCCCAAATTCTGCTCCAAAAAGTTCAGCAAAGGCCACATGGCTACAGTCAAAAACTCCAGTCATGATAAAAATTCCAAGCAATGCATCTAGTTCATCATTTTTAGTCTCTGCAATTGTAGGGTATTTTTTTTGATATTTAGAACTCAGTTTTTGCGCTGACTGATTTGTCCGTTGTACAATATCATCCATGAGGTCCTTAATAAAAAACAAACAAAAGAAATTGGCGGGTGTTTTTACTGTTGTACCCTGTGGCAACACAGGTCCCGCCGTATATGTCGATAGCTGACCACCACAATGAAATGGAGTTCGAGTGGATGATCTGCTTGGTGGAGTTGTTGACTATGAGTATCCACTCTTTCCTCGCAATCGTCCTTTGCCAAAGGTGGCAAGCAAGGTTTATTGGGTGGGTTTTAATTCAGCACCTGCAGTTACAAGTGCTGGCTGATAGATTCCTGGTGATATAGATGTTGATGAAGACTGAAATGAAGGGGATCGGAAGATTCCAAGTGATGAAGATGTAGATGTTGATTGAAATGATTGTAATGAGATGTTTTCAGTCGCAGGAGGAATGACAAAGGCACTGGCTAAAGGTTGAGAAGAAGCTTTTTTCTGATTCATCATCAATGACCTTTTTGCCTTAAAATTAGCTATTCTCTGGCTCATTTAAAAGGCGTTGTAATTTTCTTGGTGTGATCACTTGTTTACTTTTTTTTTTAAAACTGGACTCCAGCATCCATAATTCATTGTCACTTTCTTCGGATTTTATTTCATACTCCTGAGGGACATATTCTTGATGTTCATCACTGTCATACATTGATTCAACTTCCAGTGAATCCATACTGGATGCACAAGAATTACTATCATTATCTCTAATTACTGCACTTGAGCTTTCCATAATCATACAATTAGTATTTTTAAATTCAAATAAAATAATTTAATAGCTGAAATTCAATATCTATTCATAGAAAAAAAATTGCATGGTTTTATATGTAAGGAAGTCTGACAATAAAACTCATATCAAGCAGCAGAATCGTGAATCAATTTATTTATTGTTTGGTTTTACCTCAATAACTTGCCTAACTCTACTAAACCTTGACACTATGCAAAGAATTTGTAATTTAATAAGACTACAATAGCAATTTATTTTTTTATTTATTTTCATTTTTACTCACAATCAACTTGAAATTAATCATAGTGCATGTAGAAATAAGGATTGTGAATAAGGAAGCAGCGACTAAACGAAGTACGTTATTACATGCATGTTCGCCGTACCTTTGAACAAAGCGATGTGATGTTAAATTTAATAACAGCGCAAGGCAAATATGTCACTTAAATAAAGCAGATTTATAAAAAGAGTTTAGATTCCCTCTTTACACAAGCACATGACTTTTTTGACACAGCTTTGAACAGTAAAAAATTCTCGTGTGCACAGAGCGAGTTTACAATAGTTGCGCACCACGTGCGCGAATGATAATCATAACGTTTCATGCAAACAAAGAAAGGAACAAATGATGCTGTTTTCTACAATATACTGTAAATACTTGTGTATTTGTAACTGCAACTTGCTGGTACTTTTCAGAAGAGTGCTCAAGAACTTTAATAGTAAGAGCGATTATTCATATTTATCAGAATACAAATACTTTTAATAAAATGTTTTTCTAATATTTGTGTTCTGATAAATATGTATATATATAAATAATTAATTTACAGAACACAAAATTTTTTAATTTAACATTAATTTTATTTGCCCCAACAGACTGTTTCGCCTGCCTGGGCTCGTCAGGGGGCGGTTAAAAATCTGAAAAACAAAATAAATAAATAAATAAAAAAATACAGTTTAAACGAAGCGCTTGAATTCCGGCGAAAAAGCGTAAAACAACAACAAGAAAAAAACAAGAGAAAAACTACGGTTGTAAGGTTAATCGATAAATGAATTTTATTGCCAAAGAAAAATTGTTTTTTACGTAGCTTGCTCTATTGTTTGAAAATAATGGGTTAATATAAAAAGTTTGCATTAAAAATGCGTTAAAATTAAATTAAATAGTCTGCACATTGGAAATACGATAAAAAGATGCTAAAGAAATGCGTTTAAAATGACAATTATTAGGATATGAATTAAAAATTAAAACAGTAAATTTTTTTACAGGGTATAATTTAAGAATATTTTTAGTTCGATTATATAATAATCGAATAATCGAATAATCGATAATCGAACTAAAAATATTCTTAAAGCCGATAAAAGCTTATTGTTACATCATAGGGTAGACTTTGTGATCTACAATGCTAACTATGGTAGGTTCATTTACGAAAATTTAAATGTATGTTACCGAGGCAGTTTAATCCTAGTAAGGTGTACTCAAGTTTCATTATAATTAAAAAGAATAATAAGAAATACCGTTTAATGATTTTTAAAATTAAATAAGAACAGCATTAAAATTTATAGCAAATTGAGGAAAGTTAGGTGGAGTGTCAAAACTGGTTGGCATAGGGATAGGCGAGTGTTAGGTAATAGGTAGGCCTATTTAGGCCTGTTTAAGATAATAAGCTATTTTAGTGACCCGGCGACACATTCTCCGGTTGGCCGGCAGATAAACGCATTGTTCTGATTGGTAATTGACTGTTTTTTAAGGGTTGTTACTTGTCAAATCAACGGCGTCGCTGCAAGTGGTCGTAAAATGTAGTCAGGTAGTGTTACTTCAAAGCTATCAAAATTTCAGAAAATTTAGGTGACCTCCTCAATCAATCATTGTTTTATTTTAAGTGTAGAACGCACAGTAAATACGAGCTTACATAAAGAAGATAAAGTTGAGTCGTAGGCCTAGGGCTCTAGGGCCTACTACTACTAGAAAAAGATATTCAACTGTCGAGGGCTCAACTTTTTCCCATCATTCTGAATAAATGACAAGTGAATTTTCCATGCATATTGACCACTTTTTACAATTTTTTCAAACTTACTCACACTAAGAAATCGGGTTCAAATGGAGAGTCGGCCGTGATGAAAATTTTTTTGTAGTTAAAGCTATCTCCTGACTTCCTAACCCTCACCCTAACTTACTGTATATCTTTACACCCACTATACCTTTACCTCCTAACCCTCACCCTTATAGGGGTGAGGGTTAGGAGGTCAAAGAATAGGTTAGATTTAACTACGCTGCGGTACTAAATTTTCATTACGGCCGACATGGTAAATTTTCATCACGGACGACTCTCCATTTCAGAAATCGCGTTGTTAAATAACTTTAGAAACAAAACAATCCATAAAATTGTTTTAAATGATATACTTTGTAATGTCAAAAAACAAAAGGTTTCGACCGGTTTTTTACCGGCCGGTCAGACCGGTCAAGGTTTGTGAGTAATATTAATAATTATTTTTCTCTTTTTTCGAAGAGCATTAATTTACGTAATTATGCCGAATAAATGTGGAATTGTGAATTGTAGAGGAAACTACGACCTTTTATCAAAACGTAGAATATTCAAACTGCCCAGGCTTGATCCTGAGAGGCAGAGGTGGCTGGCTGTGATTCCTCCTCGCAAAGACTTTAATGTTGCAAATGCTAAATCTTTTTTTATTTGTGAGAAGCATTGGCTACAAAATCCTCCAATGAAGAAACTGCCAGGTGGAACAACAAGACCAGCTGTTGCACCTAGCATTTTTGATGTACCTGCTTCATGTCTGCCGACCCCCCAAATCCCTCCTCGCCCTGCAAAGCAAGTAGACAAACAACTTGACGTTTTTATGGCCAGAGACAGGATCAAGTCGTTCAGTGAATTTCTACCTGACAAGAAACTTCACAAGGAATATAACAATGTTGTGATTACCCGAAGATCTGACAGGTGTGTTTTCCTTTTTATGTCGTCTGACTTTCGTGAATGCGAAATGACTGTTCTGGTTGAAAACAAGTCAACGCTATGTTCTCCTCTTACGTGTTTTGCATACAAGAGTGGAATTCGCGTACCCCTAGGAACTATATTGAACCCCAATAATGGCCTCAGTTCCTATTCACAGTTTTATGCTGTTGTGCATACTTGCTTTAACTATAAAATTCCTCTGGATAAAGTGTTGAAGAAAGTAGTTACTGTGCTTCAGGCTCAAGAAACTGAAGACAAAAAAAAAGGCAAAAAAATCGATTTTATTATCAATAATTTGAAGCTTCTAGTCAACAAAAATTTTACTGTAAAAGACTACTGCTTTGCTGTGGGATCTTTTCCACACTGCAATTATGAAGTACTCCGTGAGTATCTAGTTTTGCCAAGTAGAAGAAAATTGCAAGCTGTCGTCTCTTCAGTGAATGTGAAGGACATTTTATCAAAGACGTTTGCCAAACTTCAAAAGCCTCAACAGAAAAATGTAGTTCTCTTAGTTGACGAGATGAAGATTCGGCCAACAGTAGCCTTCTCCGGAGGAGTCCTCAGTGGCATGGCCAAGAATGACCACAACGCAAAAGCCACTTCAATGCTTTGCGTCATGTCCAAGTGTCTTCATCGAGGCCCCAGCATCATGGTATCTGTTACACCTGTCCATAAATTAACAGCTTCTTTTCAATTTGAGGTGGTGAAGCAGGCTGCCATGGTTGTAGAACAGGCTGGAGGCACTGTTCTTGGGTCCATCACAGACAACCACAAGATCAACCAGCTTTACTGCAAGATGTTCGATCGTCCATCAGAGTCGGATTACCCTGCCACTGCTACTCATCCTTTAGATAACACACGGAGTTGGTACCTACTGTTTGACACAGTGCATCTATTGAAGTGCATAAGAAACAACTGGATATCAGGTGAGTCTACACTATTTTTGATTTGCTGTATGTAACATTTTAATACAAATTTTGAAAAAAAGCTTGAAAGAAAATTATTTTATTTTAAATGAAAATCTTTGATTATAACTGGAACTTAATTGACGAATAAAAAGAATAACAATTCCGTGAATTTTTTATTTAATTTTTAATTGTGTTGGTATTCATGCATTGGACTGCGTTTTGCTGTATTTCGACATTTCTGTTTGTGAGAGTTTTTTTGCGCAATAAGTAGATTTGTCAATTTTGATTGCTCTTAATAAGAAATTTAAATATTATTATCTATGCAAAGACTTCGTATCTATTATAAAAATATGATTTGCAAAAAAATTTAAGTACCAACAGCGAACAATTATTACTCGTGATTTTACTTAAAATAGCCTAAGAAAAAGCACTTACAAAATAATTATATCTTCATGTAGTTCTTACGTGAAAAAGTTTTGTTTAATCAGTGACAGAAAAAAAAAATGAAATGAATACTGCAGCACCACAACAAAAAATGCCAGCATGAGATGATTTTACTGTTTGTTACTTTTGTTTCAGAGGCTTGAGCTGCAGAGTGACAGGATAGAGGGTGAATTTTCTGTGTACAGGCAATCGACTGGTGCAAATGCTTTTATGACTTCTGGGGATGTCTTGACTGCCTGCAAAAAACGCCTGGCTAGACATGCCGCTTCTTATCTGGAGACCTTGGACGTAAATGGGGAAACCATGGCTCACACGTGTGTTACTAGTGCCATCGATGCTGAGGACGCCACTTTCATTGAGGACTGCACTGAGCCTTCACTCTCTATCCATGAGGAAAGCAGTGCAGCCTATGTGGCAGGGTGGCTGGAGAAAAAGTGTGAGGAACACCTGATCTTCAATGAGGAGGATGAACTAGTCTCAACAGAAGTCAGTGCCTTTATCTCCGAAGTTTCACGAGGCTCCCTGAAAATCCCCCACCAAACCACTTTTGACCTTGTGCGATGTGGACTTGCCTTTATCACCAAAGCCAGACACAGGGCCTGCTGCTGCAGGAGACTCATGATGATTCTGCAAGTGATGGAGGACTACAATAACCTGAACACTAGTGACAAGCTCAGACGACACGTGGCAAATGTACTTTTGAAAGGTCTGCATAACTTGGAAAAGGATCAGCAAAAGAACGCCGTCCTCCTCCAGACATCAATCAAGAAAGCGCGCTTGTCCGATTAAGTTTATTAGCAATTGAAAAGTTTTTTTTATTTCTTATAACTGTAATTTTTATGTTTGAAAGTTTTTATGTCATATTAAATATTTATGTCTATTTAGCGCTGTATATGGCAGGTTTCAGGTATTTCACTCAAGGGTAGTTCTGTGGGCATGGTATCACATATTTGGGTATTTATCCCTCAATATGCGTTTAAACGTTTTAATGCTTTTGTCTGAAGCAATTACGGACCAATCATTAATTGATTTCAGTAATACATTAGCACTTATACAGTAAAGATGATCGCCTTCGCTAGCAAAGTCTGGACATAGACAATGCATGTCCTTGATTTAGAAGTTCTTGATAAATACATATTTACACCGTATGAAAATCAGTACTTCTAAAGTGCTCAATAACAAAGTTAGAGCTTAAATTAAAAATAGCAAAAACACGGGAATAAAAACAAGATTAAAAGCCCTACAGACTGTTTCACCCATAAAAGGGATCATCAGGGGTACCCCTGATGATGCAGGATACTCCTAACCCTAACCCTAACCCTAACCCTAACCCTAACCCTAACCCTAACCCTAACCCTAACCCTAACCCTGATGATCCCTTTTATGGGTGAAACAGTCTGTAGGGCTTTTAACCTTGTTTTTATTCCCGTGTTTTTGCTATTGTTAAATACATATTTATATGCATAGCAATCACTATTTACTATTAGGCATGCATTATAATGACCTCTGTAGAGCTTTATGTCAGGAATCTCTGAGCTTAACTGACTCAATAATTGTGTTCACTTTAGGTGTCCGTGGGTTAAATAAACCTAAACACAAAGTACATGTCAATTATCCGTGGGTAAATGATACCCTTTCCCAAAAAACACACTTGGGAAGTCCTGGGTCACATGCACCCTATTAAAATTACAATCTAGGAAGACCTGGGTAAATTTTACCTATCTCACTGAAGTGGGAGGAGATATGAAATTGCCTCGACTAAATCTTCTATACTAACAAGTTAAAGCTTTAAATGATTCTCTCATCACAAATTTGGAGATGCTCGGCCAATGAGCATTCAAGTTCCATTAAATATTAAAACGATAAGGGTTAATATCATCCAGGGCTACCTGACAAGGGTTAAACTAATCCTTCTCATGCTTTCTTGAACTTGTTTCCTCCATTTTATCTGCGTTCAACCCTACTTAAGTTTTCCATCCTGTTCATGTGCAATTGCTTCTGTTCCAATAAACTTAATTTATACCAACATGGCCCGGGGGGGCTCCACGACCTTCACCAACTGCACTTCCTAGAAAACGTTTAACCGCACCAAAACTAAAAATCTTTCTTCCAAATCCAAACTAGAAACACAAATCCAAGAAAACGTTCGAGACGATCCAGTCCAACTTCGTTCAAGTCAGAACGAAATACAATTTCCGAAAAGGTACAACCAACAGTAGGCAAAATAAATTAAGCGATGGTTTTCCTGCAACTAAAACGAGAACTAAGGTCAATTTAAAGCCGTAATAAAAAGCAATCAAATTTTAGTATTAGGCCAAAACAAACGAAGAACGTAAAAAAGGCGTAAAGTATTGTAATATGAGTCAAAGGCCAGGATTAGACGGATTTTAATTTCTACGAAAAAGGTTAATTTACATCGGCAATTCTCCAACATAACGGCCCCTTTGAAACCAAAACAATATGTAAAGTTCAAACACAAACGAAAAATGGCAGCAAAATCAAATGCAGTATAATAATATTATTAAATCTCTACACAATTACAACAATAAATCATAAAGCATATCCCTTCATGTCCTATTAGGACATACGTGTCCCCTTTCAATAAACATCTATAAATTTCTTAACTTGAAAATATTTGCCGTAAAAAAAGTTAGAAAACTTTTACATTCAGTAATTTTTACAAAAATATATTTTATGGGCTACTCTGTGTTATACATCATGTGACAAAAATTTTTTAAAAAATGTTTTCTAGATATTCTATTTTTGCTGAAACAGTGTTTTTAAAGTAATGATTTCTGGTAAAAATACGAGTTTTTTTTACTTTAAAAATTATTTTCCTTTATAGTGTTCGTTTATCACTTTTTATGTTTACAGAATTTTTTTCTTTTTTTTTTATTCGATATTTTTCAAAAAGAACATACGAGTACGTCTTAATAGGTTTTATGAGTAAAAAAATACACTCAAATATGAATTTTTCTAATAACATTTTGTAAGCAGTTTGATAAATACTATAAAAATGGATTGCCGAAAAATAAAGTTATTTTTCACCTTACAAATAATGAAAATGCTGATCCTAAAAAAACTTATAAAATTTGATAAGTGTATAATAAATAAATAAATAAATTTGTATTTTTATTTAAAACCTTTTGGCAAAAAGTATCAGATCAAAAACGCTTGAATGGATGTCATTAACAATTTTTGATAATTGTACTTCAGTGCAGCATAAAAAATGTTTACTGTAATTTTCAGTAGAAAAGTCCTTGAGCAGGAAGCAAGTTCACAATCTCGCAATCGCGAAGCCAGTAATTTCCTATTGTGACTCAAACTTATGACAAAAGAGCATTCCAATTCAACCTAATGATAGTTTTTTATGTAAAATTCAAGACTGATAGAATATGAAAATTACCATGCAAAGTGGAATTTTGTGTTTTGGCATACAATTTAAGATTTTAATTTTTGTTTTGAGATGCGATAAAGCAAGGATTGTTTACAATTTTGCAGCATTTTTTAGATAAATTACTTGAAATGATAATCAAGCTGTTCCTGACGTAAAAAGAAGTCAAATGCTGTTCTGCAGCTTGCACAATCAATACCTTTAAACCAGAATACAGAGCTGTTTTTTAAAAGCTAGTTAATGTTTACTCAAATACTCACGTATTTAATCAGCTTAAGGTACTTTGTATTATGAATCTAAGCAGGCATGTAAACTACGTTTTCAAAAATTTAGGTTTGACACTGAACTTTATTAAAGAAGATATAAGAATTAAAGATATTTTGAAAGCAGCTGCAGATTGCACAGCAGTATCAACTATAAATTGGCATGATATTACGTAGGTCTAGTTACTTTGGTCAACATTTTTTGCTCATCTGCCAGAAGGAGTTTGTAATCAGTATGACAAGCAAAACGGAATTGATTAATTTCCTCACCAGAATATTGGGGCTTTTCATAACAAATACATGAATATAGTAAACTTGTTTGTTTGGGTAAATAAATGATTTGTAATAAAATGTTTGGCATAATGGCAAAAATATTTTCTTGCCCGAGGTAAAGTGTGTGGCCTATTTGGGCTGTTTTACAAATAAAAATTTGCTTTTCAATTTCATCCAATAAAAAAATAGTTTTTTAAAATCAAATCCAATCACAATTTTTACTTTTTAATCTTTAAAAATCAAGGTTAGCTTGGTTATGGTTGGTTTTGTAAAATTCTAGAAAAGTACTCAAAAACCGGTTAGTACATATATGGCGCCTTAGAAAAAAGAAAAATTTCTAGGGTGCTTTAGAACATATATGTCCTCCAAGAATATTTTTTAAAAGAAAACAAAAATATGATTTATTTTTACATAACATTGTTAAATAGCAACAACATAGACAGAAAAAACAAAAAAAAAATTTTTTCGCCGAGAAAATAATTCAGGACATAAAGGGATATAAAAAAATACAATAATATAATAACAATAATACAACTACAATATTAAGCCACAGAAAAATTATAAAGCACAGCAAAAACCAAACGGGAAAATGACATACAATATTACAAAGTGCAATTTTGGGAATATCTTTAAGAACATGTTCCACATCACCTGAGTTGTCACATCGCTTTAAAACCTCCACAATCGCCCTACGTACATATTTTTTCTCATGCCGAATTTGTGGATGAACGCAGTGAATAAGACCTAAGTGAAAGACCCTCGTTTCAAAAAATCATCTGCATCCCCGACAAGTATAAGTTGACCTGTTGAAAGGCTTTCGCAAGACACCTCCACTTCCCACGTTTTTGCAAGGTCGAAAGGTACCCTATAGACCAACTCTTCAAAAATCTTTGCGCAAGGGTGGTGTTATACTAATAATCTCGTCGAAGGTCACCTTGATCGTGAAAAGTGTCTACAGACGTATAAGGAGCAAGTTGCTTCCCCAAAAAGAATCACGGAAACAAAAAAGTTAGGTCAATCGGCTTATTGCTGACAGTAGTTATAAGTCGGTCGTTAACAATCCGAACAGCATAGAATATGAACGTTTGTAATTCAATCAGGGATGGTTTCCGCCGAACTTCGTTCATCACCCGGGTCAACAAAGTTTTGAGCAAATTCACCATACTTTCCCAAACTCCCCCTTGGCTCGGCGCGTACAATGGAATGTTTACCCACAAAATGTTACGCCTATCGAGCAAATTATGAAATTCAGTGGAACTCAACAGCGAAGGAAGGACGCCAGCTGCAGCATGAAAAGTTAACCATTATCTGAGTACATTGACATTGTGTTCACTGCTCCTCGCAGATTCATTAAACGTGAAAAGGCAAGTAAAAAGTTATTTAGGTCGAGACCGGTAACCTACTCCACATGTATACATCTCCTGCATAAATAAGTAAAGAGCAGTCCCAAAGCTTTGCAATCGCTACAATTTTGACGAAAAGGAAACGGTCCTAAATAATCAATCCCACAGAACTGGCGGTCACTCTGCACTCTGGTAAATCAACTATTAACTGTCCAACAGGAGCGGCTTTATAACGCCTGCATACACTACAACTTGCAAAAGAAAGCTTTACGTAGGAAATTCTATAAATAATCAAAAAGCATTGCCTGGTCTTCATGAGCTTATAGGACGGTCCTGCAAGGCCAGCCTTACAATGTTCGTCAAGTACAATCAATCTAGTCAACGCATGTCGACTGGGAAAAATTATTGGATGTTTAGCATCACAAGATAATTCAGCGTTCTCGAGTCTACCCTCAACTCGTAAAATTGATCTAGCGTCTATAAACGGTCGTTAAAAGCGCAATGTTTTGAATTCAAAAATCCTTTGCAGATTATCAACGTCGACCACTTTCTTGCTCATACATTTTAGAAAACTATCAAATTCATCAGCCGAGTTATTCTTCAAATAATCCACAACAGCGTCAAAGTAATTTGACTGAATATATTTCTCCACATCAAGAAGAGAATCATCTAGATATTTAGTATCTAACTTAAGTCTACAAAAGGCAGCTTTTCTTGCCAACGCTAAAATAAATTGCTTAAAGACAACAAGATAAGCAGCTCTTTTACTTAAGGTTTAAAGATTAGGAGTTTTCTCAATCAGACATGGGGTAATCGTAATCGAACACAATCAATTACGCTTTTTTATGTAATCGTAATCGATTACATTGACAAAAACTTAGATGCAATCGTAATCCAATACATGGACAAAAACTTAAATGTAATTGATTACATGGAGCTACATTCAAGTGCGGCAATTGCCTTTGTGACGTCATGTGCTTATCTAACATTTTTCTTGTACTAAGCAATTTTCTTTTTTTAACAAACGTTGTAGCTTTGAAATGAAATCAACAAGTTAACTGGTAACATTTTTAATTTTATGTAAGCTATAGTTAGTCCCGTCTTTAGTTACGTTCTAAGCAATTGGTGTTTTATCCTGTGCGTTATTTAGATACGTGATCCCTTTCGCCGTGTGAGAAGCGTTCTTCGTTGTTAGTGAGTTTATACCATGCCATGAGACAAGATAGAGCGTGAGCAAGTGCTGGTGGCAGATAATTATAACGCATGTAGTATTGTTTTATATATTTAAAGAGTTTCTTTGTGGTACAGAATTTTAATATCGCTTTAAACAAAGTCGATTTTTTTTGGAGCCATAAGCTTTTCGTGACGCTCTCATCAGTGGCAATCGCGTCAAAATGGGACGAACCAGAGAAAATCAAAGTATTTATAGTCTCAACAGTTGGGAGAAAGGTGCTGCAGTCTCGGAAAGGAGAAAGGCACAATTGCACAGTGTGGTGCAATACAGGATGTTCTCGGAAAGGAGAAACGCACTATGTGCAATTACCCAGGAGAAACACTGTTACTCGCAACTTCGGTTATTTGAAAAGTTTCAATGTGTAAACAAATTCCTTTTGCTTACATAAAACCGGATGTTTGGTTTTGATAAAAGTTGCCTCGAGTAGACACAGATGGAACGAGTTGCGTGCCACAGCAAGAATTTTAAAACGTTTGTCGTTATAGTTTGCAGCACATTGCTCGTTGTCAAGCAAATGTTGTCCTATGGCAGAGTCACAATCTGGATTGTTACGTTTTAGCTTACAGGATCTGCCAGGTTGAGATCGTGTAGGGCGCTTCGCTTGCTGTTGTAGCCATTTAGGAACATGCTGCTTGATTCTATCTTGTAGTCGCTGTGATGTTCGTCCTACGTACCTACTGTCACAGTGGCACGAATATTCATAAACAACGGAGCTTTTCAGCGTGGTAGGTAAAACATCTTTGCGGGCTACAGGCAACATGCGTTTCGATGTAAATACAACTCTGGTGGTAACGGAGCCATAGCAGCTTTCAACAGCCGTTTTGACGTTTAAATCAAGTCCAATGGAAGCTTTCCCTATCCAAGGAACTCTCAAATATACGGGACACTTCTCAGGACCAAATTGTTTGGGCATAGAAAACTGAGCAATTTTCTTGGAAATGTTGCAGTCAATAATAGATTCAGGATAACCATTGTCCAATAGAATGTTCTTGATATGCTTAATTTCTTCGTTTAGTTTAGATTTCGTGCATATCATTAGTGCCCGGTGTACCAAAGTTGATATAAGATTTGTTTTTTGTTTAGTGGGACTAAAAGATTCCCAACGTAAGTACTGTCCAGTAAAGGTAGGTTTTCTATACACACTTGTTTCAAAACCGGTAGTTGTTCGTTCCACGTTGACGTCGAGAAACGGTAAACAATTATTTTTCTCTTTCTCAAAGGTAAATTTGAGAGAAGGATGGAGACAGTTTAGTTGTTTGAAAAAGTTATCCGACTCTTCTTCATTGCGAAACATAGCAAATGTATCGTCAACGTACCTGTATCGTCAACGTACCTAAAATATGTTCCACATATTTTAGGTACGTTGACGATACAAAATAATTATTATTTGGGATCACCATTCTTACGATGACATTTTCAGAATTTTATTTTTTCTCATTAAATTTATCGGTACTGACTGGTTTGCGGCCCCAAGATTAACCGAGGTTAATCTATTATAAAATTTGTCAAAAGCGCCTGAATCCTTATTCTTGTACGAGTATTTAGGTCCACACTTATAATATTTAGAATGAAGCTCACAGTCACGAACGAAATGTTCTACAGAAAGGCAATTAAGACATCTTCCAGCTTCTACAATCTTCTTTCTTCTATCGACAACACTCAACTTTTTAAACTTTGCACAATCTGCAAAAAAAGTTTCAGTTTCTCGTCGATATACAAAAAGCAATTAGGCGGCAACTTAATATTCCGTTTACTCCACTTTTTCGAACTAATTTTTCTGGACGTTCATCATTACTGCTTTGTTCCATAATCTCTACGCCGACCTGTCTAATACGCAATGAGCCAGGTGCAGGGCCTCTAGACTTTTCCTTTTCATTCGATATAAAAAAGGTTTGGCGTCCTCGGACGTCATAATACTTAACTCATTCGCAATGAATTTACGTAAAGAGTTGAACCCAGGTTGATTTAAGTCAAGGCCTACTTGTTTAAGGCAATCAAGATGACACCTTTTAAGAAAACCAGGAAGACAATTAACTACATCTAATAACAACTGACCAGATAATTTTTCTACCTTATTATGAGCATAAGCAAACACTTCTAAAGTATCTACTTCTTCAATAAAGGCTTTTAATGAAGGAATAGTGTAAGTTACTTTAGGTCTAGTGCGTATACAACTATTCCGGGCTCTGTAATAAGACCTCCAGAAACACCATATCTTTCACGTAGCCTTGCAAAGGCCTTCTCAACTCGTTCCGACGTTGATAGATTTTTCATTGGGGCAAAAAATAAATTCACTATTTCTCCCGGTGGACCAACGCATGAAGCTTTAAGAATCTCTAAGTGTCTTTCGCTAGATGGGCTTTCGCTCATTAGGCTACCGACCTGACTTTCACAAAAAACAAAAGCAATGTTACATCCATTATAATTAATATATGATGCCAAATTTACATACTCATTCCTACCTTGTCGGTCAAGATAAGTCTTAAACACTTCTTCATCACAATTAGAGGAATCTACTTGAGAATGTCTTGGCAAGTTTTTAAAACGTGTTGACTCTGTCTCTCGCAGTTTGGTTTTTTTGATGTTCTTTGGTTTCATTTTGATCCTGCTCAAAGGTCAAGTGTGGTTTGGTTTCCTTATACTCCCAATTCGTAGAAATAAAAGGCATCGACGCCTCAGGACGCACATGCAACGCTGCAACTTCACTGCCATAAAACTCAGCCTCAGCTTCATCTTTAACTTTCTGGGCTCTAGCTACCTGCTCATCAGCTTTCTGGTCATCAGTAAAAATATTGCTGAATGAGTAGGCGGGTTTTAAATAGTAATTTGTGTGAGATGCTGTGATTGTTATGTCATCGGGTTATGTTGAGATTTCTACGTCTTTTGGGTGGAGGGTAATCTCAGGGATATAAATTTTAAATAATGTTGGAGACTGAATTTCACCTTGTGATACTGCAAAAATCAATTTATTTAAATTTTGAGAAAGTTCTGTTTTATTGAGTGCATTTTTGTTGTCTTTTAAATCTAATTGGTTATGAAGTTAATGATGGAGTTCGGAATTTTTGTTAGTAAAAGTTTGTTTTGTTTACTGTATCATTGTTTATCTGTATCATTGCCTTGCTCATGTCCAAAGCGAATGCTACCGTGTGATGCTGAGTTGGATTGCTGAAGCCTTTAGTGATTTGGTGGCACATGTTATGCAAAGCCGTTATGTTGAGTGTTTATATTTGAGTCCATATTGATGAGAAATAACTAGTATAAACGCTACATAAAATTCTTTTAAAAATTCAGATTAAATTTTAAACTTTGTATCTGATCTCTCATACAGACTTATCATCGCTTTCACCAAAATCTGTGGTAATCTTTTCTTCCTCAGTGCCCATTGCATTACTCTTCTTGGAACTCCATATCAAAAACTTTCTCTAAATTCACGAAATACATGCACAATTTTTATGTTTTTCCCTATATCCCTCTTACATTCTTCTCACTACAAACAGATCGTCTGTTGTCCCTCTTCTGGCATAAAGCCAAATTTCGTATTGTCCACCATCACCACCATCAATGTTCTTATCCTTTTATCTAATACCTTTTTAACAATTTTTATTCCATGTTCCAATAACTTCACTTCTTTATATGCACCGCAGTTGTCACATCTCCTTTTACCTTGTTGATTGGCACCATCACAATTGCCTTTCAATTTTCCGGCATTCCTTTTCAAAGTACTCTCTGACTACTAAATTTCATCATCACATTATTTCCAACTTTCCAATTTGCATTTATCATTTCGATGCTCACTTCTGAAAGTCCAAATACTTTCCCTAATTTTCTTTATTTAAAGCACGCTATTAGGACGAAGTCTGAGGTTTGTTCAAGGACGCTGCACTCGCAATTCTATGAAGGAGTGACGCCCCATTTGTGCATGGACAAATGGAATCGCTCAACATCAGTCCGCAGACGATTGAGCTTAACCCAATCTGTTCAAGGCAAGCTCAATCCAACAGGCCTGGTATTAGTCATGGGCATGAAATCACGATGTCAAGATTTATTCACACAGTACTCCGTGTTCCATCTGAAATCCGTGAACTCATACGCGCGGATGACAAGTCAGCCAAAGTTGATTAATAGATTTTGCGCAGCTGGCACAAAATAGCCTCTAGATCTTCGTTTCTCTTGACGAGCATCTGAGAAATCAGAGGATCCATTTAAAAGGAAATACAAGATATGGTTAGTGTCCAGCAATCCTCGGTAAGCCAAGGAGAGTTGCTCCAAGTCGCAGAAGCTCAGCTGGCTGGATGTCCGAAAGAATGGGTAAGTGATCCATTGAAGTGGGACGCAGGCATTTAGTGACGCAGGCATTTAGTGAAGTGGGACGCAGGCATTTAGTGACTATGCACAAGGCATCATTTAGTACACTGCCTATAAAGTGAGTGTGACCGGTGCAAAACCAGACTGGTGTGTAGTAATCAGCTGTTGAGTAGCAGACAACATGTCTTTTTTGATTGCCGAAAGAGACAAAATGTAAAAATAATATGCCAAAAGAGTTTGTTTACAACTTAAAAATCTTGCGCTGATTGCGTGCCTTGACGCCTTTTTCAAATATTCAACCATCTTTGTTCAGCTTTATTAGACAAGGAATCAAACTCTGGTACCATTAACACTTTAATATAATTAATTAAGCATCTCGAAATAATAAAAGTAATAAAAACTTATGAATTCTCAAACGTGTCAATTGTGCATTATAGCTATTGCTATGTTGACTTGTCTGTAATTTTATGTGCTATATTTAAGATAGTTTATTTTTGTGTATAATGTTTTTTTTAAGTGCAATAAAACCTAGGTTTGGTTATTATAAAATAAATCTAATTGCAGTTAAAGTTTTATTATGTTTTATTTAGTAATGCGCAACATAGGAAGGGTTGTCTTTTATTCAATAGTTTTGCATTGAGTAAGTTTTACCCATACATCATGAAAATAATAACAACTTAACAAAAGCTTTATCAGATTGATGTGATGTTTCAAAAATTTTTTATCCATTACTACGCATAATCTAGATTTTTACAAAAGCATATGCATTTCTTGACTTTAAGCTTTCATCAACATTAAAAATACAATTGCAACACAAATTTAATGACTACTTTTTTTTGTATTGTGCAAAAGTTGTTACCAAAAAAAGTACGCTCACGTGATATTGTTTTTTTCTCTTTTTGATTGCTTTATTTTGGTGTCGGTGTTCTTTTTTAACTAATCTGTCTTTAAATGTATTGATTTTTTCCACTTTCTTTTAGTTTTTAACTCTAAAATTTTTTATGGTTTTTCGAATTAAAAAAATTTTTTCTTGAAATAGCGTATCATTTAAAATTTTTTTTTGTATTTTCAATAAATTGTGGGTGGTTTTTCTATATAATCGATTTTTACTATTTTTTTGTCTCACAAAAGTTTTTAAATAAACTTTGCTTTAAAAAAAATTCTCGTTGTGTTGACCTTTGCGAAATCCAAGACTTTTTGTTTTTATTCTAAAAAAGCGAAAAAATAGGGTTTAAAAGGTGAAAAAACTTACTTGGCTTTTGAAAAGAATCCGATTCTCGTTCAATAATTCCACTAGATCCAAAACGTAATTTGTAGGATAAACTATTATTTGGTAATGGCAAAAGTATCCAGGTCATAAAATATAAATCTTTTAAAAGTTCAACAATGTTTGGACTGACTCTGCAAAATTAAAAAAAGTTTTTTCTTTTTAAATTTATAAAAATTTTTCTTTTCATTAACCCGTGCAATCCCAAAAATTTATTTTCTGGTTTTTGATCAACTAAGATATTTTTTAAAAATTTAAACAAAAATTGATAAGAAAAGGGACTTTCTCAAAAGGGCTCCATATTTGCAATCAATAGGAAAATAATGATATATTAAATTATAAACGTAAGGTATTTAGACTAGATATACGTTTGAAACTAACCTTTTAAAACAAAAAATATCACACTCGAATTTCGCTTTTGTCAGAGCTTTTCAGTGATGCATATCTCATTGAAATTCAAACCAATTAGATGTTGTGCTACACCAGTAGCTATCAACGTTATCAGTACGCCTCACAGACCAAAATTTTACATTTTAAAGAGGTATTAAGGTTTGTAGGTGTTTTGGTAATTCAAGTCTTATTCTTGGGATTTATTAGCCGTAACATTACAATTAATAATAATAAAGCACTGACAAATTCAACTCATTTAACAACTTGTCTTTGGTATCAAAATCACTTCAGTTTTTTCACACAAATTTAATGTAAAGACTTAAGTTTTGTTTTTAATAGATTTATTGGACATAAATGGCGCAATTTTAGAGAAAAACTTAATCAGAAGACCCTTTTTGTCCGAAGAAAATGAAAACAATTGTTTCCGCTCCTTATTTGACTACTAAATTAGGTGAAGACCCATAAAAAATTTTTGCATTAAATCTATATGACGTTTGTTAATCTCAGCAAATATTAAGAAATTAAGTATGGCAAATATCATAATCTGGTAATCAAAAATCCCAAAGTATATGTGTTTTACACCCTTGTTTAAATTAATCAGGACAGTTGAAAAAAATACACAATTTTAAAAATTTCAGGGTTAGGATCGGGCTATTTGCTCGGGTTATTTTTAAAAAAAATCTGTCGCTGCCACTAATCAAAAATATAAAAAATTGTTTGAGGGCTGCGGTTTGGATCGCTTTTGACTACAAAATTCTAAGAGTAAAGCAAAAGCATGGGTCCTATATTTTTTAAAGCAAATCGGTTGCCGATTACAGAATAACAAAATCTCTCTTTTTAAATAATGTATGCATTTTAAAATGTTAAAAAACACAAATCAAAATTAGCGTTCAGCTGCAGTGTAAACATTAAATTTAACACACCCAACATAAAAAAAGAATACAAAATAAAAAACTTCTTAACACAAATTCAACAATCCAAAAATATAGAATCAATGTTTAATGATATTTTGCATTGCCTCAATTTTCCTTTATATTTAAGCTCAAATTTCGTTTTCTTTTAGCTAACCACTTGCAATGCCCAAAGTCAGTCTCTCTTTAAACAATGGAGCGCACATTTAGGTGCATTTCTTCCACGGTTTGCCAATGTAGTTGGTTGATATTTAATTTTTTTACGCCATTGCGTACAGGCAATACATTTTTGCCAAAGAATTTTAAAGATTCAAGATAAAGTTTTTTAATACATAAATTCAATAATAAAATCATTTGAAATTCATAGGGCCAAATAATCAATATAAAAATAAAAAACTAAAACTGTCTATTTTATAACAAAAAATTGATTTCGTGCTATAAAGTCTATCATTCTATTTAAATAAGGTTGATGAAATAAGAGTTTGTTTTATTGTGCCAGTTAGTATTATTAAATAATAAAAATTTTTTGTTAATCGGTTTCACTATAGCCCAAGTAGTAGGTGCTTTCTCGTAGCCTGGATTGTGAGTACGTCTGTTATAGCTTTCAAACATAACAGACCGAAACCGAACCTGCCGAAACGGAAGGGTATTTACACATTCCGATGTTCAGTGTGGGTCTGCTAATTGGCAAACGTCGTTTTCAGGACGGGCAATGCCAGTATAAAACTGCCCTTTTCAGGGCACATTGCCAACAAGTTCCGAAGACCCACTATTCTTCAGCTGAACATCAAAGGCTACACTGCAAGCAAGATGAACGTTCTTCATCACCTCGCTATGCAGTCTGAGGCAATCGTCATCCTACTGCAGGAGACCCACTGCACTGATGCAGAGAAATTGGTACTTCCAAACTACCAACTAGCTGGTCTTCTTTAAGCAGGAAGCATGGCCTTGACACGTTTGTCCACGAGCGACTGAGATACACGCTTTTGGACCAATCTCCACCGACATCGGAGATCGAGTGGTTGTGTGTGATCGTTGATGGTTATAAAATACTCAACGTCTACAAACCACCACCAATACGATTGTTTCCAATGTTTCCTAACCCCTGTCTTTACGCTGGCGATTTTAACTATCGTCATGTTGTTTGGAGTTACAATGACAACAGTCCGGACAGTGAGCTTTGACTGGCTGGGCAATTATTAATTTTCTTGCTCTCCTATGCAACGGCAAGTACGTCACCAGTTTTTATTCCGGCCGCTGGAACACTGGCACCAATCCGGATCTAGCTTTTGATAGCGTAAGTCCAAAAAGTTGCTTTCCGGATAGACCTGTACTAGAAAAGTTTCCTAAGTCATAACATCGACCTTCACTTATTACACCACCAAGGTTTGCTGCGGTAGAACTAAACATGCCTGTTAAACGATGGAACTTCCACCAGGCCAAATGGAGTCATTACATTGCTTTGACAAATAAATTCGCAAAGACTTTGTTGGCGCCTGATTCACTTGATGTGGATGCGGCTTACCAGGACTTCTGCAACACCATTAAGAAAGCAGCCAAAAGACTATCCCACGCGTGTATCGAAATAACTATATTCCGTGTTGGGATGCTGATATAAATGCTCGTCTTTATCTAATACCATTAAATCTGTGGCTTTAACCAACAAGAATGATAACGCTCAAAACAACGTTGCCAAGATTAACTAAAGAGAGATCATCACTAACAAAAAGATTAAGTTTAAATGTCCGGCTACCAGCATAAAGCTTCAATAAAAAAACTACTAAATATGATGATCAAATTAAGCGTTTTAAGACGAAACGATATCAATTAAATTTTAAGGTCAGCATTTCAAAACTTGGTCTAAACGATCAACAAATTAATAAATCATTACAATCTCCTCCGCGTAAAAAAAAATAATTAACTAGTGTATTAATAATTTGCGGGATCGTAGCGCTCAGGAGGTTTACGAACGCGCTGGGAGCGACGTAGTTTGGTTTCGCAGGAAGGATCATTTATTAAACTTTTGTTTTGGATGAGTTCGGCGTCCACGTCTTCGGTTGTAAAACTTTCATTTGCTGGCGCTGCGTCATTAGCTGGATTTTCCAAGTCAACTTCAACAACTCGATTTGTTTTTAAAATTTCATCGTTTGATGTTGGCTTAGGAGCCAGGTGCTTTAAAGCCACGGTGTCTTCTTTTCCATCGGGGTATCGCACGTGCGCGTATTGTGGATTTGCTTCAATCAAATGCACTTCTTCTGTTAGAGGGTCGAATTTCGAGGACCGAACATGACGCTTGATCAAAACTGGTCCGGGGGTTGCAAGCCAAGACGGTATCGAGGAGCCAGATGTAGACCTACACTAAAAGTTAAAAATTCGTTCGTGAGGGGTTTGGTTAGTTGCGGTGCAAAGTAAGCTCCTAACAGAATGTAAAGCATCGCTTAACAACTCTTACCAATGTTAAAGTGGCAATTTATGCGTTTTCAATCCAAGTTAGATAGTTTGCCACAATGTTTGGTTTAACCCTTTGTCTACCATCGGTAACTCTAGTTACCATCTTAAAATTTCCCTCGTATTAAACAACTAGCGCAAGAATAGATATTGAACAGCTGTCGGTTACTCAGTTTACCACCTTATTAAATACTTAATAAATTAACTTTTTACATAAAAGGCGACATAAGCTGTATATATGTGCCTAATATGAATACAAATTGCACGTATACTGTATTCATAAAAAAACCGCATATCCCAATTATGGGAGGCAAAGGGTTAAGCGTTCGACTTGTCCATTTCCGGCAGGGTTATAGCTTGTTGTGCGGCTGCTTGCAATACCTTTATCAAGAAGATAACGTTTAAATTCTACACTCATGAAGGCACTTCCTTTATCTGAGTGTATGTAAGCGGGCATCCCAAACATAGAAAAAACTTGATCAAGACCGCTTATGATTGATTTAGCGCTGATGTCTCTACAAGAAAACGCAAACGGGAACCTTGAATACTCATCAATGATGGTAATTAAAAAACGATTTTGGTTGGTTGATAGTAGAGAGCCTTTAAAATTGAGACTTAATTGTTCAAACGGACAAGTGGCCTTAATTAAATGCACGGTTTCCGGTTTAAAAAATTGGGGTTTAATTTCTGCACACACTGTGCACAAACGCACTACTTGTCGCACTTGATCAAGGGAGAAAGGTAAATTTCGTTGTTTGACAAAGTGCGCCAATCTTGTTACTCCTGGATGGCATAGAGAATTATGCAAATCTTGCAGTTTCTTCAAATTTATTGTGACACAATTTAGTCGAGATAAAGCGTCGGCGGGAATGTTTTCTTCACCACATCTGTAAATAATATCAAAGTCATAGGTGCTGAGTTCGATTCTCCAGCGCATAATTTTATCGTTTTTAATTTTTCCACTGTGCTTTGTGTTAAACATATAACTAACAGATTTTTGATCAGTAATCAGGGAAAACCTTCGACCAGTTAAATAGTGCTTCCATTTCCGAACGGCTTCTATTATAGCGGCTGCTTCTTTTTCAATCGTAAAATTTTTTAATTCAGATCTGTTTAATGTTCTGGAAAAAAATACAACTAGTCTTCCTTGTTGACTTAAGATTGCCGCTATTGCATAATCTGACGCGTCAGTTTCAACTAAGAACGGCAAAGACTCATCAATTGAACGGAAAGTAGCGTTGGCAATGTCACGCTTTAACAAATTAAATGCGTCCAAAGCTTTACAATCTAAAGGGTAGTCACTAGTCAATATTAAAAATTAGAGGACGTATTTTTGCTGAGAAATTGTTTATCCATTGAGAGTAGTAGGAAAACAATCCCAGAATTCCTTTTAATTCTTTTTTGGTTCGAGGCGGGGGCAAGTCGTATGTCGCGCTCTTCCTACCTAGTACTTTTATTTTGCTAAACTGAATAACAATAAGATACTAAAGGAGAACCCTACGTGAATTTCGCAGAAAATCACTAGCTTGTTGAATGAAGCTTATACGAGTATTGAACTGGCGGGCCCCAGCGAACTGGATAGACAGGCGGGTATTATATTATGAAATAATTATATTAGAGAAACGAAGACGTAACGATTGAATGAAAATAAAAACATGCGCCAAAATTATATATAAGATGCTACGATTTACAAATAGATTAAATACTTCACAAATTGCCTAACAGAATTTACAGAGCCGCAAGAAAATATTAAGAATTTTATAAATTTTCCCGCCAAAGCTTAATGCCAACTTGCAATCATGACAGATACAATTGACACATTAAATTATACACAAAATACGTTCGTCATAGCACTAACATCTAGAATCTAAATCTGCATCTGAATCTGAATGAATCTGAATCTCGCTGCTGCCCTATATATATATAAATCTTTTTAGCGACCACGTGCGAAGGAACACTCTGTACTCATTCTTTTTCAACAATGGGAACAGAGTCACTTCATGAACGTTAATCTATAATCAAAACAGCGGACCAGGGCAACAGCGACAATGGAAGGACACTAGCAGTTAGTCACAGATACAAATTACATAACCGCGTCAACGTTAATGCGATAAAACAACAACAATCGCTCGGTTCTCGACAGCAGCGCTTTCTAAACCGGCTCCTGGCGATGCCCAATTAAGAAAATGACGAATTTTCTATTTAAACCATTAATTTAGAAAGGCGCAATGATTCTATTTGATAATAATTCAAACAGTAGCGTGACATAGTACAGGGCTTTCATTCGATCAGGATCGGGTCTAATTTCTCCTTCGCTAACCACATTGCCGAGAATATTAAGAGTTCTCGTAAAAAAATGCATTTTTGGGGATTTTAAGTTAAATTTCTTGATTTAGCAGCCTTAAGAAACCGTTTGAGATTATAATCATGATAAGCTTGATTCTTACCGCATATTGTTACATTATCAAGGTATTCAAAAGTATATAGCAAACCTTCGCTAGTAATAAAATCGTTCATTATCCGTTGAAAGGTAGCAACTCCGTTGGTGACTTCGAAATGCATTCTTCGAAATTGATACAAACAACCATTAGCTTCGAAGGCTGTGAACTTCTTGTCTTCTTCACGTAGGGGCACTTGGTGGTAGGCACTTTTCAAGTCAATAGTACTAAACACTCTGTATTGCGCAATTTGGTTAGTCATTTCATCTATTTTCGGTAATGGATAAGCGTCCAAGTTTGTAAATTTATTTATGGTTAAAGAATAATCAATCACCAATCAATCAAGGAGTTAGACAAAACGGTAAAAGTCTATCGTTGTTGTAGACTTTTAGCTCACGTTTAGCCTCTCGGTTATTTAAGTGAAAGCCTGCCGTCACAGTCTATGTGTCATTAAACTTCAACCTCCAAGTCTGGAGATACGCTGAAAGTGTAGACATGTCTTGGTTTCAAGTCTCCTCCAAGTCCTTCCAGTTTCCAGAAGAGTGCAACAATGCTAAATCATCAGCATAAGCAAACTTCTGGAAATCGTGAAAGGAAAATTGTACATATAGATGTTAAATAGGAGGCGAGCCAGGACCGATCCCTGAGGAACGCTGTTTTTATGACGGCGTAGCCTGCTTTGCTTGCTGTCACCGTTAGTAAGGGTGAAACTTCGATTTCGGACAAGCTCCATAATAATTTTGACCATGTGCTTATCCGGAAGAAGTCTCAGCAACTTGCAGGTATGACTGCAATGCTAAAAAGTATCGTAAGCAGCTGTCAGATTAACGAATAATGCAACGGACTTCTTTTTAGCTTCTAAAGAATCCTCAATGTTTTGGGAAAGCAGAACAACTTGATCTACGGTTGACTTACCGCGTCGGAACCCATACTGCTCTTTAGGAAGCAATGGGTCAATTAGTGGCTCAACGTGGGCATAGATAAGCCTCTCGAGGATCTTGTAGGGGACAAAGAACAGAATTATTGGTCAAAAACTCTTTGGGGTTCCCCCACGGGCTTCGTTGGTTTTGAGATCGCAACTACAAGCGCTCTTCTCCAGATCTTGGAAATTTTGAGTCGGCGCAAACACGAAAAGAGGAAGTCACGTAACCAGGACTTCAACGCAGCTCCAGCATGGATTATAAGCTCGGGGCATATTGAATCAGATCCCGGAGTTTTAACTGGTTTTAAATGTTGAAGGGAAGCAGTAAATTCTCTCCGTGAAAAATTGTCAGAGATATTTACTGCGTCTGGTAATTTGAAAGGTGGTTTGATAATCTGAAAGTCTCTGATCTTGAAAGGTGGTTTAGAGTCCGGCATGTAATAGGAAAATGCATTACTTGCAAGAAAAAAATGCCAAAGTAGGAGAACAATTTATGGTTTATCTTCCCCCAGGTAGATTACAGTCTTTTGAAAGGCCATTTTATAATACTGGCATAGATTGCTTCAGCCCATTTATGATTAAGCAAGGGCGTAGTCTTGTAAAATGCTATTGATGCGTTTTTACATGTCTAAGTATGAGAGCTGTTCACATAAAATTGCAAATTCTTTGACAGCAGACTCGTTTATTAACGCTTTGAGGCGATTTACTCCTGCAGAGGCAAACCCAATTCTATATTTTCTGACAACGGCACAAACCTTGCCGCGCGGCACGCACACTGACAGAATTTTTTAAAGAATTGAATAAGAGTAAGATAGATCGCTACTGCTGCCAACAAAATATAAAGTGAGTTTTTACATTTTCCAGCGCGAGCCGTATGGGTGGAGCCTGGGAATGTATGATATGTTTCATACGCAAGATTTTGCACGCTCTTATCAGCAGCCAAACTTTAAATGATGAGGGATTAATTACATTTATGGCTAAAGTAGAAGCCATATTAAATTCTAGACCACTGGTGCCAGAGATGTATGATGAAAAAGGCCAAGAAACATTTACTCCCAATCACTTGCTTCTTTTTAAGGGAATAACAAACCTAATCCTTCGTATTTTTGATAAGAAACATTGTTATGCACGTAGGCGCTGGGCTCAAATCCAATATACAAGCAACCAATTGTGGTGTCGTTGGATAAAGAAATTTCTCCCAAACTTTCTCAGAGGCAAAATTGGTTTCAGAAAAATAGGAATTTGCAATTAAATGATATTGTTTTGATTGTTGAGGATATGCAGTAAAGCTCGAAGTTGGTCCTGGGTAGAGTAGTTAAAGCGTTTCCTGATAAATCGAGTGTAGTTAGCATGGTTGGTGCTAAAACCTTTAGCTCCGCAATTACGCGGCCGATTGCTAAATTTTGTCCGACTCTAAAAATTGATAAAGAACGGGTAACAAACTCGATTGAGTAAAAATGATAATTGCAATTTTGTTATTTTGTGTTTTGCTTTAGTAAACCATTTTTTTAATTCCTGCATGGCCCAGATGGTAGGTGCTTTCACGCAGCTGGGCCGTGAGTAAGTCTGCTCATTGATTTTAAAATGACAGACCGAAACCGAACCTACCAAAACGGAAGGGTATCCACCCATTCCGATGTTCAGTGTGGGTCTGCTAATCGGCAAACGTCCTTTTCAGGACGGGCAATGTCAGGATAAAACTGCCCTTTTCAGGGCACATTGCCAACAAGTTCCGAAGACCCACTATTCTTCAGCTGAACATCGAAGGCCTCACTGCAAGCAAGATGAATGTTCTTCATCACCTCGCTATGCAGTCTGAGGCACTCGTCATCCTACTGCAGGAGACGGACTGCACTGATGCAGAGAAGTTGGTGCTACCACACTACCAACTAGCTGGGTCTTCTTTAAGCAGGAAGCATGGCCTTGCCACGTTTGTCCACAAGCGACTGAGATACACGCTTTTGGACCAATCTCCACCGACATCGGAGATCGAGTGGTTGTGTGTGGACGTTGATGGCTATAAAATAGCCAACGTCTACAAACCACCGCCAACGCGATTGCGAACCCTGGATCTCCCAGTGTTTCCTCACCCCTGTCTGTACGCTGGCGATTTTAACTGTCGTCATGCTGACTGGGTTTATGACGACAACAGTCCGGACTGTGAGTGCTTGGCTGGCTGGGCAATTATTAATTGTCTTGCCCTCCTATATAATGCCAAGAACGCTGCCAGTTTTTATTCCGGCCGCTGGAACACTGGCACCAATCCAGACCTAGCTTTCGCTAGCGTAGGTCCAAATAGTCGCTTACCGGATAGATGTGTCCTTGAGAAGTTCCCCAGGTCACAACATCGACCTTCGCTTATTACACCACCAAGGTTTGCTATGGCAGTGCCAAGCATGCCTGTTAAGCGATGGAACTTCCGCAAGGCCAAATGGAGTCACTACATTGCTTTGACAAATAAATTCGCAAAGACTTTGTTGCCGCCTGATTCACTTGATGTGGATGCGGCTTACCAGGACTTCTGTAACACCATTAAGAAAGCAGCCAAAAAGACTATCCCACGCGGGTATCAAAATAACTATATTCCGTGTTGGGATGCAGAGTGTGAATCCCTCTATAAAACCATTCTGCAGTCTCCTCAGGGAGACGACTCAAGTTTGGCTGCTACAGCTCTGCTTGCCAAGCTTGACAGAAAGCGGAGGGATCGATGGTCCGAAGCAGTTCGGAACATTGATTTCTCACACTCTAGTCGAAAAGCGTGGAGTATTTTGAACAACCTTACTGGTAGGTCACGACACTCTCCTCGTCACTGTCCCGTTTCAGCCGATGCTATTGCATCTCAGCTGGTTAGAAATGGGAAATACGAGGCTGTTGATCGCAAGTCATCTCGACTTGTCTTTCAAGAAGTGTCTGACCTTTGGAGGGCCACAACACCAGACGCAGTAAATATCTCTGACAATTTCTCACAGAGAGAATTTGCTGCTGCCCTTCAGCACTTAAAACCAGGTAAAGCTCCGGGTCTTGATTCCATCTGTCCCGAGCTTATACTCCATGCCGGAGCTGCTTTGAAGTCCTGGTTACGTGACTTCCTTTCTTCCTGTTTGCGCCGACTCAAAATTCCCAAGATCTGAAGAAGAGCGCTTGTGGTCGCGATCCCAAAACCAGGAAAGCCCGTGGGGGATCCAAAGAGTTATCGACCGATATCTCTGCTCTGTGTCCCCTACAAGATCCTCGAGAGGCTTATCTACGCCCGCGTTGAACCATTAATCGATCCGCTGCTCCCTAAAGAGCAGGCTGGGTTCCGACGCGGGAAGTCAACCGTAGATCAAGTTGTTCTGCTAACCCAGAACATCGAGGATTCTTTTGAGGCTAAAAAGAAGGCCGGTGCCGTATTTATCGATCTGACAGCTGCTTATGACACTGTCTGGCACCGTGGCCTTACCTGCAAGCTGCTGAGACTACTTCCGGATAAGCACATGGTCAAAATGATCATGAAGCTTGTTCGAAATCGAAATTTCACCCTTACTAACGGTGACAGCAAGCAAAGCAGGCTACGCCGTCTTTAAAACGGCGTTCCTCAGGGATCGGTCTTGGCTCCCCTCCTATTTAACATCTATACGTACGATCTTCCTTCCATGATTTCCAGAAAGTTTGCTTATGCTGATGATCTAGCATTGTTGCATTCTTCTGGAAACTGGAAGGACTTGGAGGGGACCTTAAGCCAAGACATGTCCACACTGTCAGCGTATCTCTAGACTTGGAGGTTGAAGCTCAGTCACACTAAGACGGTGACGACAGCCTTTCACTTAAATAACCGAGAGGCCAAACGTGAGCTAAAGGTCTACAACAATAGTAGACTTTTACCGTTCTGTTTGGGGTAAAACTGGACAGATCGCTCACGTTTCGTCACCATTTAGTGGCATTGCCCAAAAAACTATCATCGCGCGTCACACTGCTGAGGCGACTCGTGGGCTCGGGATGGGGTGCTGGTGCTAAAACACTACGCATAGCCACCTTGTCTCTAGTCTACTCAACAGCTGAGTACTGTGCGCCAGTCTGGTGTCGCAGTGCTCACACTCGCCTCATTGACAGTGTCTTGAATGACGCCTTGCGCATAGTTACTGGATGCCTGCGTCCCACTCCAATGGACCACCTACCTGTACTCTCAGGCATCCAGCCAGCTGAGCTTCGCCGACTGGGAGCGACACTCTCCTTGGCTTACCGTGGATCTCTGGACCCCGATCATATTTTGCATGGTCTGTTAAGTGGGTCCTCAGATACACGCCAAGTGAGACTACGATCCAGACACCCGTTTGTGCCAGGTGCGCGGAATCTCTTGGACAATCTTGCCAGACTTGGCATCCGCGCCTCTGAATGGACGAATCACAAATGGAACGCGGAGTACTGTGAAAGTGCTTCCAATCTCCGTGCTTTTGTGCCCGGGACCAGTGTCAGGCCTGTTGGGATGGGCTTACCCCGAGCAGCTTGGGTTAAGCTCAACCGCCTGCGGACTGGTGTTGGGCGATTCCATTCGTCCATGCACAAATAGGGTCTCGCTCCTTCACCGAATTGCGAGTGTGGCGCGTCAGAGCAAACCGCAGACCATGTACTAACAATGTGCCCCATACATCGGGCACCACATGGAGCACGCGGTCTGACGGTTTTGGATGACGAAACTCGATGATGGCTTAATAACATTACTGTCAGCATCTGATCCAGGCAATGCAGCAGTCTGGGGTAGTAAAAGGATAAACCCTCGGCCCCAGTTATGTTTGTGTCTGGCCTGGAGTGGATGCCCTTCAAACGACGACGACGACGACGAAGTCCTGCATGTAACGTTCTGTACCAATTTATTTCATTCGTAATTGTTATGTTTTTTTGATTGTCATTGCTTTATATTTTTGTTTCTCTAATGTGTCGGATTGACATTCTCGTGGAGGGAGTGTTACGTCGTACGCGTAAATGTTTGCCGCGTTGGTAATTGGTTACGGGTTTCGAACCAACGCTGCTTTTTAGAGCGTTGATTATTCAACGCAACGTAATGCCACGTAGTATTGGGCAAGTGTTGCTTGCCACTTTGCGTTTGTACAAGGTTTTTCCTTTTGGAACTGGTGATTATACGTTGAGTGATCAAAGAGAGATCAAAATGTAATCACAGAATTTCGAATAGATTTTTGCTGCTAATAATTATTAATCCCCTGAGACATTGGCTACATTTGGTAGCAATTTGGTAATCTTATTGATATTCTTATTTGCTTGTCCGCCCAGAATTGTTGGCAAGTCAGTGGGCAATGTGTTTACGCGCTAAAGTTAATTTGTGTAATATTTGTTTGTAGTGTTGTGCGTTGACGGCGTTAATTTGACGGCGTCAAATGTCGGCGACAATTTTTTGTTGACGATGACGCAGACGCCGTAAAGATATTTTTCGATTGACGGAATAGGTGTCGCCGACAACTTTTTGCTTGTTTTTTGCGTCAAGCGTTAAGCGTCAATTACTTTTTACAAGGTAAAAATATATATATCGAGTTAGGGACAGATGGCACTAGAGAGTACCACCTGTGGCATTGTGCATCACGCACGCCGAACCCGAGCTCACTGCCCGACCATGGTTTCGAGTTTTAAACTCTCATCAGGGACAGTCTGCTTACTCGGGTTTAGTTGCAGAGCTGGTCATATATGAATATATTACAGCATCTGGTCATACGGCGTGCGTGATGCACAATGCCGTTCCTACCAGTGCAGTCTTGCACTTGGTAGGAACCACAAATCTTATATTTACCTTTTCCTATATGACCAGCTCTGCAACTAAACCCGAGTAAGCAGACTGTCCCTGATGAGAGTTTAAAACTCGAAACCATGGTCGGGCAGTGAGCTCGGGTTCGGCGTGCGTGATGCACAATGCCACAGGTGGTACTCTCTAGTGCCATCTGTCCCTAACTCGATATATTACAGCATCTGGTCATACGGCGTGCGTGATGCACAATGCCGTTCCTACCAGTGCAGTCTTGCACTTGGTAGGAACCACAAATCTTATATTTACCTTTTCTTATATGACCAGCTCTGCAACTAAACCCGAGTAAGCAGACTATCCCTGATGAGAGTTTAAAACTCGAAACCATGGTCGGGCAGTGAGCTCGGGTTCGGCGTGCGTGATGCACAATGCCACAGGTGGTACTCTCTAGTGCCATCTGTCCCTAACTCGATATATTACAGCATCTGGTCATACGGCGTGCGTGATGCACAATGCCGTTCCTACCAGTGCAGTCTTGCACTTGGTAGGAACCACAAATCTTATAAAAATATATACAAAAATTTTTCAATCGCTGACTCCAATGGCGCATTTTCTTTTAAAAAAAAAAGTTACGAAAGCCACAGCATGTAAAAACAGATTTAGACCATGTCAAATAAACTATTTGCAAAAACCCCCTTAAGTTACAAAAGGGTGCTCACGAATTCTTGCTTTGAAAATGCAGCTGCTTCCAATTGTTAAAAAGGTTCTCAAGGATCACAACTTTGCTTTCTATATGTTTTTAGAAAATCCATCTGCTGGAACTTAATTAAAAGCCGCAAAATCAAAGAAGCGCAGTTGAGGAACTTAACCGCAGTTGTTTTTATTAAGGGCACGATAGCAACTTTCTTTGTTTTCGCAGGATGTTGTTTGAACACAAAAAAAAAAGATACGCATGGTGCTTAAAAGTGTTTGAGTCCCAGCTCAGTTGGCAAATTCAATCGAACTAAAAATCACATAATTGTTGTCTGAGGAAAATGTTAGCAAAACCGAGACTCATAACACAGAAAATTGTTATCAGAAAAAAAAAATTTAATTTTTGTTATAGGGCAAACAGACTAGGCTACTAAATAAATGATTTTACAGTATAGTTAATTTTCATATTATTAAAAATACAAAAATAGTAATTGCAATTTCAATATAGTCTGTATAGATCACAGTAGTAGGCTTCGACCGATATCCAGCGCTATCCATAGTAAGTGTTAAGAGTTCAGTCAAGGTTAGATTTTTTAACTAAAATTGATTTTTCCGTCAATGTCTTTAAATCAAAAGTTGCTTTATTTTCGTTGCCTACGTAATTGTTTTTGCTGTTTACATCATATAAAGTTGTCTTTTCCCGCCAATATCTCTTAGATCATAATTGTTTTATTTTTGCCTTACGGCAATGATATATTATCAGAAGTTAGTGTTTTCCCGCCAATACTTTGTAAACCAAAAGTTACTTTATTTTTTATTGCTTTACGTAATTCTTGCCAATAATGACATCATTTAAAGTTCCTTTTTCGTCCCGCCTCTCTTCATGTGTTATCTTAGTATGAATAGTCGGACCCTCGTGGGCCATTTTCAAATCAAACGCAAACGTCGATCTTGTTTGGGAGATTGTGAAGCGATTTCAGTTAGTATAAGTGTTCGTGTGTTGTGTTAATTTTTGAATTTGTGTTTATTTCTGTTTTATAAGTAATATAGAAAACTGTATTGATCCAAGGTGCGCGTATTTTCATCCAACTTCACCGCAATAGTAAGAATGACGTTTGCTGAAAATACATGTACATTTTACACAACCAAATAAACTTTTTTGCCCAGTTGGCTGTTGTCAAAATTTGATAGCTTGCTAATTTAATTTTTTTCGAGTTGATCAAAAAATTGTGCCCTGATTCGTAACCCAGCGTAACCTCTTTATAAAAATGTGTTTCTTAAATTCAACGCTTTTTAAATTAGCGATAGGCCAGACTAAATTGACAAAAGGTTTTATAGCCTTCGATTAGGCTTCCACAGTGTTTCTAAAAATTGGTATTCAATTTAATAAAAAATATCATAAACCCGTCTAAGAAGCTACTAAACTATCTTATAGAAACAATGTTTAATGGTTAGTAATTTATAGTTGTAGATTTAGCAATATCTCGGCATCTCCGAAAGCTGTTCGAGGTAATCGTTTGCCCTAAGTATAACGCCTCCGCCGTTGTCTAGCGAGCTAGGAAAATATAACTAGAGATAAAAATAAATAAAAAATACCTAATAAGAATATATAAATTTACTCGTTATTACAGACATAGGCGACGGCATGAAGGACAAAAAGCGGCCAATGGATCTTTCTAAAATGACAATTGAGATGTGACATGTGTACAATCAAACTTTAAGAGACCCAGGCGTTTACGAAGAAAGAAAATATAGTTTCGGTAGAAAGGTTATTTTTTTTGTACCATCAAATTGCTATTGAAAGCAGCCATATTGGATTTAACATCTTTTTGAAATGATTTATTTATTTACATATTAAAGAGAAAACAAAAAACAAAAATTTAAATGAATGTTTTCTGCCAACTTCAGCCCTCTTCAGGTTTTCATATTGAGTATAGTCTTCCTGACTTTATTTCGATTTAAATAGAGAAATTATTTGTTAACGCTGACAAAGCAATTTTATACACGACGAAGACAGATTTTTTTGGAACTGTAAACAATTAGCGGTAGTTGAACGAAGCAGAAAAAAACAAGTGGATTTTAAAGACTGCAAACACATTGGCGGTGAATGAAATTACTTGAGCAGATTTTTTTTTAATTTTTAGTAAAAATGATGTTCCATTGGCATATGATTGGCGATTTAAATTAGGACTGGACTCTCTTATTAAATATATTACCACAATGATTCGATCGATTACCACAATACAGGCTAAATTCCCACCGTAACTAGCTGTGCCACCCATCATCATTACGCAACCTAATCATGCACTGGTTATTTAATTGCTCAGTTTGTTTGATAATATCATTATATTGTTTTTTTTTCTTTTTTACTTCTTATATCTTTATGTGATTAAGGTATTGCGGTCATGCTTTCTACTGTCTTGTACTTTCACTTTCTAATTATCTTGTGCATGTTTTAACGTCTGACGTTGTGCTGCTTCTTCCTTTTCTTGATCTTTTCAATATTTATAATTTTTATGTTAAACTGTTTAATAATAATCATCGAGAATAAAAATGAATGAATGAATGATCTAAATTATATTAACAAAGAATGTAATTTTGCTGTTACTCCTAACCTCTGTGAATTTAATTCAGATATATTGTCTGCAGATGTTGGGAGCTATTCAGATGCATAGCACTGAATTTTGTGGAGAACCTTAAAAGAAAGGTCAATAATAGCGAATTGATAGCATATTGTAGTTTTTGTTTTAACTTATAATGTAAATATTTAGAAACTAGTCAATTGAAAATTCGTAGTTTTTTGCATTAAGTTTATATCAATAGCCCATTGTTTGGGTGGCTGCTTTGTCTGGTGGCAGGCACAGGTGGATTGATAATTTTAGCGCAGGTGCGAATTGCCGTTAAATTGAGGACACCTTTATTCAGATAGAATCACTGTACTGTAGAAAGTCATTTTGGATCTTTCGTTACACCATGAGCTTTTTAAACAGTCCTCACCTTGAAATTTGGTGAAAAATTGGGCGATTAGAAAATGAAAGATTTTAGGAGAAGAATTTTATTTTTTCAAAATTCCAGAACTTTTTTAGTGGCAATAAATTTTTATCTTTATCATGACTAGCGCGTTTTTGGCCCCTGCCTCCCGAAAAATCTGTCTGCCCGGCGCATTTTGCAAGTGAATTTGGAGTTTGTGACGTGCTGTAGAATTAATTGAATCTCAGGTCTATCATAATATTAGGCTATTACTTTTTGATGCTATTTTAAGAAAAAGTATACGTTTACGTTCATAAATAGTAGTTTTCAGTCAAATAATAATTTCATTGATAGTCTTGTAAACTTAGATGTTCTTTTTAAATCCCATTTTTATAGCTTTTATAAAAATCTGCTATGTATCTAAATTATTCAGCCCATGTTGTACTGTAGATCCGAGAAATAGTATTTACTTCAATGCAACTTTTTTTCTTTTACTGTTGTGCTAAGTTGTTATTAATGTTTTGTGTTCTTTTTTCGTACGGGCCTAAACCTGAAGTAAATAAATGAATAAAACAAGTGTAACAATCATTTTGTGACGCATTTGTTTTGAAATTAAAGCATTTTATGACAATTCAAAAATTCCTAATTTTTCTGCCCTACTACATAATCTATAATTTTTTCGTAACAGTACTTTAATTTGTGGAATTGACGCTAATCTTGACGCTGAAGCTGACGCCGCTAACATTTTTGAGCGTTATCGGCGTAAATGACGCCGATAAGAATTTAAAGAGATGACGCTGACGCTAACGCCGTCAAAATTTTTTGTTGACGGGCACAACACTGTTTGTTTGTAGAAAATCGTTTTCCGACTAGCGTTTTAATTATAGTGTTGTTCAATAAAATAACCATAAAGTTTGGTGCTGGTCGTGCTGCGCGTTTGTGACGAGCTGGAGGAGTACGAGGCAGTTTTGCAACTCTGTCTCAGTGAGACTAATTGCAGATTTTTTGAACATTTTTTTTAACTGTTTTAGTCAGTTTCCTAAAAGAAAATTATTGTTTTAATAGCTATATGGTAGAAAAGATGTTGTTTTTAATTTGCTGATTCTGTGTCCTACTAAGTGGTGTGCACGCGCCTTTGCGATTTGTTTGTGGTAAATTTTTATTCATTATAGCTCAAATGTTTGGAAATTTCTTAATTGTATAAACTTTAAAATGACAATTGATACCGACAGAACAATTCTTTTTCACTCTATGGTGGTCTTTAAATTCTCCTCAAGCTTTTTCGAGCTGTTGACTCCTCAACGGCCGGGCTTCAGAAGCCCACCAATTGAACGATTTATAACTCCAAAACTACTTAAGCTATCTTTATGAAATTTAAGCAGAGTAAAGATCATTTATTTAATTTTTCTTAAAGCAAAAAAGTTTTTGAGAAATTTATTTGATCAAGTATGCAAAATTGCAATTTAGCAAGGTCACTACAATTTTTACGTTTAGACACTCATTTAACTAGCGTGAAATGCGATTGTAACGGATTCGCTGTTGTAACAGTCGTAAACTTAATTAAAAACTGGACGTAAAGAGTGGTCAACGCGAACGACAACTATAAACAATGAAGAAGCTACGAGAAGCTTGCTTCATTGTTTTGGTCAAAGTATAGAAATTATTTTAGACTGGTTTCAATTACTGGTTCACATATTTGTCCACATGTTTTTTTAGTTACCAATAGTTATTGCTGCTTTTTTAAAAAAAGTATAAAATAATAAATAATTTTTTTTTACATAAAAGAATTTGAAATAGGCTATATTTTCATAATTAGCAGCATTAGAATATCGACATACCAATGCTGTAAAACCAACAAACCTTTATCTTTTATATAATTATCATCGTTTGTATGCACTTGTTTTGTTTTTTCGCAATGTATTTCACCACCACAAAAAGAGTTTTTTATTTATTGAAATAAAAGTACACCATTGCATTGCTTAAAAAAAAATACTTGAGAAAAACAATATTACTCTATATAATTGTGACTATTAATCGTGGAACATATCTCGGCATCGTTCAAAGCATGAAGTGCAAATTTGTAAGCAGTGCCGCAACCTGAGCGATTTTAATTAATAATTTCTTCGAAATAGTGATCTTATGGAACAGTGTGTTTATTCATGCCAGTACGTGAGAAATTTACCAAATCTTTTGACAATAAAATTTAACAAAAACTTTGTTTGCTTTCTATAAATTAAGGAAAAAATTAATTTTATAATATATTTGTCGACAGTATAGCAAGAGGTTGGGAGTGGCGATTTGATGGAACGGATCAAGATCGTATACGTTCGCCTTTGTCACATTTTATCAGAAAAACATTTTACGGCACTTTCCCTGCTTAAAAGTCTTTGTTAGAAACTCTAAATTACAATTATATCAGTTAATAAAAATTAGAGTGTCCAATAAAAAAATTTTTAAACAACAATATTGTGGCATTTATGAAGATTCGAAATTCACATTTGTTTATTTTGTCACTAAACTATTACAAATATTCGCATAATATATAATTGAGATTAAATATAGGACAACTTGACTGGCAAATAACCATAAGGTGTCTTGGTCAAGCAGTTACTTTTATTGCATAATTTAAAATAACAAAAAAATTAAAATAAAATAACCATTTGAAACATTGCGATAAGGCAAAAAAGTAAATTAACAAATGAAAACGTAAAAGCAAAACTAGAAAATAAGCAAATCTGGACAACAAAGGTAAATTTGTTTTTTTATTTTGCAATATGAAAAGTTTCGAATGGAATACGGGTTAAAATAACACATTTTGGTTCCAATATATTTAATTAAAAAGTGCGTTTTTTTGTTTTATACTTTGGAAGATTAGATTGATTACCTTCAAAAGATGCTAATCACCACAAGACCTCTCCAAGATAACTTGGAGAAGGAAACGTTAAGCTATAAAAGCCTTTTTTTAACTTTATATAAAACAGGGGAATTCTATGCCGAAATTGTTGTAGTATTTGAAAGTATCCACTTCAAGTAAAGCAAATAAATAGGACCGGCCCCCATGGTTTATTTATTTACTGCGAATCGCTGTTGTATTGCCTGGATTAAGTACTGTTAGTAATGCACCAAACCACAACCTTTTTTTTATCTAAAACTGTCCAAATTTGTGCTCCTTATAATGGCTAATTCATATGACACTTCTATACAATTTTATCTCTGTTTTGTGCAATGACGCCGCATTTGCAATGAGAGAAAGTAACGAGACCCTATTTGTCCATGCACAAATGAAAATGCGCAACTTTGGTTGGCAGGCAAAATGAGCTAACTGGTCGCAACCGACTGGGCGCAATCCAGCTAGACGCAGCCGACTGGTTAGTTAAACTGCGGCCAGTCGGCTGAGGCCAGTTGTCCTAAACCCTTCCACAAGCATTTAAGCATAACTCAAACTGTTCTGAAAAAGCTATTTCGAACAAGCCTAGTACAGTCAAAGCGCTGGTAATAAAAGCATGGAGCCGGAATGTACTACCACAGTACTCTGTGTTCTATGTATGATTCATGTACTGGGCAGCAGGGTACCTAATTCGGCAAGATTGTTCAAGTCTTTGCAAAGCAAGTGTAAACAAGCTTTTAGACCTTTGTGTTTATCGGTAGTCACTTCATAACCGATGAATAAACCATAGTCAGGATCTACAGCAATGCTTTGTAACTCGTAAGCTGTGGAAAAACGGCAAACATAATCTTTCGAATAGATAAAAAGTTATGTTTTTTTGAAGTAGCAACCAATAAACTTAAAAAATTTATTGTACAGTACATCTCATCGTGAAATGTCATGACTTTTTTTTGGTCTTTACTAAATTTTAAACGCTTTTTTTCATATGAAACTTTATTTAGTGAACATAAAAACTTTTTACAAATTAATTGATAGCTTTTTTTTTGATCGATTCTCTCCCATGCTGGATTGTGCTTGATATGCACAAATTGGTAACTTCAGATGAAAAAACGTCATCACTTTATTTTTAGAGTTCAGATTAAAATTGTTAGGCTTTCTATGGCAGCCAAAAGAAACTTCAGGTAACGGAAAGCGGTGAAAATTTAGCTCTTCACCTGGTCCAGATGCTCTGCAAATTTTTGAAACCTAACAAAGTGTGCCACAGGTTTGAAAAAATAGCAGAGCATGTCTAGAGTACTATCTCTAGCCAAAAAGAATATCGCTTATCAAAGCTCAGATGGCTGGATGTCTGTAAAAACTGGTAAGTGGTCCGTTGGAGAGGGACGGAGGCATTCAGTGACTACACACAAAGCATTATTCAAGACACTATATATAAACCAAGTACGTGCGCTGCAAAAACAAACAAGATCCAGTACTCGGCTATTGAATAGACAAAAATAGGAAACTTATTTCTGATGTTTTGGCCAGTGACGGATATACAAAATTAAGGCCGCAAAGCAAGGATTCACAAAAATTGATGTTCTCTAAAAAAAAGGGCTTTGATCTCGTATTTCTCTTATTTTTCCCAAACTCATGGTGATCTCTAAAAAAAAAAGGTCTTCACTTCGATTTGCTTTCTCATTTTTCTATTTTTCTCCCAAAATCATAGTGATCTCTAAAAAAAAAGAAGGCCTTCACTTTGATTTGATCTCATATTTCGCTATTTTTCTCCCAAAATAATGGTAATCTCTAAAAAAACATACAGCAAAATGAAACTGTATGCATTATGCAATATTTTCAAGGAGGAGCCCGAGGCAACTGCCTCATTCGCCTCACCCAATATCCACCACTGGTTTTGGCACCAGCTCCCGCCCTAAAACCGCAAGTTACTTCAGCGCCGGGACACAAAAAAAAATTTTTGCGCAATGCAATTGGTGGTGACGAAACTTGGGCGATTTATTTAGTTTTATCTCAAGATAAGTCGAAATTAAACGCAACGATAAATGTTGATTATTGTAAACTTCTAGTTCACAATATTCGTAATCTAAAGATTGTGGAACGCAGATTATACTTCTAGATGTTAAAAAAGAATCAGTCGTGATTGATTTTGGAGGAACACTGTTTCTCTGACACCCGAGACTGTTTTGCTTACTGTCACCGTTAGAGTAAAACTTTTGTTGTGAACTAGTTTCATAATCATTTAAACCATGTTTTTATCCAGCAGAAAACTCAGTAACTTGCAGTAAAATCAAGTTTGTATGAAATAACAGTGTCATATGCAGGTGTCAGATTGACAAATAGCATTGGCATTTTTCTTAATCTTGAGAAAATTGTCAATGATTTTTATGATAACAGAACGACTTGATTCGCGGTTGACTTTTTGCGTCAAAATCATCAATTTGCTCGTTTTGAGCGTACGTAAACGTCTCAAATTTCTCCTACGGGACATAAAGTTGATAAATTTGTTAATAAATTTTTGGATCTCTATAGCCTTCTTTGTCTTTGAAATCGCGACTAGAAGCCCTCTTCCGTAGATTTTCCAAGTTAGAATTGACCCAAAGGAAAATGATGTAATCAAGATTTTGAAATAGCTCTGTGCACATAAAACTGAGGCCCGGGGTTTTATCTAGTTTTACGTGGAAGAACCCTTGTAAACAGCTGAGGTCAGGCGTAAGTAAAAATTTAAGTTGATTTTATTCAGAGGTTTCGAATTAGTGGGTCATTTTAAAACGACAAAGACGTCAAAATATAATAGGATAATCATATTAGATCAAGAGTTATATCAAACTTTTTTAAAAATTATATTTTGAGTCCAAACATAAAATTTATGGCGAAAGGCAAATGAAGACCAAAAAATGGTCTTTACGTTTACAAAAAAATTTTTTTTCGAATTTCCAAAGTGGAGCTTTTTTTTGGTTTTTATTTAATTTTAGCAATAAATTTATTAAACAGTTTACAATAAGTAAGGACCATTTTTTTATACTTTGGCTTGAAAATTTTTTGGGAGGAAAGAAGTCATTTGTGTGAATCTAAGAGGTTAAAGCCCTAATGAATTTATACAACATGCATATAAAATTGGGGCCCGAAGCTTTATCTGGTTTTACGTGGAAAAATCCTTGTAAACAGCCCAGGTCATCTGTAACTAAGATATCTAAGTTGATTTTATTCAGAGGTTTCGAATTATGGGGTTGTTTTAAAACTAAAAAGACGTCGGAATATAATAGGATAATCATATTAGACCAAGAATCCTACCAAACTTTTTTTAAATGACTTAATAAGTTCAAACATAAAATTTATGGCGAAAGGCAAATGAAGACCAAAAATGGTCTTTACGTTTACATAAAAAGTTCTTTTTAAATTTCCAGAATGGAGCTTTTTACGTTTTTATTTAACTTTCGAAATAAATTCATTAAACAGTTTGCAACAAGTAAGGACACTCTTTTAAACTTTAGCTTGAAAATTTTTTGGGAGAAAAAAGTCATTTGTGTAAATCTCAGACTTTAGAACCGCCATGAATTTATACAAGTTGGAAACCTCTGTTTTATTGAAATTCAATCGTATCAAACGTCTTGTTTTTATTCTATGCTTTCTGTTTGCAAAACCCACATCGAAAAGCTATAAACTTTTTCACAAAACGTTTTTAAACAAGTACACTTGTATATAAAAAATACGTCGGATTTTTCATTGTTAGGAAAATTTCAACATAAAACGGCCTGTTACTTCAAATGCAACGTGAAATGCAATTGTAAAAAGTCAGGTGTTGTTTAATTATAAGAAGGCGTCAGCATAAGAGCTAAAATGTGAACTAGTTAATTTAATTTTTTTCCCACAAATAAATAATAAAAAGAAAGTTTTATAAAAATGCTTGTGTAAAGTTTGAATTTTGTCCGCTTGTTTGGTATTCAAGCAGCCCACTGCAATTGTTTTATGCAAAATATTGTATATGTGTAAAATGTTTCCAAGCAATCGCCAAAAGCTCAAAAAAAGAAAATGCGATTTATGTGAAATAAGTTCTACATCGCCTAAGGCATATTGACGTCGGGAAACGGCGTAATTCGCTTCGACACGCAAAGCCGATTATTGGTAAAATTCATGTCACTTAATAAAGGCGTGAAATTAAAATTCCACGCTCTGCTTGCGAAAACCAGCAAAAATTCACAAATTTGCAAAAAAACGTCTATTTTAACCGTTATCTCTTGTTCGGGAGCACCTAAAAATAGTACCATCTTATTCAGCATTTCAAATTAGGAAAAGTCAAGAAATTCCAGAATTTTATCTAAAAAGATGAAGTAATTACAAACGTTTTTGCAAGGGCCGGGCTTCAGAAGCCCGGCCGTTGAGGAGAATAGGGTTAAGGCAAAGGTTGGACTGCACCAGGGATCAGAGTTAAGTCCGTTCCTGTTTGCTGTGATAATGGACAGGCTAACGGATGAAGAAAGAAGAGAACCATCATGGACGATGCTGTTTGTTGATGATATTGTGATTTGCAAAGAGACCAGGGAAGAAGTGGAGCAGAGACTAGAATGCTGGAGGTATCTATTGGAAAGAAGAGAGATGAAAGTAAGTAGGTCAAAGACCGAATATCTGTGCATAAATGGAGGAAATGACGACAAAACAGTAAAGATGGAGAATACAAAAGTGCCAAGAGTAAAGGAATTTAAGTATTTGGAACCAGCGGTGCAAGAAAGTGTAGTTGTGAGAGGGAGGTAAAGAGGAGAGTGCAGGCAGGTTGGAACGAATGGAGAAAAGTATTGGGAGTAATCTGCGACAGGAGGTTACCAGCTAGAGCAAAAAGAAAAGTGTACAGTTCAGTCGTGAGACCAGCCATGGTTTATGGACTTGAGACAATGGCAGTTACAAAAAAACAAGTGAAAGAGATGGAAGTTGCAGAGATGAACTTGTTGAGGTTTGCTATTGGAGTGATGGGAAAAGATAAGATTAGAAACGAATACATCAGGAGTACCATTTAGGTAGAACGGTTGGTAATGAAGATGAGGGAGGGCAGGCTGAGGTGGTATGGACATGTCATGAGGAGAGACCAAGAGTATCTAGGAAAAAAGATGATGGAAATGGAGTTACTGGGAAAGAGGAAAAGAGAAAGACTTCTCTAAGTTTTCTCTAAGATTCTTAGATGTAGTGAAAGAAGATATGGGGGAACTTGGTGTGAAGGAGACGGACGTTGAAGACAGGAAGGTTTGGAGAATGAGAATAAGGAGTGGCTACCCCCTACTGAAAAGAAAGGCCGAAAGGAGAAGAAGAAGAAGTCTTTTTAAAAAACCACCTTACATTGAAAAATTTATGCTGACATCAATCCCATTGATCATGTTTAAAAAGTCTTGAACAAGATTACGATTTCCAAAGGAGATAAAATACAGCTGATTGACAACTTTTTATTCGTTAAAAATATCTAAATATTAATTTAATGAAGACAAAATTTAAAAATGCGGATTGGAGTTTTAGTGCAAAGTGCACATTTTCAGCAACATTGTTGAAAAATTTTTGTTTTCGCAACAAGGTATAAAATTTTAATTTCATGCTTTTATTCATTGACTTAAATTTTGGTCTCTAATGTCTATGAATTGATCAAAATTAGAAAATTTTTAGCAAATTAACTTCTTCGTTTCAGTTTGTTTAAATGCGTTTAAAATTAATAATAAAGTAACATTATTTTTTCAGTTATTCTAAAAAAACTTTTTGCAAAACTTAATTAACTAATGGACACTAAACGAATTTTGAAACTACAACTTTTGTCTTTTTCAATTTACAAATTCTAGCTTTAAAATTTGCGATAAAAAAGAATACCAAAAACAGATAAAAATTAAACAAAAATTCAATTTAAAAAACCAACAAAACAACTTCTGCTTGAAAAGATTTTGTGTCTCGTCTTCGTTGTCGTCGTTTGAAAGGGCATCCACTCTAGTTCAGATGCAAACAGGATTGGGGCCGACTTATCCTTTTTCTACCCCAGGCTGCTTTAGTGCTCGGATCAGATGTTGGTAGGGATGCTGTCAAGCCAGCATCAAGTTTTATCATCCAAAACCTTTCGACCTGGTGTTCCATGTGGTGCCCGATGTATGGGGAACGTTATTAACATGTGGTCTGCGGTTTATTCAAAGGCGCCGCACTCACAATTTGTTGTAAAAGCAAGACCTATTTGTGCATGATCAAATGGAATTGCACATTATTTATAAAAGCTCTGAGAAGATGAAATCAGAAACCGGAGCTTTACCTGGTTTTAAGTGTTGGAGGGCAATAGTGAATTCTCTCTGTGAGAAATCTTCAAAGATATTTACTGGGTTTGGTGTTGTGGCCTCCCAAAGGTCAGACACTTCTTGAGAAACAAGTCGAGATGACTTGCGATCAACAATCTCGTATCTCCCATTTCTGACTAGCTGAGATTCAATTAGCTGAAACGGGACAGCGACGAGGAGAGTATTGTGATCTATTATTAAGGTTGTCCAAAATGCTCCATGCTTTTCAAAGTGTGAAAAGTCGATGCTCCGAATTGTTTCCGACCATCGATCCCTACGCTTCCTGTCAATTTTGGCAAGTAAAGCCGTAGCAGCCAAACTTGTGTCGTCTCCCTGAGAAAACTGCAGAAACTTTCAATAGAGGGATTCACACTACGCATTCCAACATAGAATATAGTTATTTCGATAACCGCATAAGATTATTTTGTCTGCTTTTCTTGATGATGTTATAGAATTCCTAATAAGTTGCATCCGCTTCAGGTAAATGAGGCGCCAACGTAGTCGTTGCAAATTTGTTTTTCAAAGCAATGTAATGATTACATTTGGCCTTGCGGAAGTTGAATCGCTTAACAGGCATGCTTGGCACTGACAAAGCAAACCTTGGTGGTGTAATAAGCAAAAGTCGGTTTTGTAATCTGGAAAACTTTTCATATCTATCAGGTAAGAAACTGTACTTGAAGAACTGTAAGTCCCTTCACTAGCAAAAGCTATATCGGGATTAGTTTCAGTGTTCCAGCGGCCCAAGTAAGAGCTGGCGTCATAGTTGGCATTGTATAGGAAAAATATTTAGATTTTGTTTGAGAATATATTTGAATTAGCAATATTTCAAATATTTTATTTCTGAGTAGAATAAAGTTAATAATTCAAAGTTAATTTAACTTACTCCCCAACAGCCTTGTAACGTTTTTGACCTTGTTCGTTTTGAATTACAGTCTTGTTAAGATGTTGTGAATTAAAGATTGTAATCAGCGGCACCTAAAAAATAAAACATGGTAATTCAAGACGTTCTTTTCATAGTGACCAGCATAACTCAGTCGGATGCAACCCTACTCTTTTGTTAGGCTCACCATATTTTAATCACGAAAAATTAAAAGAAGGTTTTATTTAAATTTTGATATGAACGTTTTATTTGAACACTTTTCATTTAATTCCATTTTATTTCGTGATTAAATTAATCTCAAAAAATTCAAAAAATCTTTCAATTACATTTAAACAAGTCATGATCTTTCCTTTGATCTCCATTTGAATTTAAAATGAATTCTATGTTTGAGAGGCAAAATATAATTTTCGAAAAATTTGATCAACTTTGATCTAAAATGCTTATCTTACTATATTAAGATATCTTCTCATTATTAAAATGTCCCATCAGTTGGAAACTTCAACAATAAAATTAAGTTTCACTTCCTTTTATGCATACCCTGGGCTGTTTACAGGATTTCTTCCACATAAAAGCATCTAAAGCTCTGCGGCCTTTATTCTATCTGCCTGAAGCTTATAATCCATGCTGGAGCTGCTTTAAAGTCTTGCTAAAGTCTGTACAAATGCTATGGCTTAGTTCGTACTATTGCGTCACAATATCGTTTGTCTGTATAGTTGTTTTCTACCTTTTATTGTTTGTCTCTACAGTTGTGTTCTGACTTAGTACGTGCTAATTCAGTAAGCTTAAGCTCTAGTTTAGTAGCGTGTTTAGTTTTGAGTCGTGTTGTTGTTTATTCTTTTATTTTGTAGACAAACGATTTCATCATTTTTGTTTTGTATATTAAATAATATCATTGCAAAAATGAGTCACGCTCTTTCATGACGAAATCGTTAAGGCTAGTTAAGTTTTTTGCTATAAAATGGTTGTTATAGATTGTGCGTACCCGGGTTGCGCTTTTCAATCCGAAGACGCACAAGAAGCTGTAGCTTGCGCAATTTTACAGAGCCACGCATTTAGTCATGCTGCTCCTGGACCTAATTTCAATCGCGTTCCCTCAGAGGCACCAAAGCTAACAAGACCCAGCATTGACGTAGGCGTGTCTTTAGAAGCATGGAATGTATTTACTCGCCGCTGGCAAATGCTTAGGCAAGGATCAGGCATAAACGAAGCTTCAGCCACCGCGCAACTCTTTCAGTGTGCCAGTCAGAGCTTAGGAGATAGTCTGTTCAAATCAGATGCGGAGATTGTCTCTAAGCCTTTGCAGGAGTTACTATCCGCCATCTGTCGACTCGCAATTATCCCAGTAGCTACGGGTTAGGGTTAGGGTTAGATCTCAATCTCTCTAACCCTAATCCTGCGATCAGATCTCATGCAAATGCGTCGACTGAGAGACAAACCTTTTTGCGCATTTGGAGCGAGAGTGCGCGGCAAAGCAGACACATGTGCATTTACAATTGATTGTACTTGTGGCTTAAAAGTCAGTTACACGGACCACATGACTCGTGATACCCTGCTAAACGGCATTGCTGACGATGAGATTCGCCGAGAAATTCTTGGGAGCGCTGATATGCTCACACGCGCCGTCAACGAGATCGTTGCTCTAGTACAGGGTTTCCCAAACTTTCTGTTCATGGGTACCCTTTGGACAATTATAGATTCGCTTGTGTACCCCAAAAATTTTTTCATATTTTTAGCTGCAAAGCTCAACTTGCTTTTACGCACAATTTATTTTTTATAGCAAGGCAACCCAATACATTCTTTCTAAATTTGCTAAATCTTTAAAATTGATTATTTTAGTTTAAAACAAGAAATCTGCGTGATTAGTACTAATCAAAGCACACAAAGCTATTCATAACAATGTAATCTAAGCTTAAACAAACACTACAATCAAACTAACAATATATCGGCTGAATAAGCCCAGCAGTCCTAGCTAATGTGATGGATGAACCTGCTTTTTAGCAACAAGCTCATTAATACGTGGTGAAACATGAGCAACAGCACAACGAAGATCATGTTCAGGTGTTTTGACCTGTGATCGGTACTTTGATTTGATTTCAAGCATCACTGAAAATGTCGATTCACACAACCATGTTGATGGAAACAACAACAATGCTTGAATAGCAGGTTCCGCAATCCTTTTGTACAACTTGCACATCGTAAACCAAAAATCTCCCAAATTTTTCTCAGAGTACACATCGCGTGCAAACCCATCATGTTGAAGTTCAATCAGTTCCTCTTGCATACCTGTCCCAGCCTGCAGCGTTCGCGTTGAAGGATTCCTAAGATATGCAACTTCGTCTTCACCAAGACTTGAAAAATAGCCGTCAATTTCCTTTTCCAACTTCATGAGATGTTCAGTGACCAATTTCGAGAACCTTGTAGTCTCAATTTGGGGATTTTGACGCAGAAATTCTGTTACTGTACTAAACACGGAAAAGGTGCCAGAGCAAGTATTTCCCCTCCACAACCGAAGTTTGGCCAGAAATGCTTTGACTTTAGCTATGAATTCACACACTGTTAGGTCTTTTCCTTGGAGATTCTTGTTTAGCATATTCTGAGCATCAAAAATATCAACAAGGTAGGAAAGGATCAAAATAAAAAATCATACCTCAAGGAAGTGACAAGTGTTTTACATTTGTTGGATTGTTGGAAAAATCCCAGCAAGTCTTTACGAAGCTCATATACACGTTTAGTAATATTTCCTCTGGAGAGCCACGCACATTACTGTGAAATAGAACTACACTGTGATCGGCACCTAAATCTTCACAGAGAATTTTAAACAACCAGCTGTTTAGCGCACTCCCTTTTACATTGTTGACCATCTTAATTACCAGTGATAAAACGTCAAAGAATTCAGCAGGAAGGACTTTGCATGACAATGCAAACAGGTGGATCATGCAGTGCAAAAATTTCACATGAGGAGCTACTTCCATGACACGAGCTCTAAACCCAGACTTTCGTCCTAACATTGCTGGGACCCCATCCGTTGTCCAGCCCCTTAGATTTTCCCATTTTAAACCATGTTGCTTGAAAAAAGAATTCACCATTTGAAAAATATTATCTCCTTTAGTTGTTGCTTCTAATGCCGCATTCATCAAGAACTCTTCTTTAATGCCTTCTTTTCCTACATATCGAACAGAAATTAGTAGCTGAGCACAGTTTGTTACATCTGTAGATTAGTCAAGTTGAATTGCGAATCCACTTTCCGATTTACAAATATCACTAATCACTTGCTGCAAAATATCCACTGACATTTCCTCAATTCTTCGTTGGACTGTATTATTAGAAAGGGAGATAGAGTTAAGTTTTTTCACTGATTCATCTCCAAAGACACAACGTACCATTACTTTTGCAGCAGGTAGGACCAAATTTTCCCCAATGGTATGTGCTTTTTTTTGCTTGGCGATCATGCGAGAAACTTCATAACATGTCTTTAATGAAGCATTAATTTGTTGGAAAAACATGCCACCTTTATCCAAGCATTCATTGTTTCTTAAACATTGATTCTCTATGCTTGAAAAAGTCAAGTTCTTTGTCTTTGAATTCCGGATGAGCTCTCTCCAAATGCCGAGTGAAAAGGCTTGGTTTCATCGAATCATTTCCCAATGATTTTTGACAAAGTACACATACTGGTATATCCAAACCATTGTTTATCGTAAATGTAAACCCGAACTTTAAGTAGGTTTCTGAATATTTTCTTTTTTTGAGACTCCTTGCATAGCTTTTTCGAAAATCCAAAAATAGACAAAAATTTTAAGTAAAACTATAGAAGTTTTTGAACTCAGCAGCGCGATGAGCTAATCGTTAAACGAATTTACATTGCACAGTGAACCTAAAAGCAAATGAAGACCTGAATTAAAGAACTACATAAATCACAAAATAAAGTTTTTGAAAAAAAGAAAATTGAAGTTTTGAATAACATTGCAAACTTACTTCAATCTCATGTTAAATCTTTTCAGTCTTATCTTAAGGTAGGCTTAGGCTACACCTGAAACTCATGCAGTCTTCAAGTTTTTTTTCCAGTTCGCTCCTTAGGTTTTCTTTTCATTTTTTTGCAATTATTATCAGTACAGTAGTCCCCTCTTATTAAGCCCACAGTTAATAAGCTCACCCACTTAACAAGCCCAAAACTGTCCAGTTCAGAATTACTACTGTCGCGTATTCAATTCAAATAGTTTAAAACAGTGGATCGAACAAATCTTCAACCTTGCTACGACTATTAATCTTGCGAAATAATAGTAATAGCAGGCTATCTAATTTTTGTTACGCTAATTTAGCAAATTCAACCGCTGTCTAAACTCACAGATAGAGAGATAAAATCTCAACTTTATTGCTAAGCAATGAAGAAAATTTTAACTTTTATCAAGCGGCAATTACAACTAATCACTAATTCACAATTACAACTTAGAAAAGGTTTCAGGACCTGGTGAGGTTTCTTTTCGGGATGTTTCTTGACTCATCATGCTCAGTTGAGCTAAATTCATAGTTAGCAATATAGGGCGGTTGTGCCTCCCAATGATTTACATAACCGTTCCTACACTACACATTTTTTGTCATTTTTTTTTTCTTTTTTTTCTTTTTAAATAATAATATTTAGTTTGAATTAGGTAACGTGGCCATGCTTCTTATCTTTTCTCTTTCTCAACTCTCTCTATACTTTCTGCATGTTTAACGTTCGTCGTTGTGTCGCGTTTCCTTTTCATGCTTCATAGTACTGTACATTGTATATACTTAATAATATTACTAAGCATGAATAAAATATCATCATCATCATCATCAAACTTTACACTGAATCACAAATCTCGAATTTCAAATTTACATTCTCGAATGAATAACTTCAAAAATTATTGCCTTTTATATAATTCTCATAACATTCTAGACTAGAACTTTTTTTCTTATACGAGTCGTCGTCGTCGTCGTTTGAAGAGATATCCACTCCAGGTCAGACACAAACAGGACTGGGGCCGAGGGTTTATCCTTTTACTACCCCAGACTGCTGCACTGCCTGGATCAAATGCTGGCAGTGATGTCATTAAGCCAGCATCGAGTTTCGTCATCCAAAACCGTCAGACCTCGTGCTCCATGTGGTGCCCGATGTATAGGGCACGCTGTTAGTACATGGTCTGCGGTTTACTCAGAGGCGCCGCACTCGCAATTTGGTGAAGGAGCGAGACCCCGTTTGTGCATGGACGAATGGAATCGTCCAACACCAGTCCGCAGGCGGTTGAGCTTAACCCAAGCTGCTTGGGGTAAGCCCATCCCAACAGGCCTGGCACCGGTCTGGGGCACAAAAACACGGAGCCTGGAAGCACCTTCACAGTACTCCGTTTTCCATTTAAGATTTGTCCATTCAGAGGCGCGGATGCCAAGTCTGACAAGGTTGTCCAAAAGATTCCGCGCACCTGGCACAAACGGGTGTCTGGATCGTAGTCTCACTTGGCGAGTATCTGAGGACCCACTTAACAGACCATGCAAAATATGATCGGGGTCCAGAGATCCACGGTAAGCCAAGGAGAGTGTCGCTCCCAGTCGGCGAAGCTCAGCTGGCTGGATGCCTGAAAGTACAGGTAGATGGTCCGTTGGAGTGGGACGCAGGCATCCAGTAACTATGCGCAAGGCGTCATTCAAGACACTGTCAATGAGACGAGTGTGAGCACTGCGACACCAGACTGGCGCACAGTACTCAGCTGTTGAGTAGACTAGAGACAAGGTGGCTATGCGTAGTGTTTTAGCACCAGCACCCCATCCCGAGCCCACGAGTCGCCTCAGCAGTGTGACGCGCGATGATAGTTTTTTGGGCAATGCCACTAAATGGTGACGAAACGTGAGCGATCTGTCCAGTTTTACCCCAAGGTAAGTAGGGGTTGGACAGAACGGTAAAAGTCCACCGTTGTTGTAGACCTTTAGCTCACGTTTGGCCTCTCGGTTATTTAAATGAAAGGCTGTCGTCACCGTCTTAGTGTGACTAAGCTTCAACCTCCAAGTCTGGAGATACGCTGACAGTGTGGACATGTCTTGGCTTAAAGTCCCCTCCAAGTCCTTCCAGTTTCCAGAAGAGTGCAACAATGCTAGATCATCAGCATAAGCAAACTTTCTGGAAATCATGGAAGGAAGATCGTACGTATAGATGTTAAATAGGAGGGGAGCCAAGAACGATCCCTGAGGAACGCCGTTTTAAAGACGGCGTAGCCTGCTTTGCTTGCTGTCACCGGTGGTAAGGGTGAAACTTCGATTTCGAACAAGCTCCATGATCATTTTGACCATGTGCTTATCCGGAAGTAGTCTCAGCAGCTTGCAGGTAAGGCCACGGTGCCAGACAGTGTCATAAGCAGCTGTCAGATCGATAAATACGGCACCGGCCTTCTTTTTAGCCTCGAAAGAATCCTCGATGTTCTGGGTTAGCAGAACAACTTGATCTACGGTTGACTTCCCGCGTCGGAACCCAGCCTGCTCTTTAGGGAGCAGCGGATCGATTAATGGTTCAACGCGGGCGTAGATAAGCCTCTCGAGGATCTTGTAGGGGACACAGAGCAGAGATATCGGTCGATAACTCTTTGGGTTCCCCACGGGCTTTCCTGGTTTTGGGATCGCGACCACAAGCGCTCTTCTCCAGATCTTGGGAATTTTGAGTCGGTGCAAACAGGAAGAAAGGAAGTCACGTAACCAGGACTTCAAAGCAGCTCCGGCATGGAGTATAAGCTCGGGGCAGATGGAATCAGGACCCGGAGCTTTACCTGGTTTTAAATGTTGAAGGGCAGCAGCAAATTCTCTCTGTGAGAAATTGTCAGAGATATTTACTGCGTCTGATGTTGTGGCCCTCCAAAGGTCAGACACTTCTTGAAAGACAAGTCGAGATGACTTGCGATCAACAGCCTCGTATTTCCCATTTTTAACCAGCTGAGATGCAATAGCATCGGCTGAAACGGGACAGTGACGAGGAGAGTGTCGTGACCTACCAGTAAGGTTGTTCAAAATACTCCACGCTTTTCGACTAGAGTGTGAGAAGTCAATGCTCCGAACTGCTTCGGACCATCGATCCCTCCGCTTTCTGTCAAGCTTGGCAAGCAGAGCTGTAGCAGCCAAACTTGAGTCGTCTCCCTGAGGAGACTGCAAAAAGGTTTTATAGAGGGATTCACACTCTGCATCCCAACACGGAATGTAGGTATTTCGATACCCGCGTGGGATAGTCTTTTTGGCTGCTTTCTTAATGGTGTTACAGAAGTCCTGGTAAGCCGAATCCACCACATCAAGTGAATCAGGCGGCAACAAAGTCTTTGCGAATTTATTCGTCAAAGCAATGTAGTGACTCCAATTGGCCTTGCGGAAGTTCCATCGCTTAACAGGCATGCTTGGCACTGCCATAGCAAACCTTGGTGGTGTAATAAGCGAAGGTCGATGTTGTGACCTGGGGAACTTCTCAAGGACACGTCTATCCGGTAAGCGACTGTTTGGACCTACGCTAGCGAAAGCTAGATCGGGATTGGTACCAGTGTTCCAGCGGCCGGAATAAAAACTGGCAGCGTCCTTGGCATTATATAGGAGGGCAAGACAAGTACGAGTAAAAACGAGAGAGAACTAGAAAATTCTAAATTAAACGAGAAACAATGAGAATTTACTAGAAAAATAACAAGACAAAATGATTAACATTATTACGTCACAAGCAAATGAATGTATCAATCAAAATTCCGAATATTTGTTATGTTGACTTAGCATTAATATAAAACCATGCGACACAAATGATTCTCAGAGTATTTTGCGTTTCAAAAAGGGCCTTATTTGTGACAACTACATTTATTCCCGTAATAAAAAACTCGCCCTATAAACCCAAAATCTCGTTTAATAACCCACACTTTTTGTCTTGCATTTGACGGTTTCATACTTCGTTGCGTTGTTATTTGATTTTGTTTTCAAAATAGCGAAGAGATGTAAATGTTGTTTAAAATAAGCGGGGTCGAATGTATTTGCTTTCTAGTCTTTGTTACTACGGTTCTTGTAGCAATTAATCAGCTGTTTTGTCTTGCGTGCCGTCATTGGACAAAATAAGTCATGTGAATTGCGAAAGTGAACTTGCTAGTTACTGTAGTTGTAGTTAAAGTTTTTACTGGAGTGAAAATCTGACTTCCTCAAGAGTTCTTAAACTCAGGTCTTCAAATTATTAACATCAGGTGATAAAAAATATTTTAATGCAGATTACATGTTATGGAAAGAATATCCTTATACTTAATTTAATGTACCCCTTTGAAAGTCGAAATGTACCCCAGTTTGGGAACCCTGCTCTAGTAGAAAGCAAGGAGATGGCTCGCAACGCTGTCCCCCCCAACAGAGGTCACATCTGTGTCAGCCGTTCAGCGCCTACATGACGCAGACCACAGAGCATGTCGTAATGCAGCCCCACGCAGAGAATCCCACAATTTACCTGCTCCGTTAAAAACAGTCGCGTTGTCCTCTCTGCCAGCAACTTTTTCAGCTCTACAAACATGGGCCTTGTGGTTGGAATACCAAACCTTATACCTTGTGTATTGAATGCTACTGGACACAGAAACACCGAAGACGCCACCTCGCTCCTAAAGTGGATCCTTCACCACCGGAACCAGGCCTAAAAACTCTTGAAGTCACGTTGCCTACGGACCCTCAGTTGAGTTCGGTAAGAACAAGTCACAGGCCAGTCTCGAGGCACAGGCCAAACAAGTGCAACATGCCTCTGTCAGTAGTACATATGAATGCCACCATGCAAGGCCCCCATTATGTATTCAAAGACGCACAGTGGGAAGCAGCACATATGAGAGAGCACCCTAAGGTCCAGGTAACGATTTCAGTCGATCGCGCTCAGGCTTATGGCGAATCCACATCAGTCCGTGCTACTAATGTCATCGCTACTGCTGACACCGGCGCCCAAGTGAACGTTTACGGTCTCTGGACGAATTCGTGAAGTATGGCTTCCCAGATGACATTCTGACCCCTGCATTCAACCTGGTGGTCGCTAATCATTCCTCCATATCAATTGTGGAAGCGTTCTTCGCCATCATTGAAGGACTGTCGTGTCACGGTTATGTTCTGCAATGCCGGGCCATGGTCATTGAGTTTATCTACAAGCCATTGACTTTATCTACAAGCTGCTACAACTTTTTTCTGATAAACAAATGTTTTTATCGTTGTATTGCGCGAAAAGCAGGACGTTTTTTGTAAAACCCAAAACGGATGAATTTTCAACTTACTCGAAACAGAAGTTTAATTCTTTCTTTAGATGACAGTAAGTAAAATGGTCTCTGTTGTCAAAGAAACGACGTTCCTCAAGAATTAGTTTTGACCAGAGTTGTAAGTCGACCGGGCTTTTTAGGTAGAGTTCGAGTTTGGGTTAAGTTTGAAAAAAATTTCGGGCCTAATTCTTACTCAGTGTGGAGCTTACAAATAAACGACCACCTTCTTTCAACGCCAAAAAGTTAGCTGTCTTGACTTCGTTAACGCAAATTCATCCGGCTATTCTTGGTTTTAAGTTTCTGATATGTTATGTTCACAGCAATTTAATGAAAAGCTCGCGCTAAATATTTTAAGACGAGCGAAAAAATTCGGATTATTGCAGGAAAATTAGCGTGTTTTAGCATTTCAATAAAAAAGTGTTGCAAAATTTCCAGTTAGAAGAAGAACTCTTACTATTTGTTGAAAAAGATAAAATAATCAAGGTATAATTTTTGATCTATTACGCAGATAGATCATTTCATTATTAAAATATTATTAAATCATTATTGTTAAAAACTATTATTCTTCTAAACCTTGCTAATGTCTAAAGAATTTATCAAAAAATTACAACCACGGCGTCGAATCGTTTAAAACAGTGGTTCTTAACTGGGGGGCATACGTGAATTTTCAAGGGGGCGTGAGCCCTACACTTTTTTTATTAATTTTGAGATTAACGTTTTTGACCTATTTTATGGCTGTTCTTAGTGCTTACGTGCTGTCCGAAATATTATTGTAAGTATGTCTTGAACCATTATATGTTAATCCTATTTCGTAAACCGGATTAAAGTATGATGTCATAATACAACTAAAATATTAATCCTGTTTACTTCATTTTGATAATTTAGCAGTTACAAATTAACGAACACGTATCCAACTACGGGTTGCTAAATTCAGTCAGAAAAAAATCAAAATAGGTTAAAGCAGCTATCAGTCAGTTTGTAAAGTGGCAGTGCGGCAGATGTAAACTTTATGAAGTAATCTAAAATACACCTAATCTGGAGAAGTAATTAAGTTTATGTTTTTATCATGTTGCAGTGCCTGCGTAGCTAACTGATAAATTTAGATAAATAAATTGGCAGAGAAAAACAGAAAATATCTTGATGACTACATTTAAATTTGGTTTGGTATCGCTGCAAAAAGGTGACACAGAAGTCCCGCAGGGTGTGATACGCTACAAGACTCTTAGTAATGTTGCAATGCGTATCTCATGTTAGAAACGGCACTTGACCACAGCCCATTCAACTTTAGCCAACAAATTGAAATAATTTTTGGTATTGAAAAGTCACTCCTTAAAGAAAGTTAAGTTGGACATGTGTGGGACGTTTCAGCAAAGATCTTCGAATGTTGTTGAAGCTTCTTGTGAAATTTTTGTGTTAATGGCAAAAAAAGAAAAGTCATAGCATCAGAAAGTCTCTTGTGAAACTTAGCATGCTCATAGCAGCAGAACTACATGTAGTACTGGGCAAGGATAAAGCAAATATGCTTTCTCACATTTCAGCATCCAATGATAAAGTCAAAGAGAGAATCGATGAATTGTCTGATCAGGATATCAAAGATCAATTTCTCGACCAAATAAAACAGACTTTTATTCTTTGCTGCACAGTGCGATAAAACGACAGATATTGGAAAGTGTTATCAGCTTCTGCTTTATGCTGGTTTATTTTGAGTCAACACGATAAAAAAACTGTTATTCTGTTATCCAATGAAAAGTCGTGCAACATCAACCGATATTTTTAATGTTGTGTCAAACTTCTTTTATGAAAACCAACTATCGCGGAAATCATTAGCAAGGGCGTTCATGTATGAAGCTCCAGCTATGCTTGGTCTGCAGTCTGGCTTCTTCAAAGGGTAAAAGTAAGAAATCCTTCTGAAATAGGTACGCATTGCGTAATTCATGGTGAAGCCTTAGCATCCAGAACTTAGGCTCCTAAAATGAAACAGGTTCTGGACCTGTTGTCACACTTCATTCATAATAATTTTAATCATGACGATGTAGCTTATTCGCGTTAAAAGTAATTGAAAGTTTTATTATGAAATATAGATCGCGTCGCCGGTGAAGCACTACTCTCGTATTGTGTGATGTAATGGCTGCAATTCGCTTTCTATTGCTTGATGTATTTTCTTGTCCTTTTTCTCTTTTCGCCCGACAGTAATGACGTAATGTGTTTTTGTCCAGCGTCGCTAGTAGTGAAATGTTCTCGTATATACGATTTGGTTCCAGCAAAGGCGTTCTCCTTAGAGAGCTGGAGAATGATCTCGCTTTTGCGAGTAACTTGCCATCATGTGACCTTTTGTCTATATACATGTACGCTTGCTCGATTGACAAAAAAAACAGACGAAAGAGACAAGGACAAAAAGAGACAAATGGAGACGAAGAGAGAAACAATTTGAGATGACTCGAGAGACGACTCGAGTAAAAGTAATTAGGTTTTTGCGCAAAGTTGGGCAGAGGGCTTGTTAGATTTTGCATCGGTTGACGAGTGTTGAATTTATTTTGCGCCAATGTTTTTGAGTTTTGTCCTACGGAGGTAGAATTAATTGTGTTGATCGAATTAAATCATAGCGCTGATTTCATTTTGAAGTGGCAAAGCGTGGAAGAGAATTTTTGTCTATTGTGTGTTAGAATTCTGAAATATATTTGTTTTATTAGCTCCAAGAATCGAGCCTTGAGGAACGCCAATATAAATAGCTTTATATGAGGAAGATGCATTGTTTATAGTTACGAATTGTTGTCTTCTATTGAGATAATTTTCGATTAGTGAATGATCTGGGCCTCTTATGCCATAGTGATACAATTTATCCAGTAAAATTTTGTGACAAACTGTGTCAAAAGCTTTACAAAAATCCATAAATATTAAAGCGGTGTAATGATTGTTGTTTATGGCATCATATGCGTTAGTTAATATGTCCATCAAGGCGCGGATTACACTGTGGTTTTCTCGAAAGCTGTATTGATTTGGATATAAAATTTTGTTTTTACAAAAAATTTAATAAAGAAATTTTTTATCAATTTTTCCAGAATTTTTGATAAGTTAGGAAGTAAGGCTATTGGGCGATAATTGCCTATATTATCTTTATTACCTGATTTAAAAATAGGAATCACTTTGGCAGTTTTAAAGATATGGGGAAAAATACTTAGTTCAAGAGCTTTTCCAAAATAGACAGCTAATATGGGTGCTAAAACAAATGCTCCTATATGTAAAAAAAAATTACTGATGTTATCATATCCACAAGCTTTAGACGGGTTTGTTGAAAGTAACATGTAAAAAATTTCGTTAGCCGTTGGAGGTTCTAGGACAATAGAGTTTAAAACTGGTTTTTGAGATAAGCAATGTTAGTGGTGTTGTTTTGATTTCCCATATTTTTATCTAAACTATTCCCGATTTCCACAAAATATTTATTAAATTTTTCTGCTATATCAGATGGTTGATCAATAAATTTATTATCGACGTTAATGTTTTTAACAAAAGAGTTAACGGTTTCACGAGGAATAAGTGAATTAATTATTTGCCACACTTTTTTCGGATTGGTGTTATGTTTAGAAATATATTCCGTGTAATACATTTTTTTTGACAATTTTTTTACTCTTGTTAATTTGTCGGCATATTTTTTAAAAATTGTTTTCCAAAGGCATTACCCGTTAAAAAGTAAGTACGGTATAGCTTTTGTTTATGTTTAATAGAAGTAATTATACCTCTTGTCATCCAAGGCTTTTGGCTGAAACGCCTTTATTTTCTAGAAACAGTTTGCATAGGTGCATGTTTATCGATAACTGTTTCTATATTTGCGTATTAAGGGAGAGTGGGGTGCAGTCGGACAAAAATTACATTTTTTGCTGTACAGCTTTTTTTACAAGTTATATCCTGACCAAATTTTTTTTGTATAATTTATACAAATAAATCTATCATATGCAAGTGTATTTTCACAGATTTAAACTCACTTAAAATTTACGAGCACATTTAAAAAAATGATTTTTCTGTCCGACTGTGCCAAATGTATGGGACACAATCGGATTAAGCATAGAGAACTATCCGACAAGGGAAAAGAAGAACTAAAATAAGCAAAATTACAAAATATTGCAGCGTGGTTTGTGCTGGCATTCTCCAAAAAATAAAAAAACAACCAAAAAGTTTACTGCAGCAGCAGATAACGAAAAAGTGCGCCGAAAAGGAAAATGCAAAAGCGTGTCTATGTATTAAAATAAATCCGGATTTCTTTGAAAATAATTTATACATTAGTAACATACATTGAATAACAAGCATGAAAGGTGCTAAGCAGAAAACATTGATTAATTATTAATGTACATTGAAGAAAAAAAAGTCATAATCGAATTTCAATGAAGATCTTTGACGACTAGTCGATCCACATTCCTTGGGTGCAGGCAACACAGCCCTAATGTCTTTTTCCTTTATTGAAGCCAAATCAGTGACCTCAGGAAAAAAACTCTGTAACATTGCGTTTCTTCCGCATGTAAGAAATTTCATAATCGCCTTCAAAATCCTTGTTTTTGGTGATCCGACCAACATAATATTTTCTGGGAAATGTTTTAAATTCAATTAGAATAGTCATCTATTGCAGGCTCATTAGTGCAGTCTGGGACAAGGAGATTTTTTTCAAGAGTCTGAAAAGTTGTCAAATAAATGATCTGACAAAGAATCTGTATCTCATCAATGTTGAACTTTTGTTACTATACGGACGTTTTTTATTGTTTTTAGCTTTCCCCGTTTTGGTGCTTTCTGAACTTTTTTACAACTTTTTAAAAGCTCTTTTTGGGGTGTGTCAGTTAAAATCATGCTACAACCTTTTTTTCTTCTGGGGGCTTTTGGATAACCAATTACTTGTTCTGGAGATAAAAAATTATTTTGGAATTTTTCTAGATTTTGAATCTCAACGTCATTAAGCGACTCAAATCCTTTCGCTGAAAATCAGCATTGGGAAAGCTTTCGTTTTCTTCCAAATGTCTGATGCTTGTTGATGCATCATTAGGTTGATCAGTGACCAGAGTGGGTAAAAAAATCGCATTCATCAAAAATGTGTTCATCTAAGGGGAATATGCCAATCTTTTTAAACTCAGCTATGATATTGGTTGGAGTCATAGCTTTTTTTTGGTAAACGTACCAATGGTAGACTTCCTTTGTCTATTTCTTACCATAATTTTCATAATAATAAATATTATCAAAACTAAGAAAAAATTTTTACAATTTATGAATCATATGTAACTTAAAAATTGTAGTTTTAAACTTTAATAAAAATAGTTATAATGTTAAGCCTAATTACTAGTTGTTGATAAATCAAACAATATAGGCTATTGTGCAAAATAGACCTATATAATTATCAATGGGCACAGTCGGACAGTGTCTAGCTGTTCCCCTTCACTAGACAGACAGACAGAGTAAAGACGTGTATTTTTTTTCTCTCGTTTTAAAAAAAAAAATGACTCGAGGAAAAGAAAAACCTTGCTGCAGTAGTTCTGGCTTTAACGATGAAGATCGAAAACAGCTAAATGAAATTAATTCTACAGTTAAAGGGCTAATAGAAGAAATTCGCTATTTAAAGCAAGAAGTTGTTCAAAACAAGCTAGAAATTTCGCAATTAAAAATTGAAAATGAAAAATTAAAACAAATGGCGAACTTGTCAATTTACAAAATAGATGAATTAGAACAATATGACCGTCGAGAAAACTTGAGAATTCACGGAATACAAGAAACTGATAGTGATAGGGATGATGGTGAAGAGGTCGTTATGAAAATTGCTGAAGAATTAAACATTGGTATAACAGCTTTAGATATACAGAGAGCCCACCGATTGGGTAAGCGTAACAGAAATTCAGTGGCCAAACCGCGTCCGATTATTGTCAGATTTATATCTTACAAAAAACGCAATGAATTCATGTACGCCAAGTCTAAACTCAAAAATAGCTTAATTTACAAAAATGCTTACTTAACTGAAGATTTGACTTCTCTTCGAGCTAAATTGCTTAAATATGTTAAAGATATTTGTAAAAATGACTTTGTACTCTTTCATACAATTAATGGATCTATTCGAATGAAAAAATCAGCGAAACAAGCTGGGATAGCATTGCAAGAAAATGAAAAAGATCAAGGTGTCGGTAAGTGGCTTTATATCACATCTCCAGACGATTTATTTAAACATAATATTGGTATTGACTTTGTAAAACTAAATTATAAACCACTTTTGTTGAATCATAATTGTATGACTGGTTGTAATCCAAATTAAAATTTTTTTTCATTGTTACAATATTTTACATTGTTCTTTTTATTTTCAATTCAAATGGCTCTTAAACTTGTTTGTAAAACTTGTGGTAATGATGATGTAAAAACCAATATGTGTGAAAAATGTGCTTCTTGTAACATTGATTGCGCAATCTGCATGGAATCTTTTAAAAATAATCATACAACGTCTGTTAATCAAGGTAATCAGTGCGGCGCCGTTTTGCACTCGGGCTTTCAAAACGGTGTCAAAGGTTACTGCAGGTCAGATTCCCAAACTGTTTTAAGTAGGCCTAATGAACAGAGCTATCCTTTTGCTATGAACAATAATATTGATTCTAGAGGTGCTATTGAAAACTTTCAAATTTCTTCTGATGGTATTGAGTATAATGAAATACTGTTTAATAAATCAAATTACCATTATTTATCGTGTATCAAAAACCTTATTCAGAATAAACAAAATAATGAAATTTTCGCGATTCATTTTAATGCACGAAGCTTGCAAAAAAATATTGACTATTTGCATTATCTTGTAACTGAATTTAAAAAGAAACCTGAAATTATTGCCATATCTGAAACAAAACTGAGAAAAGGTGAAATTGGGATGAACGTTAAATTGGACGGTTATAACTTTGTTCATGTAGATACCGAATCCAACGCTGGTGGAGTCGGCCTTTTTATAATAGATAATCTCGAATATCAAATCTTGAATGATGTATCAATCAACATGTCATCAGTAGAAAATATTTGGATTAAAATAAAAAACAGCAACGACCAACAAATTGTTATAGGAGTAATATATCGTCATCCTATCTCCACATCATCGGTTTTATCTCAATTTGAAAATGCGTTATATGATATATGTGACCATTTTAATAATAAAAATACTGAATTATATATTTTGGGAGACATTAACATTGATCTTACTAAGTTGGACTCCAATAATACGGTTGGTTCATATGCCAATAGCCTAATAAGTAATTCACTAAAATGCTTAATTGATAAGCCTACTAGGATAACTACATCAACAAAATCGTTGATTGATCACATATACACCAATAATCTTAAAACTTTGTATAGTGGTATTTTTGTATGTGATCTATCCGACCACTACGGTGTTTTTGTAATTATTCCAACAAAAAAAAAGCAAACTAATCTTAATAGTTATAACCATATGCTAATTCGTGATATGAAATCTTTCCAACTTGAAAATTTTTTAGCTAATCTTTCAGATGTTTTTTCTGATTTCATTGTATCAAATAATATCTCTGTTAACTCCCAATTTCAAAAATTTCTACAGTTATTTTCTCAAACAATTAATAGACATGCTCCTTTAAGAAAAAGAAGTAGAAAAGAATTTAGAATGCAGCATAAACCATGGCTAACTCGTGGTATCATTCATTCCATTAATCATAAAAATAAAATGTATTCTAAATTCCAAAGCTCCCTAAATATGAATAAATTTAAAGAATATAAATCTTACCGAAACATTTTGAATAGAACGATTCAGGCCGCTAAACGTATGTATTATAACAATATAATCGTGCAAAATCGCAGTAAACCAGACCAAATTTGGAAAACCATACATGAATTAGTCAATATTAAGAAAAAAACAATCTTTTCTCCAACCAAATTAATTACCGATGAAGGCAAAACATTAACTGACAAGATTGATATAGCAAATAACTTTAATGAATATTTTGCTAACGTAGGAATCAATCTTGCAAAATCATTAAAGCAACCTAAATCTATTAATACTAATGAGTCGTCCAATAAATTACACAATTCATTTTTTCTTACGCCGACAAATGAAGATGAAGTGTCTTCTCTCATATCTATGTTAAATAATAAAAAATCAACAAGACATAACGACATTAACACGAAATTTATAAAATTTAGCAAACCAATAATTGCACCAGTACTCAGCGATTTATTTAATCTTGCTTTTTTGCAAGGAGATTTTCCTAATTGTCTCAAGGTAGCCGAAATTTTTCCTCTATTTAAAAAAGGCGATATGTGTAAAACTAGTAATTATCGTCCAATTTCGCTTCTCTCTCAGTTTCACAAACTTTTCGAAAAACTCATTCTTAATAGATTAATCAATTATCTCGACAAATACAAATTGTTAAGTGAACATCAATTCGGTTTTCGTAAGAATTATTCTACCACTTTAGCCATTAGCAATATTTATGATAAATTAATCAATAACATTGATAATGGTTTATATAGCTGTTGTTTATTTCTTGACTTATCTAAAGCCTTCGATACTGTCGATCATAAAATCTTATTAAAAAAAATGAACTTATTTTTCGGAATCCGTGGTATAGCTTTAGATTTATTCAAGAGTTATCTCACCGACAGATATTCATACACAATTGTAGCTGAAACCAAATCTAATCTGCAAAAAATTTCTTGCGGCGTTCCACAAGGATCCTGCCTAGGCCCAATTTTATTCCTACTGTATATTAATGACATGCCATTAGCTTCTAAATTTGATATTACACTTTTCGCTGACGACACCTATTTAACTTTAGCTGATAACGATTTAAATACTCTACAGACTCGTGTAAATAATGAACTGAACAGTTTAAATAATTGGTTTTTGAAACATAAATTATCCTTAAATTATTCTAAAACAAATTTTTTACTTATTAACAAAACACCATATAGACCAGTTGATTATATTTTTCAATTAAGTTTCAATGGTACCTCTATTAATAGAGTTCAAAATATAAAATACCTTGGTGTTTATATTGATGAATTATTAAATTGGTCCGTTCATACTTCCTATCTCTCTCTACAACTGGCGAAATATAGAGGATTATTTTGCAGATTGCGTAATTATGTAACAAGAGAAACCCTGGTCACGTTATACCACAGTCTTATTCACAGTCGGGTTCAGTATGGTGTCATCTCCTGGGGAAATGCAGCAAATATTTACCTGAACAAAATTCAAATAAGAATGAATAATATTGTTAGATTAATTACCAAATCATCAAAATACTTTTCTATCAATCCTCAATACAAAATGTTAAAAATTTTAAAACTTGATGAAATTTATAAGTTAGAACTGGCCAAATTTATGCATAACCTTCATCACAACAATCTTCCATTTATATTCAAAAGACAATTTACCTACCTTACTAATTGGCATACTCATAAAACCAGATGTGCTGACAGCTTTAATTATTTTCTACCACGCGTCAAAAAAAAATTTTCCCAAAACCAATTATCATTCAGAGGAACAAAATTGTGGATGGAGATTGATAGCTCTCTTAAAGTCTTAAACACTATTTCTTTCAAAAAAGAGTATAAACATTACTTAATTTCCAGTTATTAAAAAAACTTTTCTTTTATCGGCTTCGTGTGAGCATGAAGTTAAGATACTCAGGGGCCCTGCGTTTAGTATGACTGTTTAGTAACTATCCTTCAGGGGGAATGTTATTCGCGTTTGTATTGTAGCAACTGTGCCTGTTTGTTTTCTTTCGAAGTTCGTTATAGATATTTTATGAATTTTGTTGTGCTGCCGTTATTATTGTTTTACTCGTTTATTTCGTTTTTCGATTTTGTAATTTTCTTTTTTTCTCAAGGAGCACCTTGACTTAGAAAACCGAAAGGTTCCTCGGTGCTCCTTACCAACATTCCAAATTGCTTTATTTTGCATTTTGTTTCTTTCGTGAATTTTTATTTGGTGAAATAAAAAAATAAACTCAAACTCCCCAAAAAAATTTCTGAGTGTGCCCTAACCAGATCTTTTTTTATTTTTTAAGATGGTGTCAAAATAGCTGTTTTATTGATGTTATTGGCAGATTAGTGAATTTATAAACTATTGGTTCTAAAGTATGGTGTAGGTCGTGGCGAAATGCATCTTCTTCAACATTACTAATATTGCGGTATGTTGGGTTGGTTTTTATGAATGGAGGGTTATACGGCAAAGAGGAAATAGAGCAAAAGATAGAAAGGTGGTCAGAGATGTGAAACTTTAATACTACAGGGGTAATTTCATCCCTAACTATGTTGGTTATGATATGGTCGATTACTGTTTGAGACGAGCTCGCAATGCGAATGGGTTTATTTATACAGCACGTAAACCCGTTGCTGTAAAGTGTTTCCAAATATTGGTGCAATAAAAGGCTATACTGATCGCTGCACATGTTTATGTTGACATCACCCATAATAATAACGTTCTTATTACAACGGTTTAGCATCTGAAGTGACTCATCAAGCGCATCATAAAATTGAGAATGATTGTTGTGAGGATGACGATAGATTACAGCAAAAATATACGAGGATTTTATGTTTGGAAAACTAATGTTCAACCACAGATCTTCACAACTGTTGACTCCAAGTTTAAGGGTTTCATTAACTGTGAAGTTTAAATGATCAGAAATCTATGCACCAACACCACCAGATTTTGTTGGAGAAGAACAATGAATAAAGGTATAACAAGGTATAACAGTAATGTTTGTAGACGGTTCAATATTTATACGGGTTTCTGAAATAAACACAATACTGGGGGGCTGGTCTAATTGTGAAAGAAAATCAAATAAATCATCAAAATGTGCTTGAAGCGAAGATATGTTTAGATGAAGAAATAGATAACAGGAATCTTTTTTAGTACTATTATTCAGTCTACTTAAGTCGAAATAGTCGCAGGGATTAACATTGGAAGTAAGAGAGTTAGAAATAAAATCAGTTAAGTTTTGTTTGTTTAAGTCGATGGTGACTGCTGGACAATCGGATTCACAGCAATTAGTAGCTGCACACATGACGTCAGTCGCTCAAACCTCAGCAATTGCCAGTTAACAGTGACCAGAATGAGAAAGCGACAAATACATTGATGTGAGGCAGACAATGTAATCAAAACTGGTTCGAGACTCAGGTAAGACGAGCATTAATTCAAATTTGCACAATCGAATGTAAGCCATTCATTAAGAAAGCCGGATTTATGCAGTGGTGGGCATGGTACTTTTACTCGGTACTTTTGAATAATCCAATTTAATAGTTATAACTATTAACTTCTCTGTCATACATTGAATTTCAATTGACATTCAAAAATAGTGTAATTCAAAAATAAAAATAAAAAAAAATTTCAAAAATAGTTTTTTTATTACTATTAAATTGAATTATTCAAAAGTACCGAGTAAAAGCACCGCGGTACTTTCGTGCCCACCACTGGATTTATGATTTTACCGATAGAATAGCAGCTTATTTTTGAATAAACTAGCAAGAATGATAATCTACAAGCTAAAATAATTGTTCAGTGAATGAGCGAGATAAATATCCAAATAAGCACATAGACTATAGTAATTATTATAATAATTTATTGGCGATAGGCTACCGTTTATCTTAAACAATTGAAAGTATATTATTGAAGAGCGTCTGTTTTGTACATAAACGAAACATAATTGTATATAAGCATATTGTATATGAAATACGCAAAAATTCAACAGTGATAATCATTTTCTGCAGATACTTTAACGTTATATTTATACATAAGCAGTAGTGGCCATTTTCTGCTCTCCAGCTTGTTTTTTTCTTTAGAGCTTTGGCCTCTTTAAAAGCGGGTAATAAAGCTTTAAGCTCAAGTTGAAATTGCTTGGGCAAATGTTTTGTAATATACAAAGAGTTTTGTTTGTTCAGTTTTCTTGCATTGTTAAATTGCTTCAAGTTTTTCAAGCTGTTAAATATTAAACGCTTGTCGTTCGAATTAGTTAATTTAATAATTATTGATCGGTTTACCTTTATGCCATTCTTGAGGACCGGATGTTGGGGCAAGCAGTGATAATTGGAAAGCATTACAGCAGAAGGGTCTTTTATTTGCAAACCACGTTTCATAAAATCTTGCACTAGCTGTAAGGTAGTTTCTCGCTTTTCCCAAACACTCTTGTCGGTTTCTTCAATTCCATTAATTAGTAAGTTAAATCGCTTTTCATACGACTCCTGCATAATATCTTTAGCGAGCTGATCAACTTATTGCTGTTCAATTTTACGTATTTTTAAATGCAGTTTGTTCAGAGCGCTGTCATCTGCTTTTGTTTTAAGTTCCTGTTGAAATTTTGAGATTTTTTCTTCGACTAGATATTCTAATTTAGCTATGCACCGAACAAAGTTTTCAAGTTTTTCATCTAGCGTGTCAATTCTTTCTGAGATATTGCCAACTGCTTTAAGTACTTCATTCAATTTTTTGTCTATATTACTATTCATAGCTTTTTCTGTTTTTACCTCTGTTGAAAGTAGAAATTTTCTGGTAATTTGCTAGTCTACAACTCAGAGATTATACGCGTCCATTCACGAGCTCGTTGGGCGAGAGAATAATCAAGCATGTAAAGAAATTGAGGCCAAAGGCTCTGCAATTTAAAGTGAAGAATTAAAGAAAAAATTTGAAAAGAAAATTAAATTAACTAACACAGCAATCAGAAACTTAACACTTACCATTATTAGCTTTTAAGTTGGCGAAGAGATTCAAGCCGTTTCTGTTTTAACTAATAAAAGTCTAGGCAATGTTAAAGGTGTTCCAGAAGAACTTTAGAGCCTCGTAAAAGAATCGGAATATAAAGAATTAGAAGGTAATTATTTGGAGTTAGAAAATAAATTTGACAAAGCTTTGGAAAAGGCTCAAGCTACAATGGAGCGTCTCACTGCGAAGGCTCAAGGTAATCGGTCAGTTAAGTCTAGAAGATCTGATGCGTCCACGTGTAGTCGCTCAAGTAGATCTACAGAGAGTTCATTGCTAAGAAGAAGAATTACAATAAATATCAGAAATTAAAAATACGTTAGCGGTTTAGGTTTTCTAGATTTTCCTCAAGAAACAAAGATCATTCTTTCAAAATTGATGATGATGATTGCCTACATGCATCCTGCAAAATTGCCTACCTACGTCGAAAACGAGTAGAGAAATCTGTTTGCATATGGAGAGAACTAAACAACTCCTATTCCTATCCCCCATTTGAATATTTTGTGCAGTTTATAGAGAGGAGAGCGACAAGAGCGTGCATTCCCAAACTGCAAAACATTGCAAGATCTTCCGGAGCATTGAAAATTACCCATACCAGACGTGACTCAAAAGGTGCTATGGCTATAACAACCAGTATTTCGGATAAATCTCTAATTTGTACGTATTGTTCGAAAAATTGTAACATTAATAACTGTTTTGAATTTTCCAGATTGTCCAATGAAACTTGTATGAACTTCTTACAGGACCGCAGGCTCTGCTTCGCTATTTCTGAACACTATTCGAAAAGATGAACCAACCGAAGTAAGTGCAAAATTTGCGGTAAATGGCACCTTACTGCCCTGCATATTTATAACAATGATGTGGTGACGAGTTTAAGATATACGGAAGTTGATGTTTATGACAATCAAAGCGATTTAATTGACAACTCTATGATAGTTCCGTTATGGTTCGTAGCAAGATGGACTCTTCAAAAGAAATACTTTGTTACTGTATTTTAGACAATTAATCAAACGCTTGTTTTATATCGAATAAGTTACGACAGCAATTAGGAGTAAATGGGTCTCCAACTACTTTGACACTGTCTACAATGCGTAAAACTAGGAGTTTAATTACATGTAAACGTGTTTCGGACTTGGAAGTACTTAGCTTTGACCGTAAAGCATGTATTCAACTTCCACCAGTGTTCACCAGAGACCACATTCCTGCAAGCCAATTTCAGATTCCCAAATCCGAAGTTGCCCGACGTTGGAAACACTTAGAGGCTGTATCTTGTCAAATGGTTCCGTTTCATGATTCGGCAGATGTCGCTATTTTAATAGGAAACAATCTTCTCAGCGTAATTAGACCAAGAGCAGTTATATCAGGTAAAGATGACGAACCCTATGCGCAAAAATCTATTCTGGGCTGGGGAATCGTTGGCATTGTTGGTTCTTCCCAAAAAGGTAACGTTTTCGTATCTAATCGGATAAGTGTACCCAGTAGGAGCAGCCTTCCTGTGACAATGGCTACCTCTGAAGCATTAATAAAGTCTCATGAAACTTACTCTAATGCTAAATTTGTTTTCAAGGCAAAAACTAAAAAATTTTTTAATCCTTTACAGGTAAGGCAAATGATGGAGATCGATTTCATCGAACCAGGTGGAAAAAACATCGAATTGTCAATAGAAGACCAAAGGTTTGCCAAAAAGCTCTCGGACAACATTCAACAGCAAGACGACGGCCATTACTTTATGTCTTTACCTTTAAAATCAAACCAAATTGCATTGCCAAATAATAGACCATTGACTGTGAAGAGATTAATGCAATTAAAATATCGTTTCAGAAGGAATCCTTTTTTTTGACACGACTACGTGGAGTTCATGAATGAAGTAATTGCAAATTGGGCTGAAACGATACAGGACGCTGAGTTAAACTTGAATAATGGAAATGTGAACTACGTGCCTTTACTGGAGTCTATCATCTGAAGAAACCCATTTTCGTGTAGTTTTTGATTGTTCAGCTGAATTTGAAGGAGTGTCTATTAACAATTATTTGTTGAGAGGTGCCAATATAATGAATGGTTTGGTGGGGGTTCTGTGTCGTCTTCATTTAGAAGAAGTGGCACTTGTCGCGGACATCAAGAGTATGTTTTACCAGTTCTTAGTTTGCAAAGAGATAGAGATCTTTTGAGGTTTCTTTGGTGGGAAAATTGTGACACAAAAAAAAACCGCTAAAGAATATAGAATGAAGGTGCATCTTTTTGGAGCAGTTAGTTCTCCCGGTTGTGCAAATTTTGGGTTAAAAAGAGCAGCTGATCGTCGTCGTCGTTTGAAGGGTATCCACTCCAGGTCAGACACAAACAGAACTGGGGCCGAGGGTTTATCCTTTTACTACCCCAGACTGCTGCACTGCCTGGATCAGATGCTGGCAGTGATGTTATTAAGCCAGCATCGAGTTTCGTCATCCAAAACCGTCAGACCTCGTGCTCCATGTGGTGCCCGATGTATAGAGCATGCTGTTAGAACATGGTCTGCGGTTTGCTCAGAGGCGCCGCACTCGCAATTTGGTGAAGGAGCGAGACCCCGTTTGTGCATGGACGAATGGAATCGCCCAACACCAGTCCGCAGGCGGTTGAGCTTAACCCAAGCTGCTCGGGGTAAGCCCATCCCAACAGGCCTGGCACTGGTCTCGGGCACAAACGCACGGAGCCTGGAAGCACTTTCACAGTACTCCGCATTCCATTTGTGATTTTTCCATTCAGAGGCGCGGATGCCAAGTCTGGCAAGGTTGTCCAAAAGATTCCGCGCACCTGGCACAAACGGGTGTCTGGATCTTAGTCTCACTTGGCGAGTATCTGAGGACCCGCTTAACAGACCATGCAAGATATGATCGGGGTCCAGAGATCCACGGTAAGCCAAGGAGAGTGTCGTTCCCATTCGGCGAAGCTCAGCTGGCTGGATGCCTGAAAGTACAGGTAGGTGGTCCGTTGGAGTGGGACGCAGGCATCCAGTGACTATGCGCAAGACGTCATTCAAGACACTGTCGATGAGGCGAGTGTGAGCACTGCGACACCAGACTGGCGCACAGTACTCAGCTGTTGAGTAGACTAGAGACAAGGTGGCTATGCGTAGTGTTTTAGCACCAGCACCCCATCCCGAGCCCACGAGTCGCCTCAGCAGTGTGACGCGCGATGATAGTTTTTTGGGCAATGCCACTAAATGGTGACGAAACGTGAGCGATCTGTCCAGTTTTACCCCAAGGTAAGTAGGGGTTGGACAGAACGGTAAAAGTCCACCGTTGTTGTAGACCTTTAGCTCACGTTTGGTCTCTCGGTTATTTAAATGAAAGGCTGCCGTCACCGTCTTAGTGTGACTGAGCTTCAACCTCCAAGTCTGGAGATACGCTGACAGTGTGGACATGTCTTGGCTTAAAGTCCCCTCCAAGTCCTTCCAGTTTCCAGAAGAATGCAACAATGCTAGATCATCAGCATAAGCAAACTTTCTGGAAATCATGGAAGGAAGATCGTACGTATAGATGTTAAATAGGAGGCGAGCCAAGACCGATCCCTGAGGAACGCCGTTTATAAGACGGCGTAGCCTGCTTTGCTTGCTGTCACCGGTGGTAAGGGTGAAATTTCGATTTCGGACAAGCTTCATGATCATTTTGACCATGTGCTTATCCGAAAGTAGTTTCAGCAGCTTGCAGGTAAGGCCACGGTGCCAGACAGTGTCATAAGCAGCTATCAGATCGATAAATACGGCACCGGCCTTCTTTTTAGCCTCGAAAGAATCCTCGATGTTCTGGGTTAGCAGAACAACTTGATCTACGGTTGACTTCCCGCGTCGGAACCCAGCCTGCTCTTTAGGGAGCAGCGGATCGATTAATGGCTCAACGCGGGCGTAGATAAGCCTCTCGAGGATCTTGTAGGGGACACAGAGCAGAGATATCGGTCGATAACTCTTTGGGTTCCCCACGGGCTTTCCTGGTTTTGGGATCGCGACCACAAGCGCTCTTCTCCAGATCTTGGGAATTTTGAGTCGGTGCAAGCAGGAAGAAAGGAAGTCACGTAACCAGGACTTCAAAGCAGCTCTGGCATGGAGTATAAGCTCGGGGAAGATGAAATCAGGACCCGGAGCTTTACCTGGTTTTAAATGCTGAAGGGCAGCAGCAAATTCTCTGTGTAAAAAACTGTCAGAGATATTTACTGCGTCTGGTGTTGTAGCCCTCCAAAGGTCAGACACTTCTTGAGAGACAAGTCGAGATGACTTGCGATCAACAGCCTCGTATTTCCCATTTCTAACCAGCTGAGATGCAATAGCATCGGCTGAAACGGGACAGTGACGAGGAGAGTGTCGTGACCTACCAGTAAGGTTGTTCAAAATACTCCACGCTTTTCGACTAGAGTGTGAGAAGTCAATGCTCCGAACTGCTTCGGACCATCGATCCCTCCGCTTTCTGTCAAGCTTGGCAAGCAGAGCTGTAGCAGCCAAACTTGAGTCGTCTCCCTGAGGAGACTGCAGAATGGTTTTATAGAGGGATTCACACTCTGCATCCCAACACGGAATATAGTTATTTCGATACCCGCGTGGGATAGTCTTTTTGGCTGCTTTCTTAATGGTGTTAACAGAAGTCCTGGTAAGCCGCATCTACATCAAGTGAATCAGGCGGCAACAAAGTCTTTGCGAATTTATTCGTCAAAGCAATGTAGTGACTCCAATTGGCCTTGCGGAAGTTCCATCGCTTAACAGGCATGCTTGGCACTGCCATAGCAAACCTTGGTGGTGTAATAAGCGAAGGTCGATGTTGTGACCTGGGGAACTTCTCAAGGACACGTCTATCCGGTAAGCGACTGTTTGGACCTACGCTAGCGAAAGCTAGATCTGGATTGGTGCCAGTGTTCCAGCGGCCGGAATAAAAACTGGCACCGTCCTTGGCATTATATAGGAGGGCAAGACAATTAATACTTGCCCAGCCAGCCAAGCACTCACAGTCCGGACTGTTGTCGTCATAACCCCAGTCAGCATGACGACAGTTAAAATCGCCAGCGTACAGACAGGGGTGAGGAAACACTGGGAGATCCAGGGTTCGCAATCGCGTTGGCGGTGGTTTGTAGACGTTGACTATTTTATAGCCATCAACGTCCACACACAGCCACTCGATCTCCGATGTTGGTGGAGATTGGTCCAAAAGCGTGTATCTCAGTCGCTCGTGGACAAACGTGGCAAGGCTATGCCTCCTGCTTAAAGAAGACCCAGCTAGTTGGTAGTTTGGAATTACCAACTTCTCTGCATCAGTGCAGTGGGTCTCCTGCAGTAGGATGACGATTGCCTCAGACTGCATAGCGAGGTGATGAAGAACGTTCATCTTGCTTGCAGTGAGGCCTTCGATGTTCAGCTGAAGAATAGTGGGTCTTCGGAACTTGTTGAGTTTGAATTCGGTGAAGCTGCTGCTAATTTTGTTCGTAATAACTTTTATGTAGACGATGGTCTTATTTCAGTTTCTTCAGTGAGAGAAGCAATCGATCTTCTTTTCTTCAAAGTAGTCGTGATCTTTGTGCAAGGGCTGGATTGAAGTTGCACAAGTTTGCATCGAATAAATTAAAAGTTTTGGAGTGCTTACCAGAATCGGACAGAGCTAACTCGTTCAAATCTTTTGACATTCGTACTGACTCTCTTCCGTTGGAACGTGCTCTTAGAGTTGTTTGGTGCGTTTAAAACGTTACGTTTCAATTTAAAATAGAATTGAAGGATAATCCTTTGACAAAAAGGGGAATACTCGCAACAGTGAATTCTATTTTTGATCCTATTGGTTTTGTCGCTCGGGTCCTACTAGAAAGTAAGAAAATTCTGCAAGAGTTGTATCGGTCTGGTTCGTCATGGGACAATCCAATCTCTGATAATTTGAGTTCAAGATGGAGAAAATGGAGACTAGAAGTAAAGAATTTAGAGACTCTCAAAATTCAACGTTGTGTAAAACCAGGTAATTTCGGAGAGGTAAAGATTACAGAATTACATAACTTTTCCGACGCAAGTGAAAAGGATTATGGGAAATGTTCGTATTTAAGAATAATCAATACTCGTAATAAAGTTCATTATTCTTTTGTTTTTGGTAAAGCCAGAATTGCATCCCTGAAACAAGTAACCATTCCCAGATTGGAACTAACAGCAGCTGTGATGTCGGCGAAATTAACAAGTTTCTTAAAGATGAATTGAAACTTGCTAACGTCAAGGAATTTTTCTGGGTTGACAGTAAGATTGTTCTTGGTTATATAAATAATAACGACTTTCGAATCTTTTTGACTGAGCTTGAATGTACCATAAATTTGCGTCTTCTAAGTATCGAGAATATTTGTGATCTCACATATTTGGAACCCTTTACTCCTAATCATTTGTTGACAATGAAACCAAAATTGTTATTAACACCCCCTGGAAGATTTTTAGAAACCGATCAATACGCGAGAGAGCGCTGGAGGCGGGTGCAGCTCTTGTCCGATCAATTTTGGAAGCGATGGCGGAAGGAATATCCTTACCTGCTGCAATCGGGTACGAAGTGGGTCGCCCGGACAAGAAACATAAAAGAAAGAGACGTGGTCATTATCAGCGACAATGTCTCTAAACCTCGCAGCCAATGGAGGTTGAATCGAATTGAAAATCTCTACCAATCAGAGGATGGTCTTGTGCAAAAGAACGACCAGTACATAACATCGTTCTTTTGATTTCCGCCGATGATAAACCACAAAAAGACAATTATTGATGAGAAAGAACGTTCGATTCTTGTGCTGCGTATATCACTTACTTCGTGTATATTGTTTTTGATATCGCTTGCTATAATAATTCTGGGTATTTTGCCGTCATGTGTAACTGTAATTTTTCGTAACTAATTATGTGACTTTTGTTTGTGTGCTTAGTTCATAGTTATAGCGCCTTCGTTTAAAACCGTATTAGTTTCACCTAGGGGTTTTACTAAAACAGTTTTGGGGGATATGTGACGGTAGCCGTTTAGTTTGTTCTTTGTTTTAATTGAAGGTTTGTTTTTTGGCAATCCGGTTTGAGTTAGCAGTTTGCTATTGGTTGTTTCGCTTATATTTGAGTCGGTGCAGCGTAGTTTTTTTTCTTTTCGTTCATTCATCGCGGTTGGTGCAGACATTCAAAGGATTCATTCGCTTAGAGAAAATTCGTATTAAGCAGGTAGAAATTGATTTGTTTTATTGTGTTATTTTGAATTATTTAATACTGTATTTGTGTTTTATTTTAGTTACCGTCGTCTCTAAATACATTCAATAACATTGGTTTCGTTTGTGGTTATCGTAAAAGTGACGTCGCGTAAGCTGCTTAATATCTCTACCTCAAACTGCAACATGGTGTGCTGCAGCTACACTCACCTTTCGGACTGTTATCATCGTAACCCCAGTCATCATGACGACAGTTAAAATCGCCAGCGTAAAGACATGAGTGAGGAAACACTGGGAGATCCAGGGTTTGCAATGGCGTTGGTGGTGGTTTGTAGACGTTGATTATTTTATAGCCATCAACGTCCACATACAACCATTTGATCTCCGATGTCAGTGGAGATTGGTCCAAAAGCGTGTATCTTAGTCGCTCGTGGACAAACGTGGCAAGGCTATGCTTCCTGCTTAAAGAAGACCCAGTTAGTTGGTAGTTTGAAAGTACCAACTTCTCTGCATCAGTGCAGTGGGTCTCCTGCAGTAGGATGACGATTGCCTCAGACTGCATAGCGAGGTGATGAAGAACGTTCATCTTGCTTGCAGTGAGGCCTTCGATGTTCAGCTGAAAAATAGTAGTTCTTTGGAACTTTTTGGCAATGTGCCCTGAAAAGGGCAGTTGTATACTGGCATTGCCCCGTCCTAAAAAAAGGACGTTTGCCGATTACAAACGCACGCTGAACATCGGAATGAGTGGATGCCCTTCCATTTTTGTAGGTTTGGATTTGGTCTGTCATTTTGACACCAATAAACAGACTTACTCACGGCCCAGGCTGCGAGAAAGCACCTACCATCTGGGTCTTTTCCCTTTTGATTTCCCCTCTTAAAATTACAGTATTTAGCTACGATCAATTTAAATTTACTATATTTCGCCAGAAGAAATTTTCTTAAAGTACTGTTCCAAATACGCTATTACATTAGGCAAAGTTATATCAATGAGCAGTAATCCCACAACCACAATCTGAGCTGAAATCGCGGATGCTCAGAAGGATATGAAGAATAACTAGATTTTTAAAACTGCACGCTTACAGGAAAAGTGCTCTCCCATATGTTTGAACTTCAAAAACAATTAGAAGTCATTTGTACTGAACAGGGGAACCAAAAAGCTGCAAAGTTGCGTGCCACACTGTGGCTAGCAACATTAGCCTATTTGGCGTCGATTTTTGATCGTTTAAATGAAGTAAACCTAAGTCTTTAAGGAAAAGGAGGCGACATATTTCAAGCAACTAGCAAGATCAATGTGCTGAAGGTAAAAATTCCACTCTGGAAAAACAACGTCTTATCAAACAACTTCAATGACTTTCCCTTGTTGAACCAGCACATGAGAGAATGTGGATGGGAGTTTGAAGACGTTTCTTTGAAAAATAATATATCCACACTCATTGTTGCTCATTTGAAATCACTTAGTGAAAATTTGGCTGCATACTTTTCTGAAGATGATGACAAACGTTTGGAAGAAAACTTGTGGATTATGCAGCCATTTATTGATGAAACAACAGAGGATGAGGAATTGTTAGAACTGCGAGCAGATTTAAATCAAAAAGCTTCATTCCGAGAAATAGATTATTCTATGTTTCGGGTTTATCTTCTAAAATTCCCCGAATAAGAAAAGCAAGCACAAAGGACCATTGCAATCTTAATACAGATGCCTACAGCCTACTTGTGTGAAGAAAGTTTCTCCAATCTCGTGGAAAGCAAATCAAATAAGAGAAATTCAATACATGATACTGTATTGATTCTTTAATGCGAGGGCGATAGAGAAAGAGATAAAGCCACGTTATCTCCAAATCGCTGAAACAATGCAACAACAAAATAGCCACTGATGATTAATTACAGTAAAACTAAAGCAGCTTTAATTTTACTTTTTTACACTTTAGCATAATTTTGCTTGTGCCCTAAAAAACTGATTTATTTATTATAACTCGATTAACCACCTAGTTTATAATTTGTTTTCTTTAGTTTTTGTGCACAATTATACATTGCTATCTGTGAGGTGTACAAAATTTTTGAAAAATTGTAAAAAGTGGACCACAGAAAAAAAGGTTGAAGAGCACTGCTCGAGACAATAGGCCAAAACAAACTTTTCAGTTTCCGAAAGATTGTAACTAGATAAATTACAAATAGTTTTACCAGAAGGACTGGAAGAACCAAAACGTTGGAGACGAAGCCAATTAATGGTATTAAAATGCTTTGTGCAAATTTGTTTTTTTCATTAGTTTAAAATGGGCTTTTTCTAGCAGGCATGTTGTGAGCGCTTTGCTTATTAAGTATTCTCCAATTGGGCTGGTAGTAACTGAGAACATGTAAGTTTATAACTCTTGCAATCAAGTGCAATGCTAATTAGATAAAGTTTTTTAATAGTGTGCAAAGTGCTAATCAAAATATTTCTAAAATGTTTTTGTTAACTAAGTACAAGGCATTTTAAAGCGCTTTTTAAAACCGAAAATTATTTTTATTCAAAATGTGATGACATTGAATTAAACTAATGTCGAAACCATTGATTTAGGTTGCAAAATCTGAAATAGGCTTAATTTTTTTTTAAGCTTTGATGCACGGTTTCTCACTTTTTGAAAAATGGAGAAAAAAGTTAATCTTGTCACTAAATTTTTACACAGCGAAGTTTAATAGATCCTATAATAATTATGGCCCATTAACTTTTTTATGGAAGTCTATTTTTAGGAAGATTTTCGACGGCCTATTCTAAAGCTTTTTTTATTATCATTTATCCCCTGACTTGCAAAACAACGTTGAAGATGTTGAAAACAGAACAACTGTCAAGCGATTACTCCGTCTTATTTTTGGTAATTGCCAAGATGTTGCTGTCGTATTTTTTAAAAAATTATTAATTATTTTTTTTATTTAGTGCTTGCCTATAAATTTGAGCTATCTCTAAAGCAGCACAACAAAGGAGAGTGCCGTAAAATCACTTTTTCAAGGAAGGACGCTACAGATTAACGCAATTAGGTTTCGAACCGAAACCGTGTGGTTCACGTTCGCCGTCAATTTGGCGTTTCAGCCATCTTGGCCTTGATACCATTGATAAAATGGAGTTAGAACGCAATAAAAGACACACAAAAAAATAATTCTCACTAATTGTGAATCCGGTAGAATGAGATTCCAAATAAAAGAATCCGTAATCTCAAAATTATAATCGGCATCGAATCGAGTTTGCATTTTAATGTGTGTACAGTTTCTTGAAACAATACTGGGCTTTTGGAGTTCTCTCTTAGCGTTGCAAAACAAGTTAAAACAGGACAAACCTGAAAAAATGTTGATTTAGAATTTGTAGGCGTCGTAAAAGTAAGGTACGGCGACCGCTCCTAATTGACTTTCTGCATGTAATAACTATTTCGCAATCACTTTTTCAATGATTACTTCAAAAATTAAGACCTTGATTGCAAATAAAATTGAATTGAATTGAAAAAATTGTTTGTGCAGTTATATCATGGGGGCTAAACTCACGGCAACCAAAATATTTTTTAGCAGATGCTCACCCAAATTGTTCTGTCGTTGAACAAAATTTGGAATACAAAAATTTAGGCTTTGAAAGAGGTTTCTCTCTTCATTTAGTAAAAACATGTTTTTTTGGGGGTTAGGAAACTAAAGTGCAGAGGTTTTTTGGTTTAATTCTTGAGTGTACAGAATTTAGAAATAAGCAATGAGTAGTATGTAATGATCGATTTGGTTGGTGTTTCCGCTAGAAACGCTAGAGAACAGTGGGGGTGAGAAGGCTGTCACCAGAACCGCTAGAGAGCAATTGCCAATGGAGGGCGCCAGAGAGCAGTGATTTGACTACTGGAAGGCGCCAGAGAGCAGTGCTTTTGCCATTCGGGATGCTAGAGAGCAGTGGTGTGGCTACTAGGGGCGCTAGAGAGAAGTGTTTTGGCCGGACGCTATAGAGCAGCGGAGGTGAGGAGGTGAGGAGGTGAAGAGGTGAACTGAGAGAGATAGTAGTCTTGAGCTTGATTCCTAACCAAGACTGTATAATCTCTAAGCTTAAGAAAGTCAGTGGTCTCGACTTTGATTCTTGTCCAAGACAGGTGTATGATTTTAAACGTAACCCTAAGAAAAACAGTAGTCCTGAGTTGGATTCCTACCTAAGATAATAGAAATCCTAATCCTATGAAAGACAGTTGTCCTGAGTTGAATTCCCAACCAAGATGATAGAAATCTTAATCTTAAAAAAATTAGTAGTCCTGAGTTGGATTCCCAACCAAGATAATAGAAACCTTAATCCTAAGAAAGGTTTGATTCCTACCCAAGATAATATAGATCTTAACCTAAGAAAATTAGTGAGTTTGAGTTTGATCCCCACCCAAGATAATAGAAAACTTAATTGTAGAAAAACAGTAGTCCTGAGTTTGTTCGCCAACTGGGCAAGTTTGGACAAGTCAGTTTTGTTGCACAATACTCAGTTTTTCCATGGGGAATTCCCTAGGTTTTTACCAGGATTGTTTGAATAGGTTTTTTGTCTATTGCAAAACTACAATTCAATCCATAACAGTAGGTATATAAAGCAAAAATTTTTGTATTTTTATCACTCTAAAAATATGGATCAAGATTGTGTTGATCCTGTAGCGATATCTGGTACTCAAAACTCTGAAGCTATCAAAAAAGAATGGGAAGCTCAAATGTTTCTTTGTTTGTCTCCAAAAAATCCACTTATGTGTGATGAAGAGGATCGCATGAGAACCTTTCCTCCATCTTGGTGCAATCAGGAGCGGCCAACACCACGCGAAATGGTGGATGCAGGAAATCATAAAGGTTCTGGCGACCATGTTCTTTGTTTTTATCGTGGTGAGGGTTTGTTTTACTGGAAACCGCATGACAATCCTTGGTACAAACATGCAAAGTGGTTTCCTATGTGTGAATTTGTTTTGAAAAAACAAGCAGTAAAGTATGTGGAGAAAGTATGTCAAAAACATTTGGATTTACATCGATTAGACATAAAAAATCCAACTTGATCCGTTGCAGCGAACTGCTTACGTAGTATGTTGTTTCACCAAATGCAAAACACCGCGGCATCAGAGCAAAGGAATAAAAGATTGGAGGACCTTATGTTGTTTGATCCTTATGTAAAATACGCAAAATATTGGGGTAGAGGACACCAAGATCCGTTATGCACTATTGAGTCAAATGGAAAAATATCACTGCAATTTCTCCAATTGTCAAGAATTGCTAAATGCTATTTTAGATTTAAAAAAAGACGACAAATGTTTAAAATGTAAAAATGCAGAAAAAAATGCAGTATGCATGCCCTGTGGACACATGATGCTTTGTTGGACATGCGTTCAAGACACCCCCTCTTGTTAATTGTGTTCCCAATGGATCTCTGAAAAAATTCGCGTCTTTCAATGTTGATTATGTAAGATTAGTGTGACGTAAGACTATTTCAAAACGTTGCACAATACTACAAAGTGTGACGTAAGACTATTTCGAAACGTTGTGCAATATCCATTTTGTTGGTTACAAAAAGAGACACATTTGCAAAACCTCACATTATGGAAATGTATACGAGTCAAGCAGACAATCTTTATCAAGATGCAAACAAAATCGAGTATCCTGACTACGTTCCTCCTTACACAAGTTGTTACAAAAGTTTGTTGGAGTTTGAAGAGATTATCACCAGAGCAAGAGAAATGGAAAGTGCAGCAAGAGACATTCGAAAAAAGTTTCGAGAAATTGCCGCATCTGGACTGCCGATACCCTCTTCATTGCTATTGAGAAAAGCAATTATTAGTGTCAAAAGAGATAAAGTCATGTTTTCAACGGATCAACTCGTTCAAGTGGTTGATGTGATGATGGAGAATCTTCCTTACATCCTTTTTTGTCCCAAATCCGAGACAAAAAATATGTTGTTTTACTATTCTGGTCCACTAACATGGACAATGCTGCATGTGAAGTACAAAAAAAATGGAAATCATCAAACAAGAAATAGCAGTGGATCAATTTCAATTGCGTTGTGTGGTGGAAAATGTACCAGCTGCAAGACGTCACTTCCTCTACTTACTCAACAACTACACCTTTTTAAAAGTGCAAAAAGACGATGTCTGCCACCTGCCGCCAGACAACCACGAACAACTGAAGACCTTTGCCAAGCTTTTAACTAAACCTGAACCAAGAAAAAAGCAAAAAGTGGATTTTATTACAAGCACGCCTTGATGTGTTTTTTTGTATTTTATTAATAATAAACGATATGTGTACAATCAATGTTGTGATACATCACGAATAAAGTGAGAGATAGAGCGATCGTTTTCAGTTAGGTTTGGTATAAAATCAGATACAATAACATGCAAAGGAATGCAGCGACAACGAAATAGAATAAAATAGACACAATAATGACCACAAAAACTGGAAAAATATGCTTTTAAGGTTTTGCGATTGTAAATCCATTCCGATAAGGAGTAGGCATCCATGTAAGACTCAAGGCGAACCAATGTAGGGGGTGGTCCATAACTGTCGAAATATTTTCCTCGATGGTGTTTCTTGAAATAAACCGCAACCCAATGCTTTCCAGGTTTACTACTCGGATCCGAGTTGATGACGTAAGCAGACGGAAAAGTAGGTTTTTCCAACTGATCCAAAGCACAGACTTTTGTAATGAAAACACATACCACTTTTGTAATCTTGCTTTCATTTTGTTCCTCGAAGAGCTAGCGTAATGTCTTTGCAATTTCAAAAATCCCACTAGTTTTGTGGTAAGCAGACCTTCCGGAGTTGGAAAGTCTTATTGGGTCCTACATTTTATAGACAGTCTAAAACAACTTTTCCTTGTAATCAAACAGGTTGTTTATCATTACGAGGTATGGCAAGCAATGTTTGATCATTAGATGGATAAAGTAAGCTTTAAACAAGGCATGCCGAGTCTTAAAGACCTAAAAGAAAGTCGAGATGCGTTTGTAGTACTAGACGATTTGATGTTTGCAAATTCTGAATTCTTATCTAAGATTTATAGCATCTACTCCCATCACTTTCATTTCAGTGTTCTCATGACTGTGCAGAATTTGTTTCATAAAGGCTTGCGTGAAATAAGTCTCAATGCACAAATTATGGTGCTCTTTAAAAGTTGTAGGGTTGTGAATTAAATTGCACATTTCTTACATCAGATCTACCCCAAAACGTATAAAAACGCACTTGAGACATATAAAGACATTGTATCTTCGGAAAGAGGTTATTTGGTGATTGACTTACGCTGCGAAACACACAATAACCAACATCTGTGTTCAGGGATTTTTCCAGAAGACACACATTATCTTTATTAATGGATCGCTTGCGGAAAAATGGGCCCACCTTGCATTTGCTACAAAAAACCCCTTCATCTTTCCAAATCGTATTTTAGACAAAGCATCACCCGAGTTAATACGTTGTCTTTGTGACTGTTCTCACAACATGCTGCAAGGAAACGTTGAGATGTCACATCACCACAAGCAGAAATTAAAACCGCACAAGAGCAAACTTCGAAAGTTGGCTGACTGTAAGGTAGCATTAACCCGTTTCATTCCATAATCCCCAAATGGGGATCACTTTCCGAAGGTGATTTTCGACTGAAAGCTATCTTGTGTCTGATGAAAACTTGTGCTTAAAATGCAGTATTTGACTCAAAATTATGTGTACAGGCAAGAATTGTATGCTAACGATATTATTTAGTTTGTTTTTTATAAGTTGTTTATTAGCGAAATGACGTCATGCTTTCATTGCAGACATTATTAGTAGCCATAGCAACAATAGTTAGTTTTGTGAACTGAAAGTCACCCATTACCTGTCAAAGAACCTCTATTTAAGGTAAGAATACTTATTTTGTGCGAATGATATTTCATGCAGTTGCTATAGTAACAAATGTAAACAACGTCCCATTTGGGGATCATGGAATGTACCATATACAATGTATTGTATTTTTCAGATGTCAAAACAACTTTTCTCCGTTAACGATGCGCTGGAGTATATTGAGGAACTTGATGTCCAATTGCTGGAAGATGTGGATACGATCGATGTGGTTGAACTTCCTCCTGAAAAAGTTGATTCTGTCAGCGATGAAGAAGAGTTTGCTGATGAGGAGGAGCTGGGGTTTGGTGAAAGCCAAGTTGTGTCTGTTCCAGGGTTTGTTGAAGTTTCATGCAATGCTCTTGACCTAGTACCAACTGCTTCAGAAGACTCACCAACTGCTCAAGAAAACACCCTGCAGAATATTGTTGACGGAGCTGAGTCAGGTGTTGTTGATCCTACTGAACAGCAACTTTCCAAAAAGAGGAAAACGAGTGTTTCTGCAAAGCAGAGGAGCAAAAATGCCACAACTCAAGTAGCTTGGAATGTAACCAAGAATAAACCAGACTGCTCTATCACAAGCAACGTGTACGATCCGTCTCCAGCTCGAGAAAATTTGATAGCTCTTCATGGTGATAAAACTAAATTTGAGATATTCTCTCTGATGACAAAAGGAGTTTATGACATAATGGCAGAACAAAGTCTGACATACGCTCAACAAAACAACTACTTGGACTTCAATTGCAGTGTGGAAGACTATATGGCCTTCACGGAAATTTTGATGCTATCGGGCCATCGTAGGCAGCCAAGGCAAGAATTATATTGGAGCTTAGACCCCAACTTTGAGTGCCCATTAGTAAGAGAAGCTATGCCCAAAAAGAGATTCATGGCATTGAAGCAACATCTTCATTTCAATGACAACTCCAAAATTCCAGAAAATTGCACTGACAGATGCTACAAAATACGTACGTTGATTTCTTGTCTCAACAAAAATTTCATGCAGTGTGGTTACTTACACTCTGATTACTCCATAGATGAAAAAATTGTTGGATATTATGGCCGCCACCCAATAAAGCAGTTTTATATCATGGCTCATTGCTTCGCAACTCGCAAAAAAAACGCAATTTTCGGCGCGTCGCTAAATTGCTGCCCCGAAATGGGAAAGAACCATATTATGTATCCTTAGTGGTTGGTCTATTTAGCTCATTATGCCAGTTATTTCAGAAAACCGTATTATTTTTCAGAAGTAAAACGTTCATTTACGAATATTAGTAGAAACTCGTTATTGTCATCGCCATGGCTTCATATCTTCTACATGCTTGAATTTGCTAGCAGCACATTCCATGATCCCCATTTGGGACCTACATGGAAAACACCTTTTGGGTGACAGCATTAATTTTTCCTTTTCAATACATCTTAATTAGTGTAAGAGAGACAGAAAAAGGCGATTAAATCATAAAAAATATTACTGCGTCTTAATTCGGAATGTAACGGGTTAAAAACAAAACGAAGAATTATACAAAAAGGTGGATTTTTACCCATCTTGTTGTCTGCACTCACTCCAGTCATTAGTGGTGTGGTAGGTAGTCTTATAAAATGAGAAAATTAATTGTGTTGGAACCTGAATTGTACGAAAAACTCAAAAACAAACACGAAGTCACTGATAAAAAAGTACTTTCTGAACTGGATGCTAAAATGTTAGAAATCTTAACGTCCAACCGTCTTGACAGCGACAAAGTAACTTTATGTAATGAGGCGTTGCAAAAATCAAAGTTATTTCTGAAAAAGTTTCAACCGAAAACAACAGTAAAAAAACCCTTGTCTGAAAGTGCAGTGTTAAAGCGTTATAAAATACAAACCAAAGCCATAAAACTGTTCAAAGACGCCACTAGCAAAAAGAATTTAGATTGGAATGAAGATGGTCAAATGCTTTTAGATGATCGAGTGGTACCTGGATTCCATATTGACGATTTGTTTCAATCCACCCTAAAAAAACGAGACCCAACTTTACCCAGTGTACATGAGTTGAATCGATGCTATGGGAGAGCATTTAAATTATTACAATTCTAAAAAAGAAGCTTCTTTCTTGGGAGCACATCGTTTTCCAAAAGCAACCCAACACTGGTTGCAATCGGAAGACACTTATAAGCTTGACAAACCCATACGAAAAAATTTCCAGCACAGAAAAACAATTGTACCTGTCCCCAACTTTCAAATGCAAGCCGATCTCATTGATTTTTCTTTGCTCAAGTTGTACAACGACCGCTATAAATGCATTTTGGTGGTCATTGACGTGTTCTCAAAAAAAGTTTGTCCTGCTTACTTGAAAAGCAAATCAAGCTCGGACATGACCAGGCTTTTGAGCAGTTGATGCCTGAAATTGGCAAGTTTCAAAAATTGCAGACGGATATGGGACATGAGTTTTTGAATCGACCCTTTCAAACCTGGTTAAAACAACATCACATGGAGCACTTTCACACTCAAAATTTTGACACCAAAGCATCCATTGCTGAATGATTTATACGCACTTTGAAAGAGAAACTATGGCATTACTTTACCTACACCAACAGCCGAAGATACGTGGAAGTGCTGCCTGCTCTGGTTGAGTCTTACAACAACACCTATCACCGATCCATTTGACGTGCTTAAAATTTAGTAAACTCCAAAAACCAAGAAACGGTTTGGCTCACGCTCTATGCCGAACCAGAGTTAAGAAAACCAAAATTGAAAATAGGTGATCAAGTCAGACTGTCCATGACTCGAATGCGGTTCCGCAAAGGCTACTTATCCGGTTGGACGGACAAATTGTTTCAAGTTGCTCAAGTGTTTCGAGACAATCCTCCTTATTACAAAATAAAAGACTTACAAGGCGAGTGGTTGGAAGGAACTTTTTATGAAGAAGAGTTGCAGAAAATCTATAAAAAGGATGACGTGTTTGAATCGAGCGTATTCTCCAACAATGCAAGCGCAAGAAGGGTGTTGAATTTTTAGTAAAGTGGTTTGGATATCCTGCTTCTTTTAATTCTTGGTTGTCAGAAAAAGACATGGTATGCCTCCTTTGAGAACCTTTGACATTGTTTTGTTTGGTGCTCAAGTTTTGGTGATTTACATTGTGGTTTCGATCAGCTTGTACAATTTAACACAAAGCAACAACAACAAAGAACTCTGGATTATTCTGCTTAGTAGCTCTGTAGTTTATTTGCTCCCGTCGCTTATTCTTACCAAACATGTTCCTCACCCTCCCCAGTAACTCGTCCATAGACATTTATCCTGAAAACAAACTTTTGGATTACATGGTTCACTAGCCAAAAGAAATCAATTTATCTGGATCGTGGGAGTTGGGTTTGTCCGAGATTCTGTACCCCAACACTGGGTACAACATTGACACCAACCAATGTTACATTTTCTACCAACGCGGTGCTTTAGAATTTCTAGCAGTGCTTCCAGCAGGTTATTATCAACAATCTCAATATATCATGCGTCAGATACTTCAAGAAATGAGACGAGAGTTTTAAGATAGAAACAAAGCGCTTGTCAGCAAAAGGAGTTTTGATGCAACCAATCGACTTTCTCTTCGATCTCACTTACAATCCTCAAGCACAACTAACCACCATGTCCATCCAACACAAAAAAGGAGCACCTACGGCCGATCGTAATGGTACCACGCAACCGGATGTGGTGGTGACTCTTTCAAACGAGTTGGCTTCTATTTTGGGTTTTTAAAGGCATTGTATCGACAAATTGGAGAATACACTTCGGCAAGTGTTGCCAACGTAGACACTGTGAACACCATCTATTCTATTGCGATGTTATCGAACACAGAATGGTTGGTCATACTCTTGCACCCTTGATTGGTGTCCTTTCTGTAACAAGGAACGCGGCTGCTTACGTTTCCAAAAGATATGACAAAATACAATACCACCACATCTTAAAGAAAAATCTTAGTGATATCCACATCTCGCTTCGTGACGATTAAGGAAAACGAATTCGTTTTCGCAAGGGAAAAGGATTGTGACTTTACGTTTACGACGCAAAAAGTTAAATTTGTTATAAAAACCAGATGCAAAGGAAAAGGTGGTTAATTTAAGAAATCAACGGTAGCAGAAACATGCGGGTCAAATATTGTTGGGATGCAAAAGCTTACGAAAACTATTATTTGTCTCAAGTCGGTCATGGAATGCCCAATTTTGTTGGGGCACGAGTGCAACAAGGTTATGGATTAGGTAATCTGTTTAGCTCCATTGCCAAAAGTGTTCTTCCTTTGGTCAAAAAAGGTGCCAAAACCCTTAAAAAACAAGTTTTACAAAGCGGTATCGAGTTTACTTCCGATGTCTCACACGGTAAAAACGCCCAACAAGCTGCCATCGATCAAACAAGAGCTGCTGGTTTCAATCTCTTACAAGTGGCCCAACAAAAAATAGGAAAGCGAAAAGCAGCGCCGAGAAAAGTACAAAAGAAGAAACGCAAGATACATCACGACATTTTCTCGAAAACCATAGAGACGTTAGTACACCCCAGTTCGGCAGAATCCACCACCTCTCAACTGGATTTGTTTTCGGTGCCACCAAGTCAAACTAGTTTGGAGGAAGGAAGTTTTACCAAATACCATCCTGTATCTGTATTGACCTCCACAGGTCCTATTGAATTTACGATTAGTGCTGAAAACTCCAACTACATTGATCTTGCCAATAGCTTTTTTTATGTGCGTGCAAGCGTGACTACTGCAGCCGGAGCTGATTTGACAAAGAATGTGGAAATCGCACCTAAATGTAATTTTTTACATAAACTATGGACGCAAGTGAATGTTTATTTGAACGGTTCGCAAGTGACGCAATCCAACAACAATTACCCTTATTGAGCTTATATTGAAAACTTGCTTAGTTTTGGACAAAAAGCAAAAAAGTCCCAACTTTCTGCTCTGTTGTGGCCACCGCAACACGTCAGAAAATTTCGATATTCGTGGGGCTACCAACCTAGGTCATACGAAACAAAAAGCTTTGGCTGCAGAAAGCAAAGAAATTGATATGATGGGGAAATTGCATCTTAATTTGTTCTTTCAAAATTAATATTTGTTGAACGGCGTCGAAGTACGTTTCCATTTGATTCGTTCCAACGATCTTTTTTGCTTGCATGGAAATTAAACCAAGCAGATAACAAAGTGTCTTTGAAAGAAGTGACCTTGTTTGTTCGCAAAGTAAAACCAAATCCCGCCGTACAGCTTGCTCATGTCAAAGCCTTGCAACACGGCAATGCAAAATACCCGCTTCGACGTGTGGAAGTCAAGAGCTTTACTGTGCCGACCGGGAATTGAAGCATCACCAAAGAAAATTTGTTTTTGGGTCAATTACCCACATGAATGGTGGTCGGTGTAGTGGACAATGATGCTTACAACGGTGTCATCACCAAATCTCCTTTTAATTTCAAACACAACAGCATCAATTTCATGACGATTTACCGTGACGGAGTTCAAATTCCTTCCAAACCACTGCAACCAGATTTTACCAACGATCGTTTTGTTTGAAGTTACATTCGTTTGTTTACGCAAACGGGTCAATATTATCGTGACACATGAAATGCTATTTCGCGAGAACAGTACAAAGACGGATGTGCTTTGTTTGCTTTTGATCTCACACCCCAAATGGATTCAAGCAAGGTCGGTTTTGAATTGATAAAGCATGGCAACATAAGCATCGAAATTCATTTTGCTACTGCTACTGCACGGACTCTTACGGCCATTGTGTTTGCCGAACACGACAACCTGCTGGAGATTGATCAAGACAGAAACGTTGCTTTTGACTATATGGCATGAACACATTGCAAATCGAATGCTTGCTCAAGAAGGATTTGAAAACCAAAACCATCTTTAAAAAAGTCTGTGCTTTGGATCAGTTGGAAAAACCTACTTTTCCGTCTGCTTACGTCATCAACTCGGATCCGAGTAGTAAACCTGGAAAGCATTGGGTTGCGGTTTATTTCAAGAAACACCATCGAGGAAAATATTTCGACAGTTATGGACCACCCCCTACATTGGTTCGCCTTGAGTCTTACATGGATGCCTACTCCTTATCGGAATGGATTTACAATCGCAAAACCTTAAAAGCATATTTTTCCAGTTTTTGTGGTCATTATTGTGTCTATTTTATTCTATTTCGTTGTCGCTGCATTCCTTTGCATGTTATTGTATCTGATTTTATACCAAACCTAACTGAAAACGATCGCTCTATCTCTCACTTTATTCGTGATGTATCACAACATTGATTGTACACATATCGTTTATTATTAATAAAATACAAAAAAACACATCAAGGCGTGCTTGTAATAAAATCCACTTTTTGCTTTTTTCTTGGTTCAGGTTTAGTTAAAAGCTTGGCAAAGGTCTTCAGTTGTTCGTGGTTGTCTGGCGGCAGGTGGCAGACATCGTCTTTTTGCACTTTTAAAAAGGTGTAGTTGTTGAGTAAGTAGAGGAAGTGACGTCTTGCAGCTGGTACATTTTCCACCACACAACGCAATTGAAATTGATCCACTGCTATTTCTTGTTTGATGATTTCCATTTTTTTTGTACTTCACATGCAGCATTGTCCATGTTAGTGGACCAGAATAGTAAAACAACATATTTTTTGTCTCGGATTTGGGACAAAAAAGGATGTAAGGAAGATTCTCCATCATCACATCAACCACTTGAACGAGTTGATCCGTTGAAAACATGACTTTATCTCTTTTGACACTAATAATTGCTTTTCTCAATAGCAATGAAGAGGGTATCGGCAGTCCAGATGCGGCAATTTCTCGAAACTTTTTTCGAATGTCTCTTGCTGCACTTTCCATTTCTCTTGCTCTGGTGATAATCTCTTCAAACTCCAACAAACTTTTGTAACAACTTGTGTAAGGAGGAACGTAGTCAGGATACTCGATTTTGTTTGCATCTTGATAAAGATTGTCTGCTTGACTCGTATACATTTCCATAATGTGAGGTTTTGCAAATGTGTCTCTTTTTGTAACCAACAAAATGGATATTGCACAACGTTTCGAAATAGTCTTACGTCACACTTTGTAGTATTGTGCAACGTTTTGAAATAGTCTTACGTCACACTAATCTTACATAATCAACATTGAAAGACGCGAATTTTTTCAGAGATCCATTGGGAACACAATTAACAAGAGGGGGTGTCTTGAACGCATGTCCAACAAAGCATCATGTGTCCACAGGGCATGCATACTGCATTTTTTTCTGCATTTTTACATTTTAAACATTTGTCGTCTTTTTTTAAATCTAAAATAGCATTTAGCAATTCTTGACAATTGGAGAAATTGCAGTGATATTTTTCCATTTGACTCAATAGTGCATAACGGATCTTGGTGTCCTCTACCCCAATATTTTGCGTATTTTACATAAGGATCAAACAACATAAGGTCCTCCAATCTTTTATTCCTTTGCTCTGATGCCGCGGTGTTTTGCATTTGGTGAAACAACATACTACGTAAGCAGTTCGCTGCAACGGATCAAGTTGGATTTTTTATGTCTAATCGATGTAAATCCAAATGTTTTTGACATACTTTCTCCACATACTTTACTGCTTGTTTTTTCAAAACAAATTCACACATAGGAAACCACTTTGCATGTTTGTACCAAGGATTGTCATGCGGTTTCCAGTAAAACAAACCCTCACCACGATAAAAACAAAGAACATGGTCGCCAGAACCTTTATGATTTCCTGCATCCACCATTTCGCGTGGTGTTGGCCGCTCCTGATTGCACCAAGATGGAGGAAAGGTTCTCATGCGATCCTCTTCATCACACATAAGTGGATTTTTTGGAGACAAACAAAGAAACATTTGAGCTTCCCATTCTTTTTTGATAGCTTCAGAGTTTTGAGTACCAGATATCGCTACAGGATCAACACAATCTTGATCCATATTTTTAGAGTGATAAAAATACAAAAATTTTTGCTTTATATACCTACTGTTATGGATTGAATTGTAGTTTTGCAATAGACAAAAAACCTATTCAAACAATCCTGGTAAAAACCTAGGGAATTCCCCATGGAAAAACTGAGTATTGTGCAACAAAACTGACTTGTCCAAACTTGCCCAGTTGGCGAACAAACTCAGGACTACTGTTTTTCTACAATTAAGTTTTCTATTATCTTGGGTGGGGATCAAACTCAAACTCACTAATTTTCTTAGGTTAAGATCTATATTATCTTGGGTAGGAATCAAACCTTTCTTAGGATTAAGGTTTCTATTATCTTGGTTGGGAATCCAACTCAGGACTACTAATTTTTTTAAGATTAAGATTTCTATCATCTTGGTTGGGAATTCAACTCAGGACAACTGTCTTTCATAGGATTAGGATTTCTATTATCTTAGGTAGGAATCCAACTCAGGACTACTGTTTTTCTTAGGGTTACGTTTAAAATCATACACCTGTCTTGGACAAGAATCAAAGTCGAGACCACTGACTTTCTTAAGCTTAGAGATTATACAGTCTTGGTTAGGAATCAAGCTCAAGACTACTATCTCTCTCAGTTCACCTCTTCACCTCCTCACCTCCTCACCTCCGCTGCTCTATAGCGTCCGGCCAAAACACTTCTCTCTAGCGCCCCCAGTAGCCACACCACTGCTCTCTAGCATCCCGAATGGCAAAAGCACTGCTCTCTGGCGCCTTCCAGTAGTCAAATCACTGCTCTCTGGCGCCCTCCATTGGCAATTGCTCTCTAGCGGTTCTGGTGACAGCCTTCTCACCCCCACTGTTCTCTAGCGTTTCTAGCGGAAACACCAACCAAATCGATCATTACATACTACTACCAATGATATTGATGCAACTATTAACTCTTTCACTATTTTGGCAGTCTTTAAAACGACTGTTTCTTTTTTGAATTCTTTCGGCCAACTTTCGTCAGAAGAAATCATGGACAAATGATGAACTACATGAATAACATGGTTTATATAGGATTGCAAACCATCAAAAATAATGGCGTTTCTGATTGGTCGAAGAAAGAGAGCATGCGATTGGTTGCGCGCTTACTTGCGCCGCAAGCGAGAAAGCTTCAGTCCATAGACCAGGGGCGTACAATCATGGCCCGCGGGCCACATTTGGCGCGCGTAAGGATTTTAAGTGGCCCGCGCATTATTTTTCGAAGAGCTCTGTCCCGCCCACTTTGGCAGAAATCCAGCCAGAAATCGAAGACAGATTCTATGTGCAGACTTCCTTTTATCTTGTTGTTTTCCGAGATCGCTAGTTGTCAAAGAAAATATGAAATCCGAGATTGATTTGTAATAGGCTTACCATACGTCCCGGTTTAGTCGAGACAGTCCCGTTTTTTAGGCCTTGTCCCGGCGTCCCTCCCAGTTGGCTAAAATGTCTCGGCTTTTCCAATTTTAAGTGAAGACCTTTTTTTTTAGAGATCACTATGATTTAGGGACAAAAAGTGAAAAATCTGAGACTGATTTCAAGTGAGGACCTCTTTTTGTTTTTTTTAGAGAACACTACTTTTTAGCGACCATAGTTAAGAAACCCGAGACAGAAACGAGAAACAGCTTGTGCGAATTAATCTGAACAATCCTGAAATTTTTCAAAAAATTCAGTTTTTTGTTGAATAAAGCATTTCGTTTAGTCACAATGTGTATTTTCCGCCACAAATCAGTTACAATTGAAATGGAATTACGATTGAGAATTACATTAAAGGTGACGAGTGTATTTGAAGAAATAATTTGAAAACTTAATTAAAGAAAGTTAAGGTGATTTTTATACAATTTTTAACATTATTTAGAAATGGTGTATAAAGTAAACTATTATTAGGGAAAAAAATAAACTATTATTCAGAACGGGTGTATAATGGATATTACTCTAAGAAAACGCACTAAGATTGTTACACTACGTGACCACACCACAATGTCTCAAAGAAAAATTGCTAAAAGTGCGGGCGTCAGTTTAGGGTCAGTGAGCAGCATTTTCAAAGAAAAAAGAGAAACAGAAAATGTTCAAGTTTAAAGAAAAGGAAGCTGTGGAAGGAAAAGAAATACTACCAAACGTAATGATTTGACCCTTTTGCGCAACAGCAAAATAAACCCACGAAAAATCAGTGAGGAATTGAAAAGAGATTTTGATGAAAGTGGGGTGCATGTGTCTTCATCCACCGTTCGACGACGATTGTTAGAAAAAGGAAGGAAAGCGAGAAAGCCAAAAAAGGAGCAACTGTTGATCGCCGCAATGAAAAAGAAACGATTCAACTAGGCAAAAAACACAAAGACTGGTCTGAAGATGACTGGAGCCGTGTTCTCCTTTCAAGCGAAAGTCATTTCTTTGTTCAGGGATTTAATCCAAAATTCGTTCGCTGTTTACCCGACAAGAAGCTGCGTTAAGAACATTTTGTGCAAACAATGAAGCACCCAGATAAAAAGATGTTCTGGGGTTGCTTTTCTATTAACGGACCTGGATTGCTTGTACCGGTCGAGGGCATGATGAACAGGAAAGCTTACTTGCAAATCATCGAAAGAAAAGTCTGCAGAGAATTGTCTGATCTCCACCCACGTGCAATTTTTCTGCAAGACTCTGCACCCTTCCGCAAGACTAAAATGATAACAAATTGCTTCAAAAAAATGAAAATAACAATATTGCATTGGCCAGGGAACTCGCCAGATTTAAATCCAATCGAAAATTTGTGGTCCATTGTTAAAAATCGCCTGAGAAAAAGGGATTGTACCAATAAAATTATGCTCACTCAGTCTGTAATACATGTATGGTTCCATAATGAGGAAATCAAACAAATCTGCAAAAAATTGGTTTTATCTATGAAACAACGAGTGAAATTAGTGCTAGAACATAAAGGTGGACATATTAGCTATTGATTGTATCGTAGTTTTCAAAAAAAAGCTGAAACTTTAAAAATTGAACTTTTTTGCTAGTGTTCAGATTAATTTGCACAAGGGTGTAGTTTTAAATATAATTTAGGAAGAGAGGTAATTTTTAAAATCCATTTAAAAATTATAACAAGCAAAATCCAAAATTTCGTTAAGTTTGTAAAAATTTTTATTAAAATGCTAAACGTTTTTTGACCATCATCAGTCCTTATAAAAGCATCTAAAAATTGTTTAAAATCATCTAAAAAATTTTTTTTAACCATAAACGACAAATAAATTCAATTAAAATATATAAAAACAATAATTTTGTTAAGTTTATGCTGTCACTGTTATTACTAATTCAATTTAAAGGCAATGACAATTACACAAAACAACCTCAGAATTTACAGAGAAAAAAAGAGAAAAAATAATGCAAATCACATGACTAAATGAGAAAATTGTTGTTTTTATATATTTTAATTGAATGTATTTGTCGTTTATGGTTAAAAAAAAATTTTTTTAGATGATTTTAAACAATTTTTAGATGCTTTGATGAGGACTGATGATAGTCAAAAACGTTCAGTTTTTAATAAAAACTTTTATAAATTAAATGAAATTTTGGATTTTGCTTGTTATAATTTTTATTTGGATTTTAAAGATTACCTTTCTTCCTAAATTATATTATCGATTAAGCAAACAAAAAAGTGTAACAATTACTCAAGGAGAAAGTTAAAGAAATATAGATGGAAAGTTTTAAAATTAAATTTAGACATAAAATATTTTGAAAATTGCTTAGATTTAAATCTTTGCGCTAAGTTTCTCAAGTTTAAGTCTCCCAACCTTCAAGTTTATTGTAATTCTGATAACTTATACAGAATCGTTTTTGAACAAGAAATTAGAATTGACAAAAAAGGAAGAGAAAAAGACTAGTTTGGAATTTACCAGTTTAAAAACTCTAGTGTTAAAAAAGATAAGTTTGATTAAAAAATTATGTCTAATTAAACTACTAACAGACAAATTTCACAAAGAAATGAATAAGACAACAAAAATTCACCAGTAAAAATTGTTTAAGCTTTGGATTCGGCAAAGAAATGAAAGTCCGAGTTTTATAGTAAATTTAAGTAAAAGAAAATTATTTATCACCGAATTAGAGTTGCTACGATACAGCGTACAACACCACTTTCTAAAAACTCTATAAAAATAATGTAAAAACAAAGTTAGAGAAATTAACCTACACATTAAGAAGCAAATATAAAACACAGATTAATCAAGAATTTAAAGATCAGATAAAATAATGCTTTCAGAAATTTATGAACCGTTCCAAACAAGTATGTGCAACACGGAACAATCAAGCTATTCATCGCTCTTTACCAAATTTATCTTAAGATTCCGATATTAAGTTTGTAAGTTAGATAAAGGTAGAGGAGTTGCAGTACTAAATTCGGTAGATTATTTTTCCAAAATTAGATTCAATAATATATGATTCTACTAAGTTCATTGAATTTAATGATAAAGAAGAAAGCAAATCACACCCTTTGATAGCAAGGGAACAATCAATCAGATATCAGATTCAGAAATATCTAAAGCCGTACAGAAATGAAATCATTTAGGGCCTTCTCCCAACCGGATCTACACCAGGCAAGTTATATGGACTAATAAAAGTACATAAAGAAGATAATCGTGCACGCCTAGTTATCTAAATGGTGGGCTCTCCCGAATACAAACTAGCTAAATTCTTGAATATGATCATTAAGCCATATATATCAGATAAACACATGCTGCGCTCATCTTATGAATTCTTAGAAAAGCTACAAGAAATCAATCTGAATTCAAATCAAGTAATGGTAAGCTTCGATGTCAAATCTTTATTTACAAATGTTCCTTAACAAGAAACAATCGACCTTATTTCAAATAAATTTTATGACAAGAACTCAAACGCTGATCACCTACCAATAAAAAAGAAAATCTTTAAAAAATTATTAAATTTAGCAACTAAAGGAAAATTTTTATACAAAGACAAATTATATCAGCAAATTAGTGGTGTTTTTATGGGTTCACCACTAGGTCCTACTATAGCTAACTTCTTTCTGGCTGAAACGGAAACCCGCCTTTTACAACAGCAACTCAATCCCGCCCAAAAAGTCTATTTTAGACATGTGGATGATATTTTTGCAATATTCAACAACGAAGCAGACAGTATGAAATTTTTAGATAGATTAAATTCACAACATAAAAACTTGCAATTTACAATGGAAAAGTCTACTAATACTCTCCCCTTTTTGGATATGGAACTTAAAATACACAATAATAATTTACAATCATGGATTTGGAGAAAACCAACTCATACTGGCATTTTTAAATCGTGCAAAAAATATTTGTTCCGATTGCCATCTATTCAAAAATGAGGTAGAAAAATTAAGATTAATGATCGTAATAATGGATACTCTAAATTATTTTTTCGATAAAGTTTTTTACCAATTTATAAATAATAGACAAACAAATTTAAATCAGACGCAACCTACAAATAAAAAAGAAAAAGAAACCATTACAGTTGATATTCCATACGTGGGGAAACAGTCTCTCATATTCACAAAAGACATTTCGAAATTTATTTGGAAATTCTCTGCCGTGCATTTAATACCTACTGTATATATAAAACTTGCAAAGTTGGGAACTATTTCAATTTAAAATCTAACACACCTTCGCTTTTGTTATCAAATGTTGTTTATCGCTTTTCGTGCCCGTGTGATGCGGGTCTGACTTACATCGATAAGTCAACAGGTCTTGTGGTAACAAGAGCAAAGGAACACTAAATTTAAGCTCTTCGGTCAAAAGCAAAATAAAAGATCATATTATTAAATGCAATTTGTGTAATAAAAATGATATGGATAGCTTGATACATCGTTTTAGTGTTATAAAGAAATGTTCATCTGATTACGACTCTAAAGTTCACGAAGCGTTGCTAATTAAAAAACATCAACCTAAATTAAATAAACAACTGTATGAAAATGGCTCGTCTTTCTTGCTACAACTATTCGGATTTAATCATGTGATTTTTATTATTTTTTCTCTTTTTCTCTTTTTTTCCTCTATAAATTCTGACGTTGTTTTGTGTAATTGTCATTGCCTTTAAAGTGAATTAGTAATAACAGTGACAGCATAAACTTGAGAAAATTGTTGTTTTTATATATTTTAATGAATGTATTTGTCGTTTATGGTTAAAAAAAAATTTCTAGATTATCTTAAACAATTTTTAGATGCTTTTATAAGGACTGATGACGGTCGAAAGCGTTAAGCATTTTAATAAAAAATTTTACAAACTAAATGAAATTTTGGATTTTGCTTGTTATAATTTTTAAATGAGTTTTAAATATACCGAGCTCTTTTTTGGGGCGAATCGCTTGAATGTTTGAAAATTTCATATCTTTTTAATTCAGAAAATAATGACTTTTTTTGGATAATCGTTCTGTCGAAAAATATTTCTGATTTTGCTGACTTCACATGAGAGTTTTCCGGAGAACAAATTTTAAATTTCAAAGCAAATTTCAAAATCCTGGGTTTTCACTCATAAACAGAAATTAATAATTCACTGTCGTTTCTTGATGTGTTGGTTAAAAAATCTTACAAAAAACTTTGTACCTCAGTTTGTAGTAAACTTACAATCAGAAACATTTTTTGACAGAACGGTTATCAAGAAAAAGTCATTATTTTCTGAATTAAAAAGATTTGAAATTTTCAAACATCCAAGCGATTCGGCCCAAAAAAGTTCCCGGCAGTGGCGGCTTGTACATAGGGGCCACAGGGGCCGGGCTCCACTAAAAATTTGACTAATAATATATGAATTTCTAAAGAGAAACCCTATATTAAATATCAAAATTTTTACATGCATGCCAAGATAACAGTTAACCGAAAAACAACGAAAAATATTTTCAAATATTTCCTGAAGTTTCTTTAAAGCGATCCAGAGGGACCACATATTTTGGCCCGTTTACTCCTATATATTTACATCTAAAGCCAACCAAATCACGCGCTGGGCTTTGTGAAGATTTTACTATGCAAGTCAATAGCACAAAATTGGGGCCAGCGATGTCTGGCCCAAAACAGCAATCGTAGCTTATAAGCGGACGTTAGCTGCTCCTACGCCTGCTCGTGTGCAGCCTTAGAGAATTAGTTATTATTCAGTTGATATTGGGTGATGTTGTGCATTCTTTTGTGAGACAGCAGTTTCTGCTTTTCAGCGCATGTTTTTTCACAGCTGTGGTTGTTTATCAGTTATGTTCATTTTTATTTATAAATGACATGCTTAGTTTATTTATATTTTGTGTGATTTTCGTATTTCCAGATCAAAATTATTTAACTTCAAACAAGCTATTCCAGTAAATGGTGTCAAATTGCTCACTAGCGAATACTACATTGTGGTTTGTTTTCTCGTAATTATTGAGCTTAGACGTTACGTTTTGCATGGTTTATGTTTGTGATTCAACACCCCTCACCATAAATAAAGTTGATAATTTATTGAAAAATCCATTTAAAAACTTAAAACATGAGGAACAACTAGAAATTAAAAGACTAGGTCCATATCAACCACGTGACATCAATATTTTCCAAAAAGATGGTAGGAAATTTTAGTTTGAATTAGGTAACGCGGCCGTGCTTCTTATTTTTTTCTCTTTCTTACCCCCTCTCTATACTTTCTGCATGTTTAACGTTCGTCGTTGTGTCGCGTTTCCTTTTCATGCTTTGCTTAATGTACATTGCATATACTTAAATATTGTTACTAAGCGTGAATAAAATATCATCATCATCATCATCATCAAATTGAGGATATTTTCATCGACGTGGTTTGATAAAAAATCGTTGCTTACGGCCAGCGATGAAAGAAAGAGCTTATTTTGCTTTTGCTGTCTCTTATTTGGAGGTGAGAGTTTATGGACAAATAAAGGTTGCAACGACTTAAAACATTTGTCAGAACGAATTTCTAAGCACGAATGCAGTAAGGCTCACATGAACAATTTTGTTTCATTAGAAATGTTTGAAAAAGTCAATATATTATCTGCAATTGATGCTGGCTATTGTCAAAGCATAATTAAACATAATGAATTAGTTGACAGAAATAGGCACGCTTTGAACAGGATCATGAACTGCATAAAATTTTGTGGCTTTCATGAATTACCGCTAAGAGGAGATGATGAAATGGAAAGGTCTGCTAACCCAGGTGTTCTTAATTTTGTAACGTACACGGCAGCTTTGGACGGTGCATTTCGTGATCATCTTGAAAAATATAATGTGGTAAAAAATACATCGAAATCTATACAAAATGATCTTTTGTCTTGCATGCTTAAAGTACGAGGGTCAGTCAATAAGTAATGAGACTTTTTTAATAACTCAAGTTTGCAATGACTGGTAATCAAAAAATGCTTTTTTATTTTTCAACATAGTCTCCCTCCTTTGCAACACACTTGTTCCATCTTGATATTAGATTGTCTATTCCTTTGGCATAGAATTCCGTGGACTGGGTCCTTAGCCAGTTGCTCACAGCAGCCTTCACTTCTTCATCAGTCTGGAAGTGAATTCCCCTCATACTCTCTTTGAGTGGGCCGAAGAGGTGAAAATCAGATGGTGCAAGGTCTGGGCTGTAGGGTGGGTGTGTTAGAAGTTTCCAGCCTAAATCTTCAATTTTGGCTAGGGTTCTTGCTGCTGTGTGGGGCCTTGCATTATCCTGAAGGAGAATCACACCTCTTGATTGAAGTCCTCTCCGTTTGTTCTTAATGTCTTTTTTCACTTGAGTTAGCAGCTCACAGTAGTTCTCTGAGTTCACAGTATTGCCCCTTTCCAAGAAACTGATAGTGATCGGCCCATTTCTGTCCCAGAACACAGTGAGCATGACTTTCCTTAAACTTTTCTGAGATTTGAATTTTTTCTTCACTGGGGAAGAAACATGCTTCCACTCCATTGATCGTCGTTTCGATTCAGGTTCATAATGAAAGACCCAGGTCTCATCAGTTGTCACTATTCTCGATAGAAATACATCTCCCTCCTTTCTGTATCTGCGTAGTGATGCTCTGGAAGCCATCAGGCGCTGCATTTTGTGATCATCCGTTAACATCTTTGGAACCCAGCGACAGCTGACTTTTGAAAAACGCAGCTTCTCACGCACAATTGCGTACACTGTGCCATGGGAGATGTCCAAGTTTGTAGCAATTTCATCTAAAGTGACCCTTCTATCAGATTTGATCAGGTCTTCAACTGCCTGTACTGCTTCTGGGGTAGAGACATCCACAGGTCTTCCACTTCTCAGATCATCAGTAATGCTTTCGCGTCCATCTTTGAATGCTTGCACCCATTTGTAGAAGTTTGCTCTAGACATACAGGAAGGACCATATTGTCTTTGCATTCTAGACAGAATCTCACATGATTTTACACTCTCTGCCAACAGAAATCTGATGACTCCTCTTTGTTCCAAGCATGAGCTGTTTCCTAGCCTAGTAGTCATTTCAATTTATCGTCACACCTACAGTAATCTGAAAATAAACAAGTTTTGTTGTAAATAAGATGACAACTCCATTCATAATCATCACATAAAATTTCAGTTGCATAACTCCAAGAACACCAAAGTAATTGAGAAAGTCTCATTACTTATTGACTGACCCTCGTATATACTGAAGAAATAACAAGGGAAATTAAAAATTATAGTTACGTGTCTGTGCAAGCAGATAAAACTACTGATATATCATGCAAATCTAAATTTGTGATTATGGTCCGCTATGTGAGGACTTTGAACCTGTGGAAAGATTTCGTAAGTTTGTTAAGCTTCAAGATAGAACAGCTAATGGACCTACTCAGGCATTAAAGGAAAATCTTGATTCGCTTAATTTGGAAAGCAAGCTTATTGCTCAGGCATATGATGGCACGACAATAATGAGGGGTTCCATAAACGGAGTCCTGATTCAAATGAAAAAGTTTTTCCCACACGCTCGTTACGTTCATTGCTACGCTCATCAACTGAATCTGATCATAAAGAAAATGGCTTCTTGCAACAAAAGGCTTAAGCTGTTTTTTTCAAGTTTAAATAGAATTGGGAGTGTTTTTCACTATTTCACCAAAGCGCAATAGTCAGCTCAAGAAATTCTGTTCTGCTCAGATACCGAGAGTATGTGAGACACGCTGGAATTATATATCTAGAATAATCTCTGCAGTGCGTAGCAACAGGGAGCAAATTTTAGAGTGCTTTACCAGCATTCAAAATGGAGAAGGTTGGGATTAGAAAAGTTTTTGTGAATTGATTGGATTCACAAAAATTTTGAAAGATAAAGAATTCATTTTCTTTGTAAAATTTTTTGATGATTTGTTCATGCATTTTAGTGTACTTTTTGGAATCTTATAGTCTAAAAAATCAAACAGCATAACTTCTAAAGAGGCTTTTAAGTCTTTTGTCACAGCTGTTAATCAATTGCGTGAAAATGTGGTCAAATATTTGAATAACAGAGAACAATCAAAAGCAATAACAGAATATATAACATCCCAGCAAGCAAAGAGGCCTAGAAGAGCTGCAACTCATGCATCTGTTTCTCATTTGCAATTGCAATCATGTGTAACGGAAGCATGTGATACAATTACAGAGGAAGTTAAAGAAAACTTCGGATCTTCGGATAAATTTCGTTCATTTTCCATAGTGAATCCAGCTGAATTTGAGCTTTATAGAAACTCTTTTCCCGACAATTATGTTAAAGAAATTGCTTCGAATTACGCAATGCTTAATAAAGATAAACTGAAGTGTGAATTGTCCGTTTTGTATGCAAATGATAATTTTAGTGGAATTTCCAATATTAGCGAGCTATTAAAATTCATAAATGAAAATGGACTTGATGAAACATTTTCTGAAGTGTCTAAACTGCTTGAAATTGTTCTTGTGACACCAATTTCAACTGCTGACTCAGAGAGAAGCTTCAGCACAATAAAGCGAATAAAAACGTTTCTTCGAAACACCATGTTGCAAGACAAACTGAAAAGCCTCGCTTGCCTGTCGATACACAAGGAGTATATTAGCAAAATCAAAGATTACAACGACAAAGTCATCATCATTTTCACGCAGACAAAGGACCAAAGAAATGACTGCTTATGCAAATAAAAGTTAGTGTTGAATATCGGATTTTTTGCTAAAAATTTATTTACCCCGCCTTTAAATTTATATAGTCTATGAATGAAACTTTTTGACATTTCAATAATTGTTTTGCTGGCCCCACCATTAATGAAAGCCACGAGCCGCCACTGGTTTCCGGTACATTTAAAACTACCTTAGATTGAAAGTGCTTCCCTTAAATACGGTACGAAAAACAAAGTCAACAGTCAACAATTTTTTTGGATCAGGGCCGACAAGAATAATTTTTACTTCAAAAAAGATGCTAACATCTTATCAAAAGGATGTTTTACCTGCTCATGGCGAAGTAATATTGTATACAAATATTCGTGCCACTGCGATAGTGAGTATGCAGGAAAAACATCCAAACAACTGAAAGAACAAATTTGACAACACCTTCCAAAAATCATTAAAAATCAAACTAAAACTCAAAAAAATCTGCCTAGACGTCAATGTAAATCCACTCAAAATTTACCTGTTTCGGATTCGGCTATCGGTCAACATTTGTTAGATAACAAACTTTGCCCGAAAAACTTCTATATTAACTGGTTTTTAATTTTAGCGGTGGGTCGATTGTCTTTTTATCTGGCAACGCTCTAAGCCATATTCATAGAGTTTCTCGAACTCTTTTTTTGTCGCCAGAAAGAGTTCGTCTATGGAATGAAGCTTTCTCGCTTGCGGCGCAAGTAAGCGCGCGATGGAGTATGTTTGTTATTTTCCGCTGGACAAGGTTGCAGAACATTGCCTTAGATCCTGATTATGGTTTGTTCAGCGGGCATCAAATGCCTGTCAAAAAGACTAAGTTCCAAACGCTTGTTTGTGCCTGCTGCTCAAAAACCTTTGAACAATCTTGCCGACTTAGAAATTCTGCTGGCCAGTAAATAAATCATAAATAGAACAGGGAGTACTGTAAGATTAAATTGTGGCTAAGCGCTTTCAATACCAGGCTTTGCTCGGATCATTCGAAACAGCTTGCCCAGAACAGCTTGGGTTATTCTCAAACCCTTTTGGACTGCATTTGGGCCCTTCCATTCGTGCATGGACGAATGGAGTCTCATTTCTTCCTCCCATCGCAAATGCGGCGCCATTGCAGAAACCGAAGATGACGTTGTATCGAAGTGTCACATGCGTTAATCGTTACATGGAGCACAAGTTCGGACAGTTTTGGATAAAATCAAATGGTACATTGCTGACAGCATGTGATCTAGGCAATACATATTACATAGTCACTTAAAGTAATAAAAATAATAAGCCAAGGGACCAGTCCTATGTACTGCATGTGTTATACTGTATATGAAGTGGATATTTTTATATACTACAAGAATTTTGGCTCAGAATTAATTGCTTTATTTGACCTAATGTTAAAAGAAATCCTTTATTGCACCTTATCTTGTTCCACAAAAAAATTCAATATCTCTTCAAAACATTTTTGGGCAAGTGACTCATTTATAATGCTTGAACATTTATACCAGAAAATTAACCTGCAAAGTCTAACTTTAAGAAATGCTGTCACCGCAGCTCTAAAAATAAAGTCAATCCGAGCCAAAAAGAAGATTATGAGCAAACCATTAAACTAGTGACAATAAGCGGTTCAAACTACATATCGGCAGCAGTGCACTTGAACTTTTCCATTACGGCTTGAACAGTCTTAGAAATATGTTTCAAAACATATAAAAACTATTATTAAAATTTTGTTTTTTCTGTAGTGCCCTTGAATATTGATATAATTTTACGGCGTTTTATTAATCTACAAGAGCCAAAAAATACTGGGCTAAAGTATCATATTGCTAAATAAATAAAAAACAAAGAAACGAATTATAAGAAAGTCAAAGGCTTTTTTTGATTGTGCACTATAAGGAAGTAGATATATTAAGTCTGTAGTAGCTTAATATCATATACACCACCTTTCCAAAATACCTTCATTTTTTTGCAAGATATGCATTCTGATTTTTTATGTCATTTAAAAAAATTGCCACATTAATTGTACATCAAGCAATTGAAACTGGCGTAAAATATTTTCAATAATTTGACCATTCAAGCATTAAACCAAGCTTCTCTTTTGGTTTCTTCATTATTTGTAATTGTCGTGCATTTACGTCACTCTTTACATCCAAATTTTAATTAAGCTAACAACTTTTAGAACAGTGAATGCGTTACAATAGCATTACACCCTTCTTAAAAGAATGTCTAAACGTAAAAATTGATATAACTTTGCTAAACTCTAATTTTACATACTTTTTGCAACAAATTGCTCTAATAAAAGCTAAATAAATGATATTCACTCAGTTTAAATTTCGAAATAACAGCTTAAGTAGTTTTTAAGTTATAAATCGTCAACTTTGGTAGGCTTCTGAAGCTCACGTTGAGGAGTTTGAGAAAAAGAAGGTTAGTAGTAGCCCAGCTAGCCAAGCACTCACCGTCTGGAATGTTATTATCGTATCCCCAATCACCATGACTACAGTTGAAATCATCAATATAAAGACAGGGATAAGGAAAGCATTAGGGATCCAGGGATTGCAGTTGCGTTAATGGAGGTTTGTAGACGTTGACTTTTTTCATCACCATCAACATCCATGCACAACCACTCAATCTCCGATGTCGGTGGAGATTGGTCCAAAAGCATATATCTTAGTCGTTTGCGCACAAATGTGGCAAATTCATGCTTACTGCTCAAGAAAGACCCAGCTAGTTGGAGGCTTGGAAGTACTATCTTCTGCACATTAATGCAGAAGGTCTCCTGTAGTAAGACGAAGAATGTCTCAAACTCCAGAGCAAGATACTGAAGAACGTTCATTTTTGCAGTGAAGCCTTTGATGTTCAACTAAAGAATAGTGGGTCTTTGAAACTTATTGGCAATGTGCTCTAAAAAGGACGTTTGCCGATTAGCAGATCCTCGCTAAACGTTGAGATGGGTAGATATCCTTCCGTTTTGGCAGGTTTAGTTTCGGTCTGTCATGTGTAGTAACAAGAGTAGACTTACTCTCGACCCAGGCTACATGAAAGCAACTGCCATCGTTCATTATACTATTACGTCCCAACTACATTTGAAAAGACAAATTATGCTACACTGAAACTAAAATCAAGTAAACCCAACTAAAGTCCCACCATAATATTGTGAAATTTTAATTTCTTCTTTAAACTTACCAGTAATACAAATTAAAATAGCGTTTGCGTTCATTTTTGGGAAGTTACAACATTAAATTAAGCATAAATTATTAAAATTGTTGCAGAGTAGTTGATTTTATTGGGAATATTAAAATTGTGCCCTTACTTTTTACTACTATTACGTCATAGTATTGCAAAGAATTAGCAATATGATCGTTTATAGTCACAAACACTTTAAGTTCAGAGAGAGAATTTTATTTCAATTCGCACACATTTGAAAAAAAATTGAAATATATGAAAAATCATAAGCTGTTAGCCATGCAAATGTCATTTGCATTTCATTATTATTATAGACGAGGTGTCGGCAACCTTTACATTTCACGAACCAAAAACCAAATTTATGACGTTTTGGCGAGCCACTCTATATTAACCTTTCTTGCCATCACACAAATTTAAAGTAAAGACCTTTTTTTCGCTGGTCTTCACGAAGTAGTGAGTCAAGCAACTTTTCAGACGTAAAAGGAGTAACATGACACAAATTTAAAGTAAAGATCTTTTTTTTCAACATTACATTATAAATATAGACAGCAAAAAACTTATCACTAAACTTTTTGTCCGACACACTCTTCAGGAGATAAACGTCGGAATGAAGGAAAAAATTCAATTGATTGTCTACTAAAACTAAGATGATTGAATATTTGAGAAAGGCGTCAAAACGCGTAATCAGCGCAAGATTTTCAAGTTGTAATCAAACTTTTTTGGCGGCATAAATTTGGCTTGCATGATTTGGTGTAAACGGTTTTTAAAGCAGATAAATTAAAAGAGGAACGGCCAAATGAAAGAATAGTAAATTTTTTTATCACTGTAATTTTGAGTGCACATAGGGTTACCAAAAAAATGTTGACCAATCGCAGATTCATTAAACATGACTGGGGTTGAAGATTTGCCAAAATGAGTGGAGACGTTGCGAGAGTTTGAAATTTGGCCAGTTGTAATAAATTTTGGCACGTGTTGACGAATTCTGTCCTGTAATCGTTAAGGTGTGCAGTCTACGTACCAGTTATCACAGTGGCACAAAAAATTATAAATTACGCGTACATTAGTCAAAAGCGAAGTAGGCAGTACATCCTTTATGATTCCAGGAGAAGTTGGCGAGATGTAAAAATAACACGTAGCTCTAAGACAAAGAAGCATTTTTCCACACGGGCTTTGATTTTACTTTCATGTCAAACCTAAGGGGTTCCCAAAGGGGGAAGATAAAAATCGACAGAGCATTTCTTCACCGTATGTAATGTATGTGATCTAAATTTTTTCTACTTACGAGCAATTGTTTTTACATCACTTACTTCACATACGGTGAAGAAATGCCCGGTCGATCTTCCTCTTCCCTGGTTAGAAACTCCTTAGATTTTATACTTGAAATGAAGCAATTTTTACCCCTGCTGTACTATATGTATCACTGTTTTACTACCGCATAGATAGTTTAAAATTGTTAGGTTAAAAATTGAGTTGCAAACGAAACGACGAGCCGTATTTTTAAAATAGAATTGAAGACATAAAAAATTTTCATCAAATTGATTTTAAACTGAGAAAATTTAGCCCTGAGAATGATTGCAGGGATACCACCCAACCCAAGCGATAATTGTAAAAAATTGGCCCCAGCATGAAAACGTTTTTGGACACAAGTGATGTAATCCTTACTGTTAGCGATTTAAAAATGGCAATATCTTATGTAACTGCACTTCTACCATATCGATGTCTTATTGCGACTAGAAAAAATTCAAGATAAAAATTTTGTTAATTGCATTGCGGGTCATATTTTGCTCGGGTTTTAATTATACGAGTATTACTGTATTCTATTCCACAACCTTCTTTAAGTCATATCTCCCCGCAACTTTATCGTTAACATAGCGTTATCACTATTGAATTCTGAATCTAAATTTTTTTTAATTAAATTTATCATTGAATATTTTGAAACGTTTTCCTTCCAGTTAACATTAAAAGGATTTTTTATCAGTCAATTCTTGAGTTGTTAGTATGCTTTAAAACATACATCAGTAAAATATATTGCTCATGGCGTCATTCATCTAAATCAAGGTCCTAAACTTGGGATAAACTCGGGATGCTTCCGGAGTAGAAAAAGGATAAAATCTCGGCTCCGGAAGCACAAGAGACTTGATAAATCCACAAATGCACGAAAAGACCCATTTTTGCTCATAATACTACATTTAAATGTTGAAGACCTAAGCGAAAATAAGATCTGCATTGTCAGCCAATTGGCCAGCTGACATAAAGCTCTTGTCATCCTATTACAAAAGACCAACTGTACCACTGCAGACCAGCTAATAATACCACACTGAAAACAATATGGCGCGCCTAATTGTCGCGTCATTGTTGGTAACATAAAATTAAAGGAAAATAATTGTGGTAATTCTTTAAGATTTCAGCAAATTCTTGAACAATTTTAATTATGCGTCACAAATGCGATTGGGATGCCGATCTAATAATTAATTTTTGTGACTATTTTCTTGTTCGTTCTCATCTCTATATTTTCAAGCCTCTCTTTTTTATGAATATTGATTTTTTGTACGTTACACACCCTGTTTAAGGAAGAGAACGTATTTAATCCCTTCCATAATGATCCGAATTTATAAAATTAATTTAGCAAACGCTTTCATACAACAATGCCTCTGTTCACTTGCGATAACTTCCTGATTTATCTAATGTATTGGACAGTTGTTCTTTCATAAAATGATATCATTGATTAGTTTCACACTACTATATTAACCAAACATTTTATGTTATTATTGTAATTCGTATTTGCAATTTAAAGTGCAGATAAATCCATTCGCAGAATTCCTATTAACTTCTTGTTGCTCAGAATATTTTGTTTTTCAAAGACAGATCAATAATATTTTTATATAAATGAAAAAAATATCAGCATATGCAATAAATAAATAGATTGTAGTAATTTTTGCGGTAAAATGCCGATAACGATTAATAGAAATTTAAAAAGCTTAATAAATTATTTGGTACAATTTTAATTAACAAAATCAGAAAATAGTTTGAGGTGCCTTAAAATGCTGCAGAATAATGAAGTTACGAAGTTTCGAAGTAAAATGTTCTGTTTTGAGTTTTTGTAGATGATTGGTTTATAGTCGACCGCAAAAAGTCAAAACAATTTGAGTCGAATAATAAAAAGTTTGATGAAAGGCCATAAAAAAAATTTGCAGTTCCTCCTTTTATCCATTTTGAATTAACTTTAATATTAAATTGCACTTTTTGTTTTGGTTTCAATTTTTTAAAGTTTGCTTTAAAGTTTAGTGTTAAAATTTTTTATATTGTTGACAAAAATGTTTGTGTTTTAAAATTCAAGCGATTGCTCCATTCTGGTTTTGGAGATAAGCAGATATTGCAGTCAGGATTTTGTTTATTCATTTTGGGATATGGCTGTAATTTAGAACTGCTTGTTAACAACGTAAACCAAATTGTAGCGACATAAAGTACATTTTTTAAAAGAAAAAACTTGACGAGAGAAGGACTTGAACCGACTTCATTTCGATCACAGTTGCCAATAATACAGCGCTTATTCTACTTGACCACTTTGGTGAAAACGTCGCTTATTTTCTGGAATCATGACATTGATATGAAAGAGTTACAACTATCTCGTTAACATCAATTTTTCTCAACTAAGTTATTTGCTGCAGCAAATTGAGACTTCCTTAAATTCAATGAAACTAATTCAAAAATTACATTATGTATTTTGACTTTATCGTTCTGTGATACATAAAGACCAGTGATTAAGTCTCTACTTCAAATCGAAGCTCGAAAAGTACAATCGTCAAATCCACTTCTAGATTGGTTTATAAAGATTTCTAGCAAAATAAATTTAATTGTTCTTTATAATCAATTGACGAGCGATAACCTACTTTTGTGTTTAGAAACTTATTGAACATTTCAGTAAACTTTTTCTTTTTTCATAAATTGTTCAAGACAACGCAAGTAAGCTTTTCAACTTGACTATGAAATTCATTCCGTTGATTGCAGTGATAGTCTTTGCTGGAGGTAAAAACTTATTTCATCCAATTAACAAATAACAAAAAAATTTTTTAATGAAAATTTCTAACAGGCCTACTTGAATTTCTGTATACGGTGTTAAAGTTAAGAATTAAAATTAACCAGCCGCGATTGAAAATTATTTGTAAAGTTGTTTCGCAATTGAAAATTGTAATGTGATTTTGTAAAAAAAAAACATTTTTAAGCGTAGTTGGGAAAAAAAATATTATAAAAGAAAAATGTTGAATTTTAACATATGCGCAAGTTAGCATTTTTTATTTGCAATAAATAATTGAACTAGCAATTATGTCAATTTTAAGTTAATTTTAATTGGCTTAGCTGCACAATATTTTTTTCTTTACCCAGTTAATTCTCTCTTCCAATGGCGTCCTAATTGTTGAAACGGCAAAGCGCTCGTAAACAGCAAATTGTGTGTTATTGGTCAAAATCAAATAAGTCTTGGTAGTTTATGTTCACTTGCGGTAATGATAAAAGATCAAATTGTTTTTGTTTGTCAACTTCCTTGATTGATTAAACAATAAACTTAGTCAACTTCCTTGATTGATTAAACAATAAATTTAGGTTTGATCACATTTTCTTAAGTTTTGTTTTAAGTAAGGAGCTATCCCTTGCTCATCTTTTTATAATAAATTTAAATGATTTCACAAATTTAATAATAAAGCATGACATGACAAATTGATTAACAAAAAAAATTGTTTTAATTCTTGTAAAAAGATTTTGAAACGTCTTTTTTCTAATGCATAACTTTAGAATTGCTATAAGAAAAAGTTCTCAAACGAAACTCTATTGTTTAATAGGTAGCCTTAAAAAACAATGTTTTTAAAAAACGTTTTCATCAACCTCTCTTCAAAAAGTTTCGATGAAATAAATTGTGAAACTAAATTTAATATTTGAACTATTTGAGGACTCCTTGTCTTTGGCCAAATGCTACAGTTTATTAAAGGTTGTCATAATATTTGATAAAAAATTATTCAATAAAATCAGTACAGCAACACTTTGCCAGGATAAAAAAGCTATGGAAAATTATCGAAACAAATTTTAAAGTATTGTGCTAAAATTATAACTGATTTATCTCTTTTCAAACACTATACTAACCTTTAACAAACTGTAATTTTCAGACAACAATCACAAAAAGTTCTTAAATAATTCAAATATTACATTCAGTTGAATAATTTAAATATTACATTCAGTTCTTTAGTTTATTCACAACATGAAATTGACGACAGAATTTATTAAATAAAGATGAGTTTCTTGCAACGTCATAGCCCAAAACAGAAACGTATAATAGTTCTTGTTCAATTCTCCTGCAGGTCAGTGGCATGGACAGCTCCATACGAGGGTATTAACATTTTTACTTTAACAAGTAAAAGCTGCATTTCGAAACACCGCTGTTTTTGTAGATAAAAGAATTTAATAACTCGAAATTCAAGCCATTAATTTTTTTAATTTACTTGCCATAAAATTTACTTGTCAAACAAGTGTTTGCAATTTTCAATTTTGCTTACTCGGTTTTGAGTGCAATCTAGAATCCGGAGGAGTGTCAAATAACACAAACTTCAAAAGCTTGTATCTTGTAAATCATAAGAACTAAAAAATAGGATTTTCGGGAATGATTATACGGTGGCGGGTTTGCATTAAGGCAAGCCACCCACATGCTTTAGAACCGCAAGAAATCCAGGCCACTTCCGGCAAAAAAAATTTCGAAAAATCACATTCTATTTGCTTTTACATAACATATGTTAAAAATATAATATGTTAAATAAAAGCAAACATAATGTGATTTCTCAAAAATATGTATTGAACATATATTGCATTTTTATATAAAAGAAAATCTTCGACCGGCACCCGAACTATAACGCCTCCGATGCTTTTCTGTAGGACAGGAAAATGGAGATGAAACATTTAAAAAAACGCCGAGTTTGTAAACGCAAAAAGCCTGTCAGTGAAGGAAGCGGTGTTGATGCGATGAAAAGTAAGGTAGAGAAGCTGAAGTTTAAGGTTAGCACTTTTAATGTCATCATCAATCAGCTAAACAGTGAACAAACTTTTAAAGTGTTACAAACTAATCTGTTCTTTTTAGCACTTTTAGTTTTTACACAATTTAAATTAAAATATACTAAAAGCACTACATCGCAATGCAATAGTTTTTTTTGATCTTTTAATCTGTCAATTATTCACGTTCAATTCAAGTATTTTTTATATCTGTTGTTTTCAGTAGTTCGCTCAGGAAATTTTTAAGTGATAAAAAAGTAAGTTTTTGAAACGACAAAAGATTAGTTTTCAAAAATATCAAAAAAGTTGAGCTACCTGTCACAAACGCGACTTGGTATGGAAACTAAATAAGATCCGACTTGACTTTACGCACTTAATGACGGGTTAATAAATTTCAGAAAAAGTCAAAAATTTTTGTAAATTTGTTGTCAGTGATTAAGTTGATATTTTAAAATTTCCTTGTGTATATTTACATTCTGCCAGTTAAATACGATTAAGTTATGGAAAAGAGTGAAAAATTTGACAAACCACAAAATTTTTTGTGCTTAGCGGAGAAAGATTAAAGTTGAAATATTTCAACTTTTCAGCTGGGTTTGGACTGAAAAGGTTTTCGAGAAAAACAAGTGGAAAGCGGAACTTTCTGCTACACTGTAACAAAACGATGCTCTTCCCTTACTTTTTCAGGACCGCTTTGAGTCTAAACCAAATTTATGTTAGCCATTCAATATTTAAAACTTTTTCGGATTAATGTTGGGAAAAATCCTGAAGCAATTAGATCAAATGGAACTTTTGTTGTTACGCTATCTTTGTTCAGCCACCGCACTCATGACGTACAAGTAGGAATATCCAAAGAAATAACACTCTTTGATTCCACAATAAAACTCGTTAAATGTTGGGTTTTGAACAGAGTGACTTTTAAATTAATAGTTTCTGACTTTTGTGGCATCACGGCAAAACCATTAATATTTGATGCTTCGCATTTCCTTTATATGCAACCGTGGCACGTGACTTATGAAGTTACAAAATTTATTGTTTTTGTTTTAAGGTGTTGTATCGCAATCTTGTCAAACCATTCCAAATCTGAACCATACCTTTGCTTATGGATTGAATAGATTGAAATTGCTGATAAAGTTTAATGTTATTCCTGCCAAGTGTTCGTGGCAAGAAGGCTTTTCTGGCTTTATGGTAAATATTTTTGAAAACAGTTTGTGCAAAAACGTGGAACGGAAACAAAGAGTTCCGGCGTTTATTTCTTGTAACAAGAGTTCCATCGGTTTAACAATCGGAATAGTTTTTGATCAACCAATCTACAAAAATCTCTTCGAAATAATTGATTGCAAATATATTAATCAATCGAAAGCTGTCTTTAGAAAGTGGAGACTCAATGCTAAAAGTAGGATAATGTTGTTATTTCTAAAAAATATTTTGATACATATATCAATACTTGAAATAAATAAAACTTTGGCATTAATAAAATCTGTTTTTCTTAAAGTTACTCTTTAACTCTTATATACGTATCCAGATTTTAGTATTTTAATAAAGCTTGTTAGGGCTCGTCGTTGTCGTTTGAAGAGGTATCTACTCCAGGTCAGACACAAACAGAACTGGGACCGAGGGTTTATCCTTTTACTACCCCAGACTGTTACACTGCCTGGATCAGATGCTGACAGTGATGTCATTAAGCCAGCATCGAGTTTCGTCATCCAAAACAGTCAGACCTCGTGCTCCATGTGGTGCCCGATGTATAGGGCACGCTGTTAGTACATGGTCTGCGGTTTGGTCAGATTGTTAGAGCTAATTTTTTTATTGGCCTTATGGTCTATTTGCTGCTTTCTGCATTAGTGTATTCATTATTATTAATAAAAACCCTGTTTGAATTTTAAAACATGTCGTTAAGTCTCTTGTAGTCGTCGTCATATTGCTGTGTAGACCAACATACTGCTTTCTGCTTTGAGTGGAGTCACAGCTGTAGGTAAACCACGCGACCCCATTAAAAAAGTTTTTGTGAACTTTTCCAGAAGCACAAAAAATGACTCAGGTAGACTAAGTATTAAACTCGCATCCTTCTGCTCACAAGTGAGAGTGTTATCAAACCGAGTTAACTTTCTGCTAATTATAATAACAGCGCAGGATATAAACAATTTCGGAATACTATGCTTGAAATGATAGTTATTGGATCATTGATAAAACCAGCGCTTTGCAATCTTTTTTACGCCTGCGGCCAACTTTAAAACATTTTCATAATTTGCGACACTCTTGTACCAGGGTTAACACACACTTGTAACAGGGTGAAGACACACTTGCATCAGGGTAAAGATACTCCTGTACCAGAGTGAAGAATTTTTTGTTGTCTTTACTAAATTTTTATCACTTTTTATTTAATTTAGCAGTTATTTAGACAAAAAAGGCAAAAATTCTCCATCCAATCCGTTTGCAAATAAAGTGAAGACCTTTTTTTTTATATTTTTTTCAGTTTTGGTAGATTTTGAACGGTTTATTTAGATTTAAAGTTAACATGTTCTGCTTGCACAACACGAACGTGAAAAACAACTGTTAAGTAAAAAAAAGTTTTCACTTTATTGGTTGTAAGTTGATTTGAAATCTTTTGGCGTTTTGACTTTAAATGAAAATTTAAACAAACAAAAATGCTCAAAACTTTTCATCGCAACATCAAAGAAACATTTTTTATTTCAAGGAGTCTGTTGAGATTCTTGATTTTCCGCAATTGCGGAACTTAGATTAAGCAAACCAGTGAACAATGTTTTTGTTACTTTTTTCTCATATTACTGCAATCCAAGCCAAGCCATGTTATCGGAAGCGTTGACCGGCAATTAAGAGCGCCGTATTGATGGGAAATACAGTAATCAAAATATTTGCATTTCGAAACCTACTCGAGTCATTTTTTAACGTTTTTGGGAAAGACTTATTACGGCAGTTTTCTCTGCTTGGCAGTCTTAGCAAGTACCTCAAAATTTCTGTTTTTCAACTATCTTTAAAATAGCCAACAAAAAATTTATCACTAAGATTTTTGTCCGACACTCATCAGGGGTTCAGTCACCATACTCCAAACACACTTTAGATTATCCTATATGCGCCAAAAATTACAGTAATAAAAAATTTACTATTCTTTTATTTTGCCGTTCGTCTTTTCACTTATCTGCTTTAGAAAACGTTTACATCAAATCATGCAAGATGAATTTACGTCGCCAAAAGAGTTTGTTTACAACTTGAAAATCTTTCGCTGACTACGCGTTTTGACGCCTTTTTCAAACATCCAATAATCTTTGTTCAGCTTTATTAGACAACCAATACAATTTTTCTTTTTTTCATTCCAACGTTTATCTCTTGATGAGTGTCAGACGAAAAGCTTAAAGATGAATTTTTTGTTGCCTATTTTTAAATTCTGTATCACGAACCAATTGTTTAACCCAGGGGCGTGCAATCGTTTTTAATAGCGGACTAAATACCAATAAGCACAATTTTCTGCGGGCCGCGCCTTTAAATAGGATAATATTTTACCGACTATTGATATTGCCAGCGATAAAAATAAAATCGCAATAATGTCTAGATCTTGATGTTTGGTGTCGACATGATCCAGAAACTTCTAAAACTGCCGGTGGTTAAGCCTCGAACTCGAATAAAATTTACTACGTAAATGACCGGCCCCATGTTTGAATTTCAAAGTTTTTGCGCATAAATTTGTTGATAAATGATACAGTGAAAAATTGCTTTATTGTCACTGATATTTTTCTCTTTCAAAGCAGATTTCAAGAGACCTACAAATCCAATGCCAATTCCGTACATGGCTTGAGTACAATTAGTTGCGATTCTGCATAAAGTGGATAGGTCCAAACCAAACTTATTAAAAGCATTATGAACTTCGGAAAACATGTTAGCACCAGTTGTAGTATCCTTCATACACTGCAGTGACAGAAGTTCTTCGGTTTCGTTCAACTCCTTGTCAACTCCTTTTATAAATACAGCCAACTGTGCTTTCATCGATTGCGAAGCTCCATGATACAAAGTTTTTACTTTGTCTTTAAGAGTGTCACAAATATCACCAGCAAGTTTATCGATGTGCCTTGCTATCGTCCAACGCAATAAACTTATTTTCTCGAACTCCTGTACCATTTTAAAACACATTTCTTCTACAACATCAGCAAGGCACTTTTTCACAAAATCACCTTCAGAATATGGCTTCATAGTTTGAGCTATTCTCTGTGCAATTAAGAAACTGCATCGAACTGTTTTTTCATTATCAGTATGCATTTTTTGAAACATGAAACGCTGGCTTTTCAATTTTCTCAGCTTTCAGCTCTCTGTCACGTCCTTTTAGCTTTCCATAAACACCGTCAGCATGTTTAAGTCATAACGTCGTTTAATGTTGTACTCTTTATTAACATTTACAGTTTGATTGCAAATCAAAACAAGGGTCTACTGTCTGCATTTTCGATGAAAAAATATTCAAAAGTCCATTTTTCATTAAATTTTTGCATCTCTTCCTCTAATTTCCTCTTTCTTGTATCTTTCGAATTTGCGAAACTTGCCGTTGCAGAGTGATGAATTAATTGAAACAAAGGTTTAAATTTGCTAAACTCTTGTATATAGGTTGATTAGAATCAGCAAAATCAACAGATATGCTGAAACTAAAATTCACGAAGTTAAAAAAATTAACTACCACTTGAATCGCTAGCACAACTATGAACCACAAATTAGCTACGTGCCAATTCCTCAAGCCACAAACAAATGAATCTAAACTAAAGATCAGCAAATTGTAAAAAGGACAAATCTCTCCGATTAACTAACAATTTTCTTCGTCCTATCTATTCAAATCTCACTAGATTCTGGAATTTTTCCCAAAAGACGAGAAGAAAAAAATAGAGCAAAATTAACCAATTACAATACATGGAACGTTCTAGCAAAAACACACGCAATAGTATTTGTCTATACTTTATAACGTCACAAGAGCACAATATTCAGCTAATCTTCATTATCTTTGCTGCGCAGCAAGCAGTATTCAATTGAAATATATTCTTGTAAAGCGGTTAACTTTTAAATTATTTAACTTTATTGATTTAAAAATTACTCATCAAATTATAAGCGCTATATTCATTGCAATAACTTAAAGGTATCTTAAATATTACTCAATTTATTAAATTATCCAATCAAAGGCGCTATATTTATAACATTAATTAAAAAAATTAGTTATGATATTCAATCTAATCCAAACCAAAACACTTTATTTGTGACATTGATTTTATCAAGCACCTCAAAAAAACGTGTGAAACGTTTGCGGGCCGCCCTCTATTCAAAATCCGCAACCCTCGGCGGGCCGCACAATTTCTGGACGCGGGCCGCAGTTTGCACACCCCTGGTATAACCTATCTTTGAATAAAAAACAGATATAAATTTCAATTGGATGCCAATATCTTGGTATTACAAAAAGCTGATTGGGTTAATCAATAGTATTAGTAATATTTTTTTGTAGACGACTACAACATGAAAAACTCAAAGCAGTAAAAACAACAAAAAAATCGCTTGACCGTTGTTTTAAGAATAGCGGCTACAATGTTTTCCTGCGATTCAGGAGAATGAATAAAGAAGAAAATATAAAAGCAAACAAACGCTAATCAAGATGGTGAAGTTTGATTTGCAAAAGGACTTTCTTTCACGCTACCATGTTCTTTTTACTTCACTAAAAGGACACCAAAATTAATGGCATTAACATGCAATTATGATTTGACCAAAAAATTTTTTTGAATTAAGAAGGTTGAGTTAATTTTTCTTCTTTGGATTTGTTTATGATCTTGTAACACAAATTGCATCTAATAATTTCAGTAACAAATTGTCAATAAATAGTAGTACAATATCATGAAAGCAAATTTAAATTGTTATCGCTTATCTACAAGCTAAAAACATCCTGAAAATCTTTTTTGAATTCTAATTATATGACTTAACAGTGATTAATATTAGATGGAAGCAAAAAATATATGCCCAGGATCCATAGAAGTTTAAATCACGGCCCAAAGACCAAGGTAAAGTTTTTGAGTGGTCCACGCGGTATTTTCCGAGATGATGTAAACCAAGGTTGCCCAACCCGCGGCCCGGAAACCGTTTATTAATTACTTGGATACGGCGCCGTAAAGGAATTTTTAATTAAATGTCGAATGAACTTCAATTATTGCAGTGCTTCTCAACCTTGCCTATCGTCTGCATCCAAATAACTTGGATTATAATTACTTTTAGTCCACTTGGAGTTTTTTGTTTTATTAAAAAAAAAAACAAGTAGAATCACAATAAAAACTAGTATTTTTTTGGGAGGTCTTTAACTATATTTTTCGTATTGATTACTATGAATTAATTTACTTTTCTTTTCATTAAGATTGTAGCAATGATTCTTTTGTGGTGATTCATTCCGCATCTTCAATTTACAATGATGTTGGTAATTTTGCCTGTAAAGCAGGGAGTTTTCTTGCAAGTTTGAATGGAACAAAACTGCCATCGAGGCAGCAAACAAAGTGTCTAGCCGGGGCTGTGTGGGAGGGACGAGATAAGCTACAATGTTTGACAGGTTTGAAAACGAGGTTTTATTAATAAGTAAGAAAAGCTGGAAAATAATTCACAATTTATTTTTAGGAAAATTTTGTTTTATTCTTTTAAACAACTGTTATACCAGTTTTAAATTGAAGTAAACTGAAACGCATTGTTTAATAAATGGTTTCACTTTACACGGATGTTCGCTATATTTTGCTTTAAAACTTATTGAAAAGTTTTTTCATATTTTTATGGTCAAGCAGTTTTAACTTAATCACAGTTTTTAATTTTTACTTAATGAGAGTTTTGAAAATAATTTAAAAGAAACAAACATGATTAGCTCATCAGTTGCGACTCGTCTGAATGTGGTGTAGTACAGCACAACTAACTTTTTTGTACAAAACTAATTTATTAACACGAGCGGCTGCAACAGTGGTTAGCGCTTACGCTTTATGTAACATTACATATATGAATAACAATAACTAAAAATATTCTTCGGCGTATAGAATGAAAAACAATTATTATATAGATTCTATTGACATTTTTATATTGCCAGAACATTTTGTTTATTTAACAGTGTTCTTCAATCTGTGTGCCGCCCGAGATTTCGAAGTGTACCAAAAAACTTTAATAAAAAAATTAGTCTATTGCTCAGCAAATTTAGCAACGAAAATTAAAAAATTCGTGACAGATTTAAAATGAACATTTTTTTGAGAACACTACTTTTTAGGAACGAAAATCACGATCTGCACTCTGGTCCAATTGTGCCACGAATTTTGAAAAGGTTGTGAAGTGTGCTGCAGAAAAGGTTGAGAACCATTAATTTATAGCGACTAAGAAAGATTGCAGCTCTTCTTTTCATTCCAAGACTAAATCTTTTTTACAATTTTATGCACACTACTGTGTGAAAGATGGATTGCAGCTGAAGAAAGATAATGGCGTCTAAAGTTTATAGAATAGCACTGGCTAGAATTATACAATTGTTGACCAATGTATAGTCCAGATTAATTCTGCACTGAAGTGAACTTTGTTGCAAACCTCGGCGGTAAAACAGCTGCGCCTATTATGCAGTAGAAAATATCAAGAAGAGGAAGCAATTTCATATAATGAAACAGAACGGCATTGTTTGTCATTAGTTTTGTTCAGAAGTGGAATCTTTTTATTGCATTTGTACCTGGCAGTTCACGCGATTAAGGTTAAGGTAAAAACCTAAGTGACAATGAAAAGTTTCAACGATCCGCAGAGAAACCATTTTTTTCTTGATTACGTTATTTTATCTTTAAATTTAAGGCTTCAGTAACTATTTTAAACTATAAGTTAGGTTTCTGCTTTGTACTTTTAATTATTACAGTTTACTTTTATTTGCTTTTTTAAAAATTGTTTTAAACTTTTAACACTTTTTCTTTCAAATTTTTTGCTGCACTATAGACAATGAATTGTACTTTTCATTTAGAATTTTTCGCTGCCACGTCATCGGCCGATGTGACGATTACTTCGGAAACCGACAAGGTATGATTGGTGATTTTAATATTGCATAATGAAATTCTAATCTTATAAAGCGCATGCATAACAATTTTAGTCCAAATTAAAAATTTCTAATTAAATACGAAATTTAAAGTAGAAAATAACTTTATAAACTTGCAAATAAATGAACAATTGACAGTAGGATATCAACAGTTTTTATTTCTTAACAGATTGAAATAAACAAAAAATACATAGAAAAAGTGTCTATTATAATTTCCAAAAAATTTTTAAAATCTTTCAGATAAATTTGATTATTGCACTGATTAGTTGTACAAAAAATGGTGATGATTTAGTCTAAGATCAGATTTTCAACCTAATTAACTTTTATAAAAAAAGTAAACCAGAGAATAAATGTGCTGCCCGACTTACTGAATACTCAAGACAATGCTCTGATTTATTAGTTGACCGAAAATTTTTTTACATTTACGACCTTTAAATGTAAGCTATCCAACAGATGAGACTAAACAAAGCATATTCAATGGTAGCCTACTGAATCCAACTGCTCGCAATGTATAGGCCTACCATATTTTTGTACCCAAAAAGAGGACAGGTTTTGCCAGCAAGCAAAATGCAAGTAGGATAAGACCATCCTACTAGGCTATATTCAGCAAACGTTACGGCGAAAAAATAGACACTAAAACAAGACAAATTTATTTGTCAGATTGAGCCCATGAATATTTTGCAGTTCCCTTAACTTTTTTCAATAAGGAAGGATAAGCTTTAACGTCATCATAAAATTGCTTACACGAAATATGATTGGAATTGTACACAACTTTTAAGATGTTACAAACGGACTCAACTAAAAGACTGTCTCTTTCCTTGCACCATTGTGTCTGCATCATAGAAAATATGTGTTCTACATTTGTATTATGAGCCATTGCAGAAGAAGAATTGGGCGATTTTTAACAGTTCATTATAAAACTCTATGGTTCTGCAATGTTTGAAATATTCTGCCCATTTTTCATGGGCCTTCATTTCAGAAAACGCAACTTCATCAGTTTCAAGCCGGCTTTGCACAAATTTGCACAAGTTTTGGTATTGATCGAACAGTTTAGCATCATCAACGTCAACGTTTTTCTCTGCCAGATACCTCACGCATGGTTCAACGTTATCCCATTCTTTAATTTCAGACAAGAGCATCCAGTCAAAACATTTGAATTCGGTAAATGAAGTGGTCCATTCATCCAAGTAGGCAACACAGGAATCGTACAATGAAGATACATCGGACATGAATAAATCACACTCCTGCTCTTTTCCCTCTTCTCTGAGTTCTGCCAGTTTTGATTTAATTTAAACAGATACAAACATCTGTCTTTTTCTTTGGAGAATGATTGTCTTTACAGAGTTGAGATTAGCAACAACTTCAACAAGAGATATTTTTGATTGTTCATTGTTTTGGACTTGTTTATGAAAAACATCTACAAAGGATTGCAGATGCTTCAAATAAAGTTCACTCAGCGAATTTTCAAAAAAATGTTTTAGAAGAACAGATGGCTTGTCAATGGATAAGAAATACGACTGAATAGCAGGGTACATATGGATCATTCTAGAAAAGCTAGGATAAAGTGAAAGCCATCTGGTCACGCTGTGGGAAAGGAGTTTCTTGAATTCTATTTCCACAAATACAAAGTAATCTTTCAACTGCTCTGTACGAACGGTATAAATGGAAAAATGCTGATAGGTCTTGTAAATAATACTTTCAAGATCAAGACTCATTTTATTTACACCGTGGTGTAAACAGTTATTCAGAATATGTTCTGGGCAACCAACTCCAACCAAAGCAGGTACCTCACTTTTCAAATGAGTAAAAACGTTGTTTCCTCTCCTTCGGCGTATACCATCAAAATCGGTGTTGCAATTATCACCAATAAAGGAAATGCATTTGTCAAAGAGTCTCCTTTTCTGCAGTGTTTCCTTAACTGCATTTGCAATAGTCAAAGATGTTTCGTCTTTAAGGCTTTTGACATCAAGCAATTTAGACTGCATGCCTCCATTTTTCCAATCAAAATATTGTATGACAATAGGAAAAAGTTTTGTAGATTTGTGATTACTGTCATCAGTGGATACTTCGAGATACATGATCTCATGTTTTTCTATATCATTCAGCACACATTGAATAGACGCTGGAGCAAGTACGTTATTTACGATGGCTTCAATCTTTGTGCGAGCACAAGAGAACTTCTTTGCAGTGCTGGAATCAGGAAATATCTTTGCCATCAAAGTGGATGTGCAGTCGTTAGATTTATAGCTGTAATGGTGCTTTACAGTATGAAATGCCATGGTGGCTTCGGCAGCTGCAACTTCATCTTCTGATTTCGTGCCAGGTTTACAAAAATAGTCAGTCACTATAGAAGATGAAGTTTCACCTCTAATTGCTTGTTTATGTTTTGTGGTTTTAATATGGTAATCGAGGCTCGTCGTCGTCGTTTGAAGGGTATCCATTCCAGGTCAGACACAAACAGAACTGGGACCGAGGGTTTATCCTTTTACTACCCCAGACTGCTGCATTGCCTGGATCAGATGCTGACAGTGATGTCATTAAGCCAGCATCGAGTTTCGTCATCCAAAACCGTCAGACCTCGTGCTCCATGTAGTGCCCGATATATAGGGCACGCTGTTAGTACATGGTCTGCGGTTTGCTCAGAGGCGCTGCACTCGCAATTCGGTGAAGGAGCGAGACCCCATTTGTGCATGGACGAATGGAATCGCCCAACACCAGTCCGTAGGCGGTTGAGCTTAACCCAAGCTGCTCGGGGTAAGCCCATCCCAACAGGCCTGGCACCGGTCTCGGGCACAAAAGTACGGAGCCTGGAAGCACCTTCACAGTACTCCGCATTCCATTTGTGATTACGCAGCCTAGTCATGCACTGGTTATTTTATTTAATCGTTCAGTTTGTTTGATAATATTATTGTTACGTATTTATTTATTTGTTTTTTTTCTTTTTTCACTTCTTATATCTTTATATGATTAAGGTGTTGCAGCCATGCTTTATACTATCTTGTACTTTTACTTTATGTTTATCATATGCATGTTTTAACGTCTGACGTTGTGCTGCTTCTTCCTTTTCTTGATCTTTTTAATGTTTATAATTTTTGTGTTAAACTGTTTAATAATGATCGAGAATAAAAACACTGAATGAATGAATGAATGAATGAATTTGTCCATTCAGAGGCGCGGATGCCAAGTCTGGCAAGGTTGTCCAAGAGATTTCGCGCAGCTGGCACAAACGGGTGTCTGGATCTTAGTCTCACTTGGCGTGTATCTGAGGACCCACTTAACAGACCATGCAAAATATGATCGGGGTCCAGAGATCCACGGTAAGCCAAGGAGAGTGTCGTTCCCATTTGGCGAAGCTCAGCTGGTTGGATGCCTGAGAGTACAGGTAGGTGGTCCGTTGGAGTGGGGCGCAGGCATCCAGTAACTATGCGCAAGGCGTCATTCAAGACACTGTCAATGAGGCGAGTGTGAGTATTGCGACACCAGACTGGCGTACAGTACTCAGCTGTTGAGTAGACTAGAGACAAGGTGGCTATGCGTAGTGTTTTAGCACCAGCACCCCATCCCGAGCCCACGAGTCGCCTCAGCAGTGTGACGCGCGATGATAGTTTTTTGCGCAATGCCACTAAATGGTGACGAAACGTGAGCGATCTATCCAGTTTTACCCCAAGGTAAGTAGGGGTTGGACAGAACGGCAAAAGTCTACCGTTGTTGTAGACCTTTAGCTCACGTTTGGCCTCTCGGTTATTTAAATGAAAGGCTGCCGTCACCGTCTTAGTGTGACTGAGCTTCAACCTCCAAGTCTGGAGACATGCTGACAGTGTGGACATGTCTTGACTTAGAGTCCCCTCCAAGTCCTTCCAGTTTCCAGAAGAGTGCAACAATGCTAAATCATCAGCATAAGCAAACTTTCTGAAATCATGGAAGGAAGATCGTACGTATAGATGTTAAATAGGAGGGGAGCCAAGACCGATCCCTGAGGAACACCGTTTTAAAGACGGCGTAGCCTGCTTTGCTTGCTGTCACCGGTGGTAAGGGTGAAACTTCGATTGCGGACAAGCTCCATGATCATTTTGACCATGTGATTATCCAGAAGTAGTTTCAGCAGCTTGCAGGTAAGGCCACGGTGCCAGACAGTGTCATAAGCAGCTGTCAGATTGATAAATACGGCATCGGCCTTCTTTTTAGCCTCGAAAGAATCCTCGATGTTCTGGGTTAGCAGAACAACTTGATCTACGGTTCACTTCCCGCGTCGGAACCCAGCCTGCTCTTTAGGGAGCAGTGAATCGATTAATGGCTCAACGCGGGTGTAGATAAGCCTCTCGAGGATCTTGTAGGGGACACAGAGCAGAGATATCGGTTGATAACTCTTTGGGTCCCCCACGGGCTTTCCTGGTTTTGGGATCGCGACCACAAGCGCTCTTCTCCAGATCTTGGGAATTTTGAGTCGGCGCAAACAGGAAAAAAGGAAGTCACGTAACCAGGACTTCAAAGCAGCTCCGGCATGGAGTATAAGCTCGGGGCAGATGGAATCAGGACTCGGAGCTTTACCTGGTTTTAAATGTTGAAGGGCAGCAGCAAATTCTCTCTCTATAAAAAACTGTCAGAAATATTTACTGCGTCTGGTGTTGTGGCCCTCCAAAGGTCAGACACTTCTTGAAAGACAAGTCGAGATGACTTGCGATCAACAGCCTCGTATTTCCCATTTCTAACCAGCTGAGATGCAATAGCATCGGCTGAAACAGGACAGTGACGAGGAGAGTGTCGTGACCTACCAGTAAGGTTGTTCAAAATACTCCACGCTTTTCGACTAGAGTGTGAGAAATCAATGCTCCGAACTGCTTCGGACCATCGATCCCTCCGCTTTCTGTCAAGCTTGGCAAGCAGAGCTGTAGCAGCCAAACTTGAGTCGTCTCCCTGAGGAGACTGCAGAATGGTTTTATAGAGGGATTCACACTCTGCATCCCAACACGGAATATAGTTATTTCGATACCCGCGTGGGATAGTCTTTTTGGCTGCTTTCTTAATGGTGTTACAGAAGTCCTGGTAAGCCGAATCCACCACATCAAGTGAATCAGGCGGCAACAAAGTCTTTGCGAATTTATTCGTCAAAGCAATGTAGTGACTCCATTTGGCCTTGCGGTAGTTCCATCGCTTAACAGGCATGTTTGGCACTGCCATAGCAAACCTTGGTGGTGTAATAAGCGAAGGTCGATGTTGTGACCTGGGGAACTTGTCAAGGACACGTCTATCCGGTAAGCGACTGTTTGGACCTACGCTAGCGAAAGCTAGATCTGGATTGGTGCCAGTGTTCCAGCGGCCGGAATAAAAACTGGCAGCGTCCTTGGCATTATATAGGAGGGCAAGACAATTAATACGTGCCCATCCAGCCAAGCACCCACCGTCCGGACTGGTGTCGTCGTAACCCCAGTCAGCATGACGACAGTTAAAATCGCCAGCATAAAGACAGGGGTGAGGAAACACTGGGAGATCCAGGGTTTGCAATCGCGTTGGCGGTGGTTTGTAGACGTTGACTATTTTATAGCCATCAACGTCATCAACTTAGTCATCGAGGCTAATACTGCCTTTGTTTGCCACAGAAATAAATGTTCCATATCCACAAGTAATGCATTCAGCTTCAAAGTCGCTACGTCCTTTTTTGAAACAAGAATACTTCTGCCGTAGTTCATCAGAAAACACACTTTTTCTCTTTGGCATTATTGTTTAGCTTTATTTGCTTTATCACAACTCGTTTACTTTATCAGAAAAACCTACACCCTACAGTCACTGCTAAATGCTCTCTCAACTCAACTGGTTTGCTTTACTTTCTCACAATTACTGTTCTTAACGTCTGACAAGCGAAAGTTACTCGTGAAAATTTAAATTGATTATTACATTTGTGATGTAACAACAGAACGAAAAATTATCAATGGGGGTTGTTATGGATTTGCAATAGAGCAGTATAAGAAATAAAAATCTAACTTGTAAAAAAGAGGACATTTGGCTAGTTTTGAGTGTCCTCGGAGGACCATTCATTTTTTTTGAAAAAAGAGGACAAATCTTCTTAAAAGAGGACGTATGGTAGCCCTAGCGATGTACCAAAATCAAAGCACTAAAAATACGCCCAAACGAATTTTATAAAGCGTAATTAGGCAGTAATAATAAAGAATAAGCCAAGATTTGAAAAAATCTAGCGAAGCTTTAGCAATTTTGACATAAAATTGGCGAATTAAACGCTTTATTACAGTACATTCGAAGTTTGAATCAGTAATCAACAAGCAATCTAGGCCGGCTGGCGATGAAAGCAAAGCTGTTTTTACTAGCGATTTGCTAAATGTGACAAAATGACCATGTGGAGATCGCCACTGCCACATTTTTCTAACAATTTCACTTTCTAGCGATCATTTTGTATTACGATAAAGCCTTTTTTTGTAAATTAACATAATGAAGTATAATTTGATGGGTAATGATTAACATTTAGCCTTATTATGACATACAGAGATATAAGTTTCACCTTAAATCTTTTGGCAATTTAATAAAGATTTTAACTTGCTGGGATTTCCCAAACATAAAATTTATTTCAAAATTTTTGGGAAAAATTTAACTTCCCACGTCAGTAGATTATTTTTTCGAAAAGAGTTAATCAAAAAAACTTTCCGGCTATCTTCTTGCAATTCCACCTCGTAAATAAAGTGTATTCATCAATGATTCCATGACAGACAGACAGACCAATTTCTTTACGAGGATTGTGGAAATAAAACGCAAAAAGAAACACAGTTAATATACTTATTTATTTATTTTCATTTTTACTCACAATCAACTTGAAATGAATTATTGTGCATGTAGAAATAAAGATTGTGAATAAGGAAGCAGCGACTAAACGAAGTACGTTATTACATGCACAACTGACGTTGTCGCTGTACCTTTGAACAAAGCGATGTGCTGTTAATAAGGAAAGCGAAAAGAAGTAATTAATACACGTACGAGCCATAGTCAGAGAATGTTATGTAATCATGGGTGGGATAAACAACAAACTCAAAGACGAAAGGGGTCTGGACCAAAAAGGGTCAGGCAGGCAAAGAAACCCACCAAAAGAAATTCTGCCACGGGTCAAAAGGACCATTTCAAAAGCATATGGCTGGACGAAAATTTATATACGTAAAATACAACATACAAATAGCAAACAAGAATAGGTGAAAAAGAAGTAAATGTGAACTTTTATCCAACTGGACGGGCCGTAATGATCTGTATGTTGCCTTTGAAGCCACATCGGGCTTTTATCACTTTCAATTTCTTTGTCCAATTAGGTGGAGTTACCTGTAATAATTAAAACCAGCAGCAGATGTTTTAAAATTTGTGAAGTCTATTACCATTAAAAATTACGTTGCTATAAGGTGCTTTTGAAATTCTGTTCGAAATTTACTATATGATTTTATCTGTTTAATGCTTGATGGGACTTTATTCCAAGCAAGAGGATCTCTGTATCTTAAAGATTGTTTAGTTATATTTAATCTACAAAATGAGGGATAGAATTTGGACTGGCTTCTTGTACATTTGGTGAAATTGTCGCTTACCAGGTTATTTTGAAAAAAATGATCAAAGCATGGTGGTAACATGCCTTTTATATATTTATACATAAAACAAGCCATTTCTAATTCAGTTATTTGATCAATTGTCATTATGTTGTTGTTTCGCAAGATGTCAGTAACGTTAGCCCTGTGATGTAATCCAAATGTCAATCGTATAAATTTATTAGCGATTCGTTGAATTTTTGAGGCTGTGGTTTTATTACCAATATTCCAAGTTGTAATGCAATATCTTATATGACTGATTATCAGGGAGTTGTACAATAAAGCAGAGTTTTTTTGTCAAAGTGTTTTGAAATTTTTTTGATAGTACCATAACTTACGCAGATTTTTCGTAGAACAAGGTCCATATGCAATTTCCAACTTAAATGTTCATGAAATATTATTCCCAAAAATTTCGTTTTTGGTTGCTAAGAAATAAATTTATTTCTGATTGAAATTGTCAGCTTTTTGATGGAGGCTTTGTTTTGGGTGTGCGAAAGATCACATAATGTGTTTTGTCAGTGTTTAAAAATAGTCGATTTACTAGAAGCCACTTATCTATGTTCACTAACTCCTTGTTGGCAGCTTCATATAAGGTTTTATAGCAATTACTTTTTAAAATATGTTAGTGTCGTCTGTGTACATGATGCATTTTCCTAAGGTCAAGCAATTATTTAAATCATTTAAATAAATTGAGAATAGTAAAGGACCTAAAATTGAACCCTGGGGGACACCATATTTTATTAACTTACTATTGAAGCAGATATTATTTATTTCAACTAATTGTTTTTTGTTACTAAGGTAGCTACAAAACCAATCATGCGCTACACCACGAATTCCACAATGCCATAATTTGGATAATAAAATTTTATGATCAATGGTATCGAATGCTTTAGATATATCAAGAAATATGCCAAGTACATGTTTTTTGTTTTCAAAAGCTTCAGCAATATTTTCAATTAATAATGAAGTTGCGTGAGTAGTTGAGTGATTTTTTCTGAAGCCAAATTGATATTTATAAAAAAAGTTTTGTTTTTTTAAAAATAATACTACACGATTGTATATTAACTTTTCCAATATTTTTGACATGGAGCAAAGTAAGCTTATTGGGCGATAATTGCATGCATTAGTTACACTACCCTTTTTATGAATTGGTGCTACTTTTGCAGTTTTGAAGTCAGAGATAAATTCACCACAAGCTAACGAAAGATTAAACACATGTGTCAGAGCTATTAAATATTGTCTGGTGTGCTTTTTAAAATAGTTGGGGGAATTTCATCAATGCCAGTACTTTTTTTAGGCTGAAGGTTACTGATTAGTTTTTTTATTTTAGTTAGACTAGTTGGATAGAGATAAAGTGTGCTCATGGTGGGAGATTGCATGTTTGAAAACTATGAGATGTTTAGGGTAAATCTGATACTAAATTATTTGCAACATTGACAAAGTAATCATTAAAATAATTAGTAATCTGGAGAGAGTTATTCACCAAATTATTGTTTATGGATATGGAAGAACATACTGATGATTTAACTTTACCTAATTGTTTGTTTATATTTTTCCAGGTCTCTTTTGAATTATTACTTAATTTCTTAAATGTTTGTCTAAAATAACTCTGTTTTTTTTTGTAAGGCGCGATTGTATGTATTTCTTTCTTTATTGAAGTTTGCTTTATTTAAAACACTCCTATTTTTCAAGAACTTTTTAAAACACTTGTTTTTTTAAGCATTAGTAAATAAAGATCATTATCAAACCATGGCTGTTTATTTTTGTTTTCAATATTTTGCTTGATAAAAGGGAAGCATTAGTTAAAAGTAGATTTATAATTGTCCATTAATAATTTAAATGCTAAATTAGTATTAGTTTCATTTAGTATCGCATTAATATCAATATTTTCTAACATTTCATTAAACTTGGTTATATTTTTGGGGGGTAAAAGATCTTTTTTGTTGAGGTCTATACAAATTCTGTTTATTAAGATTAAAACACATATATACTGGTAGATGGTTAGAAAGTGGATTTAAAATGACTCCTGATTTTATGTGCTGATGGTGTAAATTTGTCCAGATGTGGTCTAATACTGTTGCACTTGAATCTGTGATGCGAGTTGGTTTGTTAATAACTGGGAAGTAATGACCTTCAAGCATCATTTCAATAAACTTGCATACATGTTCATTATCTTGATTTGATAAATCATAATTAAAGTCTCCAGTGATAAAATATTTGTTTAGTGATTCATTACTATTATGGATACAATTGTAAAGATTATTCAAAAAGTTTTCATTTAAATGACTGTCATTAGAAGGAGATCTATAAATGCTACCACATAATAAATTTTTATTATGTAATTGAATTATAAAAATTGATTCAAAAATTTTTTCATTCATTATTGTCAATTCATCAATTAGGTCAAATTTATAGCAATTTTTATATATAAACCAACTCCACCACCCTTGGCAATTTTTCTGCTGTTAGAAATAAAATTATAATTTTCAAGATAACAGTATGGCCCAGGTGAATTATTTTGAATCCATGTTTCAGTCACAGCAATTATGTCTGGTTTTGGGGTTTGGATTATAAACAAACCTTTCTAATTTACTAAAATTTAAAGGATTAGAGAGTGACCTAATATTAACACAAATAATAAGAAAACTATTACAAATTTTTTTATTAAAGATCAATGATTTTGTAGATTGAATTTCCAAGTATTGCTCTTGAAAGTGATGACTATTTGGGTCAATTAAGTTATCATGTTCTTTATTTTCAGAATTACTGTCATCAGCAAAGATTGAATTTAATTTTTCAGCATTAAAATATTTTTCAGATTTACTACTTACAATTTTTTCTTTACCAGAATTATGTGAAACATGGGAATTTTTATGTTCATAACAATTACATTTACAGTAAAAATTATTTGAGGCTATTGCTTGGTTGTTAAGCATTTTAGCACAGTTTGATGAAAGTGAGCTAAACATGTTTGGCATTGAATAGGCACAAATTCTTTTCTGATTGTTTTTTGGCAAAATTTACATACAAGTTTTCTCAAAGTCTTAATATTTAAGATTTATGTTGCACAAATGAGTAATTATATATATATATAAATAAAACAAAAAAACTTAAATTAAAATAAATAAATAATAATATGTAATAAAATAAACAAAAAGTAAAAAAAAATACAAATAAATAAAACACAAATTTTAAATTGATTAAGATGTATAAAATGAATAATTATGTAAAGATAAGCTTAGGTTAATTTCAAGAAAATTATGATGTGTCGTGGTAAGGTTAAATCAAGTACTGTATTAGTTTTGGTTATTGAAACTACTAGTTAATTAAGAAGAAAATCTTATCTTATTAATATCGGATAGTTTAATAATAGCTTGTTTCTTACCTTTGAATGAACAGTATACAATACCTTTCATGCTCCATACATTGCCAAAACCAAATACCTTTCTGGCTTTCTCCACAATCTTTAGTCTTTTTTTGGTTAATGACTCAGTGATTGATAGTTTGGGTCCATTCGATGTTTTCAGGTTCTTCTTATGCGAATATATCATATTCCTTATTGACCTGCGAACAAATTTAATAATAATTAGTTTTTTGTTGGTTTTTGAAGGAAGAGGGTGACAAATATCAATATCAGAGTCACCAAGACTAGTAGGCAAATTTAATCTGGTATTTAATATTATTAGTACCTACTTCTCAACATTCATGCTACTTATCCTGTGATCTATATTGTTCCCATGCAATATGAGACAATTAGATCTTCCATATTGTTCTAAGTCATCTAGATATTGTTCCTGTTTCTCCACCATTTCTGCGAACTGTCCAACTTCAACTTTAATAGAATCAATAATAGTTGATAATTTCATAAGTTCTTGATGCTGTTTCATTTTTTCTTTTTCACCTGCAAAACAATTACAAGAAGCAGTATCATGGTCTTTTTTTGTATAATCTTTTTCGTACTTATCCTGTCTTTCCCTGACCTTGTTTAACAGTTCCATTACTTCATCAAGTTTCTGGTTCGCCATTGTTTTAAATATTTATCAAAATAATTTACCAATAATAACAAACACCTTTAACCACTTAAAAACACCACTTACACGTCATGTACCTTAATACTTATTCAAATACTTATCTAATGTACCTTAATACTTATTCAAATACTTATTTAATAAAAGAACAATGTACAACAATTTGTAACAGTTTTATAAAATATAAATAAATAAAATAAATAATAATGAAAAAGTGACAATCACGACGGAGACTGCAAAGGGACCGGTTAAGGTCATCAAGTCAAGCAGCCACCCAAAAAAAAAAACGAATGGGCTAGTAGTGCACAGCAATTAGTTGCAAGAATTGTACGTTAGTAGGTTGTCAACAGTATAATTGTAATAAAAATGATTTAAAATTAGACTTAAATTTGTGATTTGATTGATTTTGTATATAGTTCAATAGAGATAGTTCCAAATTTTTATTCCTTGAAATTTTATTAATCTTTGACAACGGGAAGTAGAGAATTTAGGAAGATACAAGGTATTATTAGAGTGAAATCTGGTAGGGCGGTTGTGAATTTGGCGGGTTGTAGTAAAGAAGGAAGAAAGATAATCGGACAGTGCTTTTCGGGAGTGCTGGTACATAATTTTAGCATTTTCATAAATATACAAGTCTGCTAATTTTAAGATCTTTAGTTTGTAATAATATGGCGAAACGGATGTTTTGGGTGAAATGTTGAAAATTATACGAATAGATTTATTTTGAAGACGTTGAAGTTTTTTAAAGTAGGATGGAAACGTACTTCCCCAAATCGGTAGAGCATACAATAGATAAGGGTGTTCCAAAGAGAAATAAAGAAGTCTAAGAGCAGATAACGGAAGAATATGTCGCAATTTGCTAAGGATATCAAGTGACTTAGCTAACTTGGTTTTAAGTTGGAGAATGTAAGGTTTAAAATTTAATTTGTCATCTAATAACACTCCGAGGTATTTGCATATTTGGCTAGAATTTTTTTTGGAGTTTCCGTAAGGAAGATTTAGGTTTAAACTAGGTACGTTAAATTAGGAAGATATTGATAGTATAAACAATTTTTGTGAATTAATTTGAATTTTGTTTGCCTTACACCAGTCTTTTAGGCCAGACACTTCGATTGCACAGATGTTTTCCAGAGATGTAAGAGAAGAGTGATTTAAAAACAAGCAAGTATCATCAGCGAATAGACGGGGGTTGGTATGAAGAGCATTGGGAAGATCATTGATATAGATTAAGAAAAGAATTGGTCCAAGAATTGAGCTTTGAGAAACGCCAGTATTAATAGCTTTGTATGAGGAAGATGCATTGTTTATAGTTACGAATTGTTGTCTTCTATTGAGATAATTTTCGATTAGTGAATGATCTGGGCCTCTTATGCTATAGTGATACAATTTATCCAGTAAAATTTTGTGATAAATTATGTCAAAAGCTTTACAAAAATCCATAAATATTAAAGCGGTGTAATGCTTATTGTTTACGGCATCATATGCATTAGTTAATATGTCCATCAAGGCGCGGATTACACTGTTGTTTTCTTTAAATCCGTACTGATTTGGATACAAAATTTTGTTTTTACAAAAAAATTTGGTAAAGCGATTTTTTATCAATTTTCCAGAATTTTTGATAAGTTAGGACAGTGTTTCTCAAACCTTTTTTTCTGCGACCCAAAATCGCTAAAAACAATGATTTACAAATGTGACTGCGACCCAAATAAATTTGAGTGAGCGCTTATTTTGATTAGAAAGAAACGAAATTGTTATGTAAGCCAACAATGGTTGTCTAATTTTTAGCTGTAGATGAGTCGGCAGAAATTTATTTGTGAGCAAACTTATTTCGATTTCTTGATTTTCGGCTGAAAAACGTAGTGATCTCTAAAAAAAAAAAAAAAAAAAGGTCCTCACCTTAAATCTGAGTCAGATTACTTGATTTTCGTCTTAAAATTGTAATGATCTCTTAAAAAGGTTCTTCACTTCTGAAATCTTGTGAGCGCAGATTTTTTCTTTTACGCGCGGTAATTTACAAGCCTTCGCGACCCATCCACATAGTCTTGGCGACCCACTTTTGGGTCGCGACCCATGGTTTGAGAAACGCTGAGTTAGGAAGTAAGGCTATTGGGTGATAATTGCCTATATTATCTTTATTACCTGATTTAAAAATAGGAATCACTTTGGCAGTTTTAAAGATATGGGAAAAAATACCTAGTTCAGCTTTTCCAAAATAGACAGCTAATATGGATGCTAAAACAAATGCTCCTATATGTAAAAAAAAATTACTGATGTTATCATATCCACAAGCTTTAGACGGGTTTGTTGAAAGTAACATGTAAAAAATTTGTTAGCCGTTGGAGGTTCTAGGACAATAGAGTTTAAAACTGGGTTTTTGAGATAAGCAGTGTAAGTGGTGTTGTTTTGATTTCCCATATTTTTATCTAAACTATTCCCGATTTCCACAAAATATTTATTAAATTTTTCTGCTATATCAGATGGTTGACCAATAAATTTATTATCGACGTTAATGTTTTTAACGAAAGGGTTAACGGTTTTACGAGGAATAAGTGAATTAATTATTTGCCACACTTTTTTCGGATTGGTGTTATGTTTAGAAATATATTCCGTGTAATACATTTTTTTTGACAATTTTTTACTCTTGTTAATTTGTCGGCATATTTTTTAAAAATTGTTTTCCAAAGGCATTACCCATTAAAAAGTAAGTACGGGATAGCTTTTGTTTATGTTTAATAGAAGTAATTATACCTCTTGTCAGCCAAGGCTTTTGACTAAAACGCCTCCATTTTCTAGAAACAGTTTGCATTGGTGCTATCGATAACTGCTTCTATATTTGCTATAGGGCGTAAAAATGCTCGATTCCATAACTGAATTGGTTCAAACAGGATTTTTAGCGCTATTACGATAATGTAAATTTGCAATAAGTCAGAGAAGAATTGTATTTTGTAGTTTTGAAAATGTTAAAAAATAGTATTGAATTTAGGTTTGAAATGTTTTTCTAGGTATTTAAATTAATTTTTTTATTAGATTGTGAATTGCTAGTGTAACAAGAAAGTTATGACTGGGTAATTTATTAGTTCTAAATTGCTACTGTAGCTTTGACTGTACTGTCATACCTCTTACATTCTTACAATTTGTAAATAAAGAGATTGATTTGATGTTGATTTCAATCTCTGGAGATTGACTTGACAAAAATACGAATTAAAATATGTATATAAGAATGTGATACTCTACTTCTTTGTTTTTTATCTGTAGCAGTTACGTTTATTTTAATTTAATCAAGTCAATTTTCTAGACTAATGGTTTTTAAACTGGGGCTGCGGACCTTTGAGAGGGGTATATATGGGAAAGTAAGGTAAAGAGTAACTTCATATTTAATTTTTACTAATATACCATAAAATTTTAAGGGCATCATTTTTAATTTTAAGCCTCCCTCTCTCATTCTAGACGGAGGTCGCTCGTATATCTCATCGCCTTGTCCGTTTGAAATATTTTGTTAAAGTTGAATGACAATAATTGACACCAACAAAATTGTTAAGGTCGCGAAGAAAAAAAAAATGCTTCCTTACCTGCGAGTCTGAACCGAGATTGAAGAATACAAATTTGCTTTTTTTCAACTATCGTCCTAATTCAGTCAAACGGTCCGAACTGCGGGGAAAACTTTTTTGTAGCTCGTTCAGTGTTTTCAAGTTTGCAATACGCCAAAGTACGATAAATCAAAGTCAACAATTTTGTTTACATTGGCATAGTAATGAAAGTGCCATGGAACCCAGGTTGGTAAAAACAAATATTGATGAAACTTAGTTCAGATAAATGTCTCTACCTACGGTATTTCGGCAATTTAAATTTATTGATTTTATCTGGCAGCTCCTTCAGTAGTTCAGCCGTAAATTAAAAAAGATACAAAAATGCAATTGATAGTTAGTATGCCGAGTAGAAAACAAAAATTTTATTTTGTCAAAATAATTGGCAGCATAAACTCAATAAAAAAACTTTCTAACTGTGATAAAAATAAATTCCAGGTAGGATCGCGAAACACCAAAATGACTTCAATACTTTTTAAAGTCCAAACAACAAAATGACATTTACTAGCATTAGCAAGGTGCATACAACTTTGTATTTGGTGCATGTAGTGCTAAAAAAACTGTTTATCTGATAAAGCAGCATGTCGAACAGAATTATTACGTTTCCACAGGCACTTGATTTCCAATTAAAGCAGCTCACAACATTTACAAACACTACCATCGGGGCCTCTTGCCAACATGCCGCTGTTAGACACAAAAAGCCCACATTTTGTAACTGTCTTGTTAAACATCTTTTCATAATTGAGGATTGCTGTGTTTTCATGAGTTCTTCCCAACTGAACCGACTGTAAAATAAAATGTATGTTTATTAACTTAATTCATTCCGACGTCAAAAGTATGTAGCCCAGATGGTAGGTGCTTTCACGCAGCCTGGGCCGTGAGTTCGTCTGTTCATTGATTTTAAAATGACAGACCGAAACCGAACCTACCAAAACGGAAGGGTATCCACCCATTCTGATGTTCAGTGTGGGTCTGCTAATCGGCAAACGTCCTTTTCAGGACGGGGCAATGCTAGGATAAAACTGCCCTTTTCAGGGAACATTGCCAACAAGTTCCGAAGACCCACTATTCTTCAGCTGAACATCGAAGGCCTCACTGCAAGCAAGATGAACGTTCTTCATCATCTCGCTATGCAGTCTGAGGCACTCGTCATCCTATTGCAGGAGACCCACTGCACTGATGCAGAGAAGTTGGTACTACCAAACTACCAACTAGCTGGGTCTTCTTTAAGCAGGAAGCATGGTCTTGCCACGTTTGTCCACGAGCGACTGAGATACACGCTTTTGGACCAATCTTCACCGACATCGGAGATCGAGTGGTTGTGTGTGGACGTTGATGGTTATAAAATAGTCAACGTCTACGAACCACCGCCAACGCGATTGCGAACCCTGGATCTTCCAGTGTTTCCTCACGCCTATCTGTACGCTGGCGATTTTAACTGTCGTCATGCTGACTGGGGTTACGACGACACCAGTCCGGATGGTGAGTGCTTGGCTGGATGGGCAAGTGTTAATTGTCTTGCCCTCCTATATAATGCCAAGGACGCTGCCAGTTTTTATTCCGGTGCTGGAACACTGGTACCAATCGGGATCTAGCTTTCGCTAGCGTAGGTCCAAACAGTCGCTTACCGGATAGACGTGTCCTTGACAAGTTCCCCAGGTCACAACATCGACCTTCGCTTATTACACCACCAAGGTTTGCTATGGCAGTGCCAAACATGCCTGTTAAGCGATGGAACTTCCACAAGGCCAAATGGAGTCACTACATTGCTTTGACGAATAAATTCGCAAAGACTTTGTTGCCGCCTGATACACTTGATGTGGATGCGGCTTACCAGGACTTCTGTTAACACCATTAAGAAAGCAGCCAAAAAGACTGTCCCACGCGGGTATCGAAATACCTATATTCCGTGTTGGGATGCAGAGTGTGAATCCCTCTATAAAACCATTCTGCAGTCTCCTCAGGGAGACGACTCAAGCTTGGCTGCTACAGCTCTGCTTGCCAAGCTTGACAGAAAGCGGAGGGATCGATGGTCCGAAGCAGTTCGGAGCATTGATTTCTCACACTCTAGTCGAAAAGCGTGGAGTATTTTGAACAACCTTACCGGTAGGTCACGACACTCTCCTCGTCACTGTCCCGTTTCAGCCGATGCTATTGCATCTCAGGTGGTTAGAAATGGGAAATACGAGGCTGTTGATCGCAAGTCATCTCGACTTGTCTTTCAAGAAGTGTCTGACCTTTGGAGGGCCACAACACCAGACGCAGTAAATATCTCTGACAATTTCTCACAGAGAAAATTTGCTGCTGCCCTTCAACATTTAAAACCAGGTAAAGCTCCTGGACCTGATTCCATCTGCCCCGAGCTTATACTCCATGCCGGAGCTGCTTTGAAGTCCTGGTTACGTGACTTCCTTTTTTCCTGTTTGCGCCGACTCAAAATTCCCAAGATCTGAAGAAGAGCGCTTGTGGTCGCGATCCCGAAACCAACAAAGCCCGTGGGGGATCCAAAGAGTTATCGACCGATATCTCTGCTCTGTGTCCCCTACAAGATCCTCGAGAGGCTTATCTACACCCGCGTTGAGCCATTAATCGATCCGCTGCTCCCTAAAGAGCAGGCTGGGTTCCGACGCGGGAAGTCAACCGTAGATCAAGTTGTTCTGCTAACCCAGAACATCGAGGATTCTTTCGAGGCTAAAAAGAAGGCCGGTGCCGTATTTATCGATCTGATAGCTGCTTATGACACTGTCTGGCACCGTGGCCTTACCTGCAAGCTGCTGAGACTACTTCCGGATAATCACATGGTCAAAATGATCATGGAGCTTGTCCGCAATCGAAGTTTCACCCTTACCACCGGTGACAGCAAGCAAAGCAGGCTACGCCGTCTTAAAAACGGTGTTCCTCAGGGATCGTTCTTGCTCCCCTCCTATTTAACATCTATACGTACGATCTTCCTTCCATGATTTCCAGAAAGTTTGCTTATGCTGATGATCTAGCATTGTTGCATTCTTCTGGTAACTGGAAGGACTTGGAGGGGACCTTAAGCCAAGACATGTCCACACTGTCAGCGTATCTCCAGACTTGGAGGTTGAAGGTCAGTCACACTAAGACGGTGACGACAGCCTTTCATTTAAATAACCGAGAGACCAAACGTGAGCTAAAGGTCTACAACAACGGTAGACTTTTACCGTTCTGTCCAACCCCTACTTACCTTGGGGTAAAACTGGACAGATCGCTCCACGTTTCGTCACCATTTAGTGGCATTGCGCAAAAAACTATCATCGCGCGTCACACTGCTGAGGCGACTCGTGGGCTCGGGATGGGGTGCTGGTGCTAAAACACTACGCATAGCCACCTTGTCTCTAGTCTACTCAACAGCTGAGTACTGTGCGCCAGTCTGGTGTCGCAGTGCTCACACTCGCCTCATTGACAGTGTCTTGAATGACGCCTTGCGCATAGTTACTGGATGCCTGCGTCCCACTCCAACGGACCACCTACCTATACTCTCAGGCATCCAACCAGCTGAGCTTCGCCGAATGGGAACGACACTCTCCTTGGCTTACCGTGGATCTCTGGACCCCGATCATATTTTGCATGGTCTGTTAAGTGGGTCCTCAGATACACGCCAAGTGAGACTAAGATCCAGACACCCGTTTGTGCCAGCTGCGCGAAATCTTTTGGACAACCTTGCCAGACTTGGCATCCGCGCCTCTGAATGGACAAATCTTAAATGGAAAACGGAGTACTGTGAAGGTGCTTCCAGGCTCCGTGTTTTTGTGCCCGAGACCGGTGCCAGGCCTGTTGGGATGGGCTTACCCCGAGCAGCTTGGGTTAAGCTCAACCGCCTGCGGACTGGTGTTGGGCGATTCCATTCGTCCATGCACAAATGGGGTCTCGCTCCTTCACCGAATTGCGAGTGTGGCGCCTCTGAGCAAACTGCAGACCATGTACTAACAGTGTGCCCTATACATCGGGCACCACATGGAGCACGAGGTCTGACGGTTTTGGATGACGAAACTCGATGCTGGCTTAATGTCATCACTGCCAGCGTCTGATCCAGGCAGTGCAGCAGTCTGGGGTAGTAAAAGGATAAACCCTCGGTCCCAGTTCTGTTTGTGTCTGACCTGGAGTGGATACCTCTTCAAACGACGACGACGACGAAGTATGTAGCCTACATTACAGAATTTTCGAACAAAAAAATGGAGTTGCAATTTTTATTTCACATAAAAATGCTAAAAAATCCAGTGTGTATTGTGCTGCTACTTGAAAAATTCAAAGGCATTGTCAACTTTCTTCAAACAGACACGTGCCATTGATGGTTTAGTGCAAGGGTGGGAAACCTGACATGATCCTCAAGCCGCATGAAACTTTTGGTAGGCAATACAGCTTTGTTAAATCTTATTGACGGTTCCCCTAAGTCTGATCATGTTGCGTTGCTGAAGTTATGACATTAAGCGACACATTTTCGTCCCAAAAAACCAGTGATGACTAAAAAAAAAAAAAAACGACTCTAAATTTACCGTTTTCTTAGAAAACAGTGATGACTAAAAAAACTTAAAACAGGTACATCGGTAGCAGAGCACTGGTTTTTTCTTAAGCATTTTTCTATATGCATCTTCCCAACTACACGCAAGCTACATTCTAATATCTTTCTGGCCGCAGGTTTCCTACCCATGGTTAATGTTTTCAAGTTTGCAATACGCCAAAAGTACGGTAAAATAAGTCAACAATTTCGTTTACATTGGCTCAGTGGTGAAAGTATTCGGGAGCTTTTAAAAAAAAACAATTATTGCTAAAAACTCATTCAGGCAAATGCCTCTAATTACGGTATTTGGGGAAGTTAAAAGCATTCTTTTTTTGGTCATCACTTTTGTTCTTTCATTGGAAAAGACCTTTTACGGCACTTTCCGCTGCTTGTCGGTCTTAACAAATAGCACTAAATTACAGTCATATCTCAGAAAAACAAAATAAGTTTCAACTGGACAGCAATATCTTGGCATCTAGAAAGCAGGTCGGAGCAGTCGCTTGACGGTTGTTTTTAAATGTTACGCCTTCGACGATTTCCCGTAAGTCAGAAGGATAATTATAGAAAAAAATGAAAACTTAATTACTTCACTATCTGGTTAGACAATTATTGTATTTTTATCACTGCCTCCGCAGCGTACACGCACGTTGATTTCTATTCATTAAACTTTTCGGGTTAAAAATGAAGGGATTATATATTGGTCCAAATATTTTGCCAAATAAGTAGCCGTAATTAAAAAAACAAAAAGAAACATACTGAAAAATTTCGCTAAAAGAGACAACTTTTTTGATCGAGGGCTACAACGTTTGCAATGTAACTTTGTCTATCCCAGCTGTATCGGTGAAGTTAAGGTGCAGACAAGGGGGCCACCATCATTATACTACAAATAAGAAATAGAGCTATATTTTGCTTAGGGTGGGAACACTTTTTGCCGTTTTTTAGGGGTGCCCTGGTGCGGCCGCTTTGTTTGCTCCCTGCTAAGCCATCACTGTTTACAGATTTTTAGAAGTGACTGGGTGCACCTTATTTTAAAAAAACAACAATTTTAATTACATAGCATACAAAACAGCAAGAAAGGGCTTGTTTACAGTAGTTATTGAACTTTAATATAACTACATGAATTTACCTGGACTTTGTCTAAAGGTCCATATTCACTAAACAACTTCTTCAAAAGGGAATTTGAAAGAAGGGATTTTGCCTTTTCTAATAGCAATCAAAAAAGAAGGGATTTTGCCTTTTCTAATGGAAGTAATAACAGCACCAAAGTTGCTAGCTGTCAAAACGCCATTCTCGCAGTTGGTGCCTATATAAACCATTAACAATGTTTATCACAGGTCTTAACTTTATAAAAACAAGAATCAAATTGAATTAAGCACAAAAATACTAAATTGCATCGAAAAATGTCTACACATTTGACAATAAAAAAAAAAGAACACCAACATACCATAAAGGATTTGTCGCTTGACCAACTGTCACTTCTGCAACAAACTTGACAATGTTAGAAGGAATCACTAATGCTGATATTACATCAGCTGGTGCAAGCTGAGAAGGACAGGTACTTTTAAGCTTCTTCACAATAAATCTTATATATTTCTTGTGGACAATCTAAAATATTACATAAAATTCAACACTTTAGAATGCATATTACTGTTTGACCTGTGATTTTAAGCAATATTATTTAAACTAGTTAAGTAAATAGGCACCAGTTAGACATATACCTATAATACAGTACATAGCAGAAACTTTAGTTTAATATTTACATTCTTTTCTTGAAAAACTTGTTGTTGTAGTAACCAAGCAATGTTACATTTATATGGCAACTTCTGTAGCCTATGAAGAAAATTTATTTTGTCTTCATTGGCAATTATTCCTTTACAACTACCTCATGAAATATCTGGCCACACAACACCCACTTTCTTGACAGTGTCATAAGACCTAAGAACAAAAAAAACTAACTATAAATATAACGCAAGAGTTTGACATTGCCAATAAAATTATGTACCTGCTTTAATTTTGGCTCCAAACACATTCTATATCAATTTTTGATGCATTTTTTGAGTAGCCACATCAATAGTGCAATCATATGATGACACTTTGCAAGACCTTTTGGGCACTTAGAAGCATATGACTGCACAATTTGGTTTTCGAGTGTAATCTAAAAAATAATTCACAAAGGCTATCAAACAATTCTATGTTCTTATATATATTTACATACTTAAATAAGTTCAATTCAATGACTTACAAAAGTAAAATTATGATACATCTTTTAATAAATTATAAAGACTTTGGTTTTTTTAATGCCAAAATTCATATTCTATTAATTAATTTTTTTGTTAAAAATACAAAGAATTTAATAACTATGACATGAGATTGTTTTAAAGGCAACTGAAATTTTTTTTTCACAAATTATTCAATTCAATTAAAAGACAAACCTCAACATCACAAAAAACTTTCTCTTGGGAAGCTTAAACATTTCCAAAAGCTTGGGTTGTGCATTCATTTTTTAGTTGCAGCACATGTCCAGACATACACATATTTTCCCCTTTTTTCAAAATGTTGTGGTCAGAGTAACAAAATGAAAAAATTGCACTTTAAGTAGCAGGATCCATTGCAATTAAAATTTTAAAAAAATATATAAATACTGCAATTCATAAGCAATATTTTTTTACTGTGGAAATATATATAATACAGTTTCTTGCAGATAGTAGACATACAATTTTTCTTATCATACAAAGTTATGTTTTACCAAATTCTTAATTTACAAATCAAAAAAGTTAAAAAAAAAACATTACCATATCAGATAGTAAAACATTATTGAGCTATTCAATCAAAAATAAAAACTTAAAAATTGGTGCAAAAATAACAGCAATAAAATTATCAAATTATTCTATTATTTAAAAAAATAATTATGTAATTAGCTAAATTAATAATTCTAAATGTTAAAAAAAATATTTTGTTCACTCAATGCTAAAAGAATTCTTAATTTTTTTTATCACTTTTTGATGCACATAAAATACTTGCTATTGTTTTTCAATTAGAATTTCATGCGCTAAAATCTAGTTTCCACCAATTCAGTTCTGGAACCGAGATTTACTTCTACGTCCTATTAAGTTATTAACGTGCGTATCAAAATTTATTGATGTTATTGGTAGATTAGTGAATTTATAAACTATTGGTTTTAAAGTATGGTGTAGGTTGTGGCGAAATGCATCTTCTTCAACATTACTAATATTGCGGTATGTTGGGTTGATTTTTATGAATGGAGGGTTATACGGCAAGGAGAAGATAGAGCAAAAGATAGGAAGGTGGTCAGAGATGTGAAACTTTAATATTACAGAGGTAATTTTATCCCTAACTATGTTGGTTATGATATGGTCGATTACTGTTTGAGACGAGCTCGCAATGCGAATGAGTTTATTTATGCAGCACGTAAACCCGTTGCTGTAAAGTGTTTCCAAATATTGGTGCAATAAAGGGCTATTCTAATCACTGCACATGTTTATGTTGACATCACCCATAATAATAACGTTCTTATTACAACGGTTTAGCATCTGAAGTGACTCATCAAGCGCATTATAAAACTGAAAATGATTGTTTTGAGGACGACAATAGATTACAGCAAAAATATACGAGGATTTTATGTTTGGAAAACTAATGTTCAACCACAGGTCTTCACAACCGTTGACTCCAAGTTTAAGGGTTTCATTAACTGTGAAGTTTAAATGATCAGAAATATACGCACCAACACCACCAGATTTTGTTGGGGAAGAACAATGAATAAAGGTATAACCAGGAATAGTGATTTTTGTAGAAGGTTCAATATTTATACGGGTTTCCAAAATAAACACAATACTGGGGGGCTGGTCTAATTGTAAAAGAAAATCAAATAAACCATCAAAATGTGCTTGAAGCGAAGATATATTTAGACGAAGACATAGATGACAGGAATCTTTTTAGTACTATTATTCAGTCTACTTAAGACAAAATAGTCGCAGGGATTAACATTGGAACTAAAAGAGTTAAAAATAAAATCAGCTAAGTTTTGTTTGTTTAAGTCGATGGTGACTGCATGACCATCAGAAACACAAGAATTAGTAGCTGCACACATGACGTCATTCCCGCAAAAAACTCAGCAGTTGCCAGCTAACAGTGACCAGAGTGAGAAAACGACAAATACATTGATGTGAGGCAGACAATGTAATCAAGTTGCAATATTAACTAAGACAAAAAGAACTGGTTCGCGACTTTGGTAAGACGAGCATTAATTCAAATTTGCACAGTCAAATGTAAGCCATTCATTAAGAAAGTGGGATTTATGATTTTACCGATATTAAGCAGCTTATTTTCGAATAAATTAGCAAGAATGATAATCTACAAGCTAAAATATTTTTTCAGTGAATGAGCGAGATAAATATCCAAATAAGCACATAGGCTATAGTAATTATTATAATAATTTATTGTCGACAGGCTACCGTTTATCTTAAACAATTGAAAGTATATTATTAAAGAGCGTCTGTTTTGTACATAAACGAAACATAATTATATATATAAACATATTGTATATGAAATACGCAAAAATTCAACAGTGATAATCATTTTCTGCAGATACTTTAACGTTATATATATATATATATAAGCAGTAGTGGCCATTTTCTGCTCTCCAGCTTGTTTTTTTTTTCAAAGCTTTGGCCCCTTTAAAAGCGGGTAATAAAGCTTTACGCTCAAGTTGAAATTGCTTGGGCAAATGTTTTGTAATATACAAAGAGTTTTGCTTGTTCAGTTTTCTTGCATTGTTAAATTGCTTCAAGTTTTTCAAGCTGTTAAATATTAAACGCTTGTCGTTCGAATTAGTTAATTTAATAATTATTGATCGGTTTACCTTTATGCCATTCTTGAGGACCGGATGTTATGGCAAGCAATGATAATCGGCAACATTTTAGCAGAAGAATCTTTTATTTGCAAACCACGTTTTATAAAATCTTGCACTAACTGTAAGGTAGTTTCTCGCTTTTCCCAAACACTCGTGTCGGTGTCTTGAATTCCATTAATTAGTAAGTTAAATCGCTTTTTATACGACTCCTGCATAATATCTTTAGCGAGCTGATCAACTTATTGCTGTTCAATTTTACGTATTTTTAAATGCAGTTCGTTCAGAGCGCTGTCATCTGCTTTTGTTTTAAGTTCCTGTTAAAATTTCGAAATTTTTTCTTCGACTAGATATTCTAATTTAGTTATGCGCCGATCAAAGTTTTCTAGTTTTTCATCTAGCGTGTCAATTCTTTCTGAGATATTGCCAACTGCTTTAAGTACTTCATTCAATTTTTTTTCTATATTACTATTCATAGCTTTTTTGCTTTTACCTCTGTTGAAATAAAAATTTTCTGGTAATTTGCTAGTCTACGACTTAGAGATTACGCACGTCCATCCACTATGTGCAAAAAGTATATAATGTCATGACTATACGTAAAAAAAATTTGCCACAAAATCAAAAAAAATTTGCAAAATTTTTAGGAATCATTAAATTGATGTCTATTTAACCCAGCCATCGGGGACACATTTTAGTGTTTCCTGATGCTGGGAGTGACATTTGGGAAACAAAAAGGATACAGGGAGACATCGCAGTAGAATGAGGAAGTACAGGAGAGCATAAAAAAAAGAAAAAGGTGAAAAAAGCATGAGACAAAATAAGAGATGAAAATACTAAAAGGATCGACAAGGAAAAGAAGAGTAAGGCAAAGAAGGCAGTTCCGATAGGAAAAAGGACTTTAGTATGACAATTTGTACGCTATATTGGAAACAAAAGAAGGTGAAAGGGAATTGTACAGATTGGCTAGGCAGAGAGACAGAGCAGGGAAATAGGTACGGCACGTGAGAATTTTGAAGGATGAAAACGGTAAGGTGATGGTAAATTCGAAGGCAGTGTTAAAGAGATGGAAGAAGTACTTTGAGAAACTAATGAACAAGGAAAATGACAGAGAACCTAGAATAGAGGAAGCAGAAGTGGTTAATAAAGAGGTAAATTGTGTCAGTAGAGAAGAAGTGAAGAATGCACTGAGAAGGATAAAAAAAGGTAAAGCGGTTGGGCCAGACGAGTTGCCCGTAAAAGTTTAGAAGAGCATGAGAGAGATGGCGATAAAGTTTTTAACCAGACTGTTTAACAGACTATTAATAGGTGAACAGATGCAGAAGAATGGAGAAGGAATGTGCTTATCCCAACCAGGGGCGGATTAGCAAATTCAACCGGCCCGGGAACTTTGAAATAAAACCGGCCTATTTTTGACAACTAATGCAAATCTTACTAAAACGTTACACGTTTCATCTTACAAACTACATCATATTTAGCCCATTTCAAAAAAAAATATTTAGAATTAACAAATAAACATTATCAAACACTATTTATAGCGCAACAGTCTCGCATTTCTGCGTTCATTTTTGCTAGTTCGTCGATGATCGTATGGTTCAAAATGCATAACAAAAGGTCTCTTTCGACGCACATCAAAAGAAGGGAATCCAAGCGATCTTCGCTTTGCTGATTTCTTAAACGGTTCTTTACATATCTCAGCTTGCTAAAGATTCCTTCACAACCAACTTGTGTAACGAAAAGAGTAAGGATTACTTTGTATGTCTGATATAGAAGAGGATAACTTCTGCAGTACACTCTATATCTCCGAATCGCAGTATAACAGCATAGAAAACAATTTTGGCATCGACATTTTCGAATGTTAAGGCTTTCGCATCTTCGTCATCTGTTTTTTAAAAACAAATTAAAATTTAAGTTGTATGAAAGAAAATTTATTATTATCAGCACAGTTGACCTGCGAAAAGTGCTGGATGATAATATCAGAACAAAATTTTGATAGAATAATAACATTTCCATTGGTATGGAAAAAAGGCATCAAGTAATTATAGACTATCCCACGCGGGTATCGAAATAACTATATTCCGTGTTGGGATGCAGAGTGTGAATCCCTCTATAAAACCTTTTTGCAGTCTCCTCAGGGAGACGACTCAAGTTTGGCTGCTACAGCTCTGCTTGCCAAGCTTGACAGAAAGCGGAGGGATCGATGGTCCAAAGCAGTTCGGAGCATTGATTTCTCACACTCTAGTCGAAAAGCGTGAAGTATTTTGAACAACCTTACTGATAGGTCACGACACTCTCCTCGTCACTGTCCCGTTTCAGCCGATGCTATTGCATCTCAGTTGGTTAGAAATGGGAAATACGAGGCTGTTGGCCGCAAGTCATCTCGACTTGTCTTTCAAGAAGTGTCTGACCTTTGGAGGGCCACAACACCAGACGCAGTAAATATCTCTGACAATTTCTCACAGAGAAAATTTGCTGCTGCCCTTCAACATTTAAAACCAGGTAAAGCTCCGAGTCCTGATTCCATCTGCCCCGAGCTTATACTCCATGCCAGAGCTGCTTTGAAGTCCTGGTTACGTGACTTCCTTTTTTCCTGTTTGCGCCGACTCAAAATTCCCAAGATCTGAAGAAGAGCGCTTGTGGTCGCGATCCCAAAACCAGGAAAGCCCGTGGGGGACCCAAAGAGTTATCGACCGATATCTCTGCTCTGTGTCCCCTACAAGATCCTCGAGAGGCTTATCTACGCCCGCGTTGAGCCATTAATCGATCCACTGCTCCCTAAAGAGCAGGCTGGGTTCCGACGCGGGAAGTCAACCGTAGATCAAGTTGTTCTACTAACCAGAACATCAAGGATTCTTTCGAGGCTAAAAAGAAGGCCGGTGCTGTATTTATCGATCTGATAGCTGCTTATGACACTGTCTGGAACCGTGGCCTTACCTGCAAGCTGCTGAGACTACTTCCGGATAAGCACATGGTCAGAATGATCATGGAGCTTGTCCGAAATCGAAATTTCACCCTTACCACCGGTGACAGCAAGCAAAGCAGGCTACGCCGTCTTAAAAACGGTGTTCCTCAGGGATCGGTCTTGGCTCGCCTCCTATTTAACATCTATACGTACGATCTTCCTTCCATGATTTCCAGAAAGTTTGCTTATGCTGATGATCTAGCATTGTTGCATTCTTCTGGAAACTGGAAGGACTTGGAGGGGACCTTAAGCCAAGACATGTCCACACTGTCAGCGTATCTCCAGACTTGGAGGTTGAAGCTCAGTCACACTAAGACGGTGACGACAGCCTTTCACTTAAACAATCGAGAGGCCAAACGTGAGCTAAAGGTCTACAACAACGGTAGACTTTTACCGTTCTGTCCAACCCCTACTTACCTTGGGGTAAAACTGGACAGATCGCTCCACGTTTCGTCACCATTTAGTGGCATTGCGCAAAAAACTATCATCGCGCGTCACACTGCTGAGGCGACTCGTGGGCTCGGGATGGGGTGCTGGTGCTAAAACACTACGCATAGCCACCTTGTCTCTAGTCTACTCAACAGCTGAGTACTGTGCGCCAGTCTGGTGTCGCAGTGCTCACACTCGCCTCATTGACAGTGTCTTGAATGACGCCTTGCGCATAGTTACTGGATGCCTGCGTCCCACTCCAATGGACCACCTACCTGTACTTTCAGGCATCCAACCAGCTGAGCTTCGCCGAATGGGAACGACACTCTCCTTGGCTTACCGTGGATCTCTGGGCCCCGATCATATCTTGCATGGTCTGTTAAGTGGGTCCTCAGATACTCGCCAAGTGAGACTAAGATCCAGACACCCGTTTGTGCCAGTTGCGCGGAATGTTCTGGACAACCTTGCCAGACTTGGCATCCGCGCCTCTGAATGGACAAATCATGAATGGAACGCGGAGTACTGTGAAGGTGCTTCCAGGCTCCGTGTTTTTGTGCCCGAGACCGGTGCCAGGCCTGTTGGGATGGGCTTACCCCGAGCAGCTTGGGTTAAGCTCAACCGCCTGCGGACTGGTGTTGGGCGATTCCATTCGTCCATGCACAAATGGGGTCTCGCTCCTTCACCGAATTGCGAGTGTGGCGCCTCTGAGCAAACCGCAGACCATGTACTAACAGTGTGCCCTATACATCGGGCACCACATGGAGCACGAGGTCTGACGGTTTTGGATGACGAAACTCGATGCTGGCTTAATAACATCACTCCCAGCATCTAATCCAGGCAGTACAGCAGTCTGGGGTAGTAAAAGGATAAACCCTCGGTCCCAGTTCTGTTTGTGTCTGACCTGGAGTGGATGCCCTTCAAACGACGACGACGACGACGAAGTAATTATAGGCTCGGATTGTATCATACAGTGAGATAAAAGGTCAAAACATTAACCTATAAATAGTTTATCAATATTAATACCAAAAAAATAATCACCTGCTTTATCCAATTCAGTGCAGTGCTCAGGTAAGATCTTTTTAATTCCGGCCATTTGTGATGCGAAATCCAAGAGCTCTTGCCGAAGATTTTACTAAACAGAAGCATCTGAACTTTTATTTGGAAAAAGGTTGCATATCATATTCACACCTGAGATAGGAATCCCATGAAGAACTGTTTCAGAAAAGCGTTTGGGATCGAACTAACTTAAGTCAGCATATAACTTTTTATGCGTAGCAAATCTTCTATGCAAACTTTGAACCACTTGATCTAGAATTCTATTATGTACATCGACCTCCAACTTTTTCATTGAGTCTGAAAGACATTCATCCAAGGGTTCATTTTTACTTTTTCGAACTCGTTTAGCAGGAAAGCTGCTTTCAATCAAGACACCACATCCACGTTCTTCCAAAACTTCATTGGCATGTCAAACAAAATGATCAGTTTTGGTTACAACCATTGCGAAATTGCGATGAATCTGTTGAATATCCTTTTTCGTAGCTTCCACCATATTAAAAGCATTAATGAAATCCAGTCCAGAGGTCTGCAAGTACTTTGAAAGTGCAAAGGTTATCTTCATAATGCGTAGATAAGTAATGGCTGTCAAAACATGTTGGTATCGAATTATATTATTTAACATGACACTGGCACAAACCCTTTAAGTCACGCGCTTTAACACATAACTTTTCAGAAGTAGAAGTGCAGTACAGAACTTCAATTACATCTCAGAACATGCCGCTGGAACCATCTTCACATGAGCCGAAAATTTTTTGAAGACTTTTGTGCTTAGACCACTATCTAGTTGCTCCAATCAAGTTTAACCTACTCTGAATATCATGACCGTGTCTTTGGCTCATCTGCTCTTTCCACATGTTTATTCGCAAATATGATTCCCGAAAGAACACTCCAACCTTTTGAACTACTATGGATGATAGAGATATGGACGCATGATTAGTCGTAGAAGCATCACAGAGAACCAAATTGAAAACGTGGGCATAGCACCATGTGTGATGTGACAGGAGATTATTTTTCAAGAAAAGCTGTAAATCCATTATACTGCCCCGTCATGTTTGATGCTCCATCTGTACTGTCGGAGATGCATTTGGAAACGTCTATGTTTGCTTCTGCAAAACCTAGATATCCCTGTGCAAAACTTCTTTCAACAAATTGCACAGGTCTGCTCCAGTTGCCGAATATCTGTCAACAACGGGAAGAAGTCGTTCTTCGACGTTTTCCCTAACAAAACGTAGAATAACTAAATATTTGTCTGTTGAAGTTATATCTTGAGTTGAATTGATTTGAACAGAGTAAATACCTGCTTCTCTAACCGAGTTTGAAATTTCTTTTTTCATTAGCTTAGATATAATAGCAATGATAGAGTTAACAGTAGTTTTGGAGATAATGTATTTCTGTTTGCACGGTTATGGTTGTGCTTGTTTTGCAAACATTTTTTAATAACATTTTCCAAATGACACTTTAGAATGTTATCGTACTTCGCAAGAAGAAGTACAGTCTTTCAAAATGTTCCGTGATCAACTTTTTCATCACATAAGGCAGACACCACTTCCGAACTTCCTGTTCCCTATAGCTCGTTCCCCGTTTTCCAATCATTTTTACAATGGAGACGACTCTGTCGAGAATGTGCCTTCTTTGCATGACCTGTTTGTTGTGTAATAATGTTTCACAGACAGTAAGTAGGTCTACCACTGTCTTATTACTGCTAAATCGTATGTAAGCTTCAACACATGCCTTGTGTTTTTAAGAACTTTCGTGTTCATCAATTCTTTGGTAAATGTGTTTCCACGAATTGAAACCCGTTAGAAATTTGCTGGGGTTTTGATTGCCTACTAGTAGTAGTACCATATGCAATGCAAAGATTGCAAAATAGAGCTTCTTTTTCTTTACAATACGAGAGCCATAATTGCTGCAAACGACCTCCAGAGTCATCAGGTCGGAAGTACACATTTGTAGCGTTGAATTTGTTTGTTTCTAGTTGATGTAGGTGAAACTCGAAATATTCGATTAATTTATCTCGTTTTGGTTTTACAAACCACGAGTGATACGCTGTCACAGAAGGAATTACAGACTAATCTTGTTGAACTTCTGAAACTTGCGTTAGGAGAGCAGAACATACTTCAGAATTATCTTGGCTGAGGCTGTCTAGTTCTGGTTTATCAGTATATATAATCTGGACTTCACTTTCTGTACTGGCGGAATAGATATGTCAGACAATTTTGATTTACTAAATCTGATGCTGGTACATCATGATAACTTACAGACAGACTGATGTTGATCTTTAATAGCAAAGAGGGATTACCTGTCGTTTGGCTTTCCGTTGAGGTGCTTGCTCTTGCAGATGCTTCCTGAATGTTCATACATTTACTATAGCAGCAATTTCTTTCAATTTTTTTTTTTACGCTCTTTCTCAGCTCCATCTTTCCGCTTTTTGTTTCTTTTTCCATTACTTAAAATTTAGAGAGGCCTGGAGAATGGATATTAAACAATTATGTGGCATACGTGATATCAACTCTTCTGCGACTCTTTATTACGTTATAGTTCTGCAAATTAGGGAAAGAAGTTCCATTGACGCTTTATTTATTACTTTAACTCAAGTCACGACAGTCACAAATCACAATAAGAAAATTATAGATACCGGTAGGCTATACAAAAATACTGTTACTGAAAAATAATTGCGAAATCATTACATATGGAATTGGTTCATATTCTTGATTATTTGTTAGCTTCTTAAAGTTAGTTTTGAGGCAGCTCAGTGAATCGCTGGACCGGCCCACAGTCGAGCGGCCCACCGGGAAACTCCCGAATTCCTGCCGGGCTAATTCGCCCCTGATCCCAACCTATAAAACAAAGGGGACGCACAGTGCTGTGAAAGCTACAGAGGAATAAAGCTGATGAGCCACAGAATGAAGATATGGGAGAGAATAATTGAAGCCAGGCTAAAAAAGAGGGTAGAGATCAGTGAACAGCAATAAGGATTTATGTCAGGAAAGAGGACTATCGATGCCATTTTTGCTTTAAGAATGTTGATGGAAAAGTACAGGAAAGGTCAAAGAGAGCTTTATTGTGTTTTCGTAGACCTAGAGAAAGCCTACGATAAGGTTCCAAGAGAAGAGTTGTGATACTGTATGAGAAAATCAGAAATGGAGGAAAAGTATGTGCAACTTGTACAGGATATGTATGAGGGAAGCGAAACGGTGGTGAGGTGTGCAGTAGGAATTATAGAAAGTTTTAAGGTCAAGGTCAAACTGCACCAGGGATCAGTGTTAAGTCCGTTCCTGTTTGCAGTAATTATGGATAGGATGACGGATGAAGTAGGGAGAGAAACATCGTGGACGATGTTGTTTGCAGATGATATTGTGATTCGCAAAGAGACCAGGGAAGAAGTAAAGCGGGGACTAGAATGCTGGAGGTATCTGTTGGAAAGAAGAGGGATGAAAGTAAGTAGGTCAAAGACCAATATCTGTTCGAAAATGGAGGAAATGATGACGAAACAGTGAAGATGGAGGATACAAAAGTGCCAAGAGTAAAGGAATTTAAGTATTTGGAACCAGGGGTGCAAGAAAGTGTAGTTGTGAGAGGGAGGTAAAGAGGAGAGTGCAGGAAGGATGGAACGGATGGAGAAAAGTATCGGGAGTAATCTGTGACATGAGGTTACCAGCTAAAGTAAAAAGAAAAGTGTACAGTTCAGTGGTGAGACCAGCAATGGTGTATGGACTTGAGACGATGGCGGTCACAAAGAAACAAGTAGAAGAGATGGAAGTTGCAGAGATGAATAGTTGAGGTTTGCTATTGAAGTGACAAGAAAAGATAAGATCAGAAATGAGTACATCATGGGTACAGTTAATTCAATTCAATTCAATTCAATTTTATTTGCAATCAAGATATTACGTTTTGAAGTTCGTATTGAAAAAGTAATTGCGAAATGGGAAACAGCGGCTAAACGATATATGTTATTACACGCACAACGTCAATTGTGCGTGGTCGCCGTACCTTTAAAATGAAATAGCAACTGTAGGTTAATTTTTTTGAAAAAAAGGGAGAAAAAAGAAAACAATTAACTTAAATTTTTTTAAAAAAATAAAAAAATAAAAGTGTGTATCAAAACGCAAAAGGTAGTAAAGATACTTTATTACAATATAATATACACATCCGAGCCATGTAAAAAGAATGCTGCGTAATCATGGATGGGAGAAACAACAAACTCTGTCACCAAAAGGGTCAGGCAGGCAAAGAAACCCACCAAAAGAAATCCTGTCGTGGGTCAAAAGGACCATTTCAAATGTATATGGCCGGCAAAAACAATAACCAAAATTAAACTACAAAAACATTAAAAGAATGGTGTGCATCACATAAAAAAATTTATTAAATTTTCATCGTGATCGGTAAATTGCGTCATTGATTTATTAACTTGATTTTTTTTGTGGAATGTCTTGAGCTCGTACTTAGTTTCTTCATCAAATTATTTGAAATTTCCTGAAAAAAAAACAGCAACCAGCAAAAGTTTTTCTTAAGAGTTTGTTAAATTTGTTTTTTTTTTAAAGCTTATTTTTCTATAAGATACTTTAGAAATTCTTTACAAAAACTTTTATAAGACCTAGACTCCTTTAATCTATGTGGGACATTATTCCAAAGGAGTGGACACCTATACTTTAACGATTGTTTGGTCACATTCAATCTACAAAAGGATGGAAAAAATTTAGATTGACTTTTTGTGTTTATTCTTGAGTCATTGCCTACGATGTTGTGTTGAAATAAATTAAAAAAGCATGGTGGTAACAAGTTTTTGTGTATTTGTACATAAAACTACATAGTTCTAGTTTATTTATTTGATCAATTGTCATTATACCATTGTTTTTCATTATGTTTGTGACACTCGCTTAATAATATAATCCAAAAATCATTCTAATAAATTTATTCACAATTCGTTGAATTTTTTGAACTGTGGTTTTATTACCATTGTACCAAGTTCCAATGTATCTTATGTGACTAATTATCAAGGAGTTGCAAAGTAGTAATAGTATGTTTTTGTCAAAGTATTTTGAAATTTTTTTAATAGTACCATAAGTGATACAGAGTTTTTTTAATATAAACTCCATGTGTAGTTTCCAGCTTAAATGTTCTTGAAAAATTTTTCCCAAAAACCTTGTTTCCGATTGCTGAGAAACAAAATTATTTCTGATTGCAAGTGTTAAGTTATTTGAAGGAGGCTTTGTTTTAGCTGTGCGAAATATTATATAATGTGTTTTATCTGTATTCAAAATTAACCGATTTGCTGAAAGCCAATTATCAGTATTTATCAACTCTTGGTTTGCAGTTTTGTAAAGTTCTTCATAGCATTTATTTTTTAAGAACACATTAGTGTCATCTACATACATGATACAATTACCAGAGGTTAAACTTCTGTTAAGGTCATTTACATAAATAGAGAAGAGTAAAGGACCCATATTGAACCTTAGGGTACACCGAATTCTATTTTTTTTGTATCAGAACAAATGCCATTTACCTCAACCAATTACTTTCTGTTGTTAAGATAACTATCAAACCACTTATTTGCTACTCCTCTAATTCCATAATGCCACAATTTTGCCAATAAAATTTTATGATCTATGGTGTCAAATGCTTTAGATAAGTCAAGAAATATACCAAGTACCTATTCTTTTTTTTCAAAAGCATCAGTAATATTTTCAGAAAGAAATCGCATGAAGAGTTGAGTGATTTTTTCTAAAGCCAAATTGATATTTATAAAAAAAGTTTTGCTTATTTAGAAATGAGATTACTCGATTTTACACTAATTTCTCAAGTATTTTAGACATTGAACCTAGTAAACTGATAGGGCGATAATTACTTACATTAGTTACATTACCCTTTTTATGAATTGGTACAGCTTTTGCAGTTTTAAAGCCCGAAATAAAATCACTATTTGTCAAAGAAAGATTAAGCACATGTGTCAAGGCAAACAGCACATTATCAGGAGTGGTTTTTAATATGCTTGAAGGTACTTCATCTGTGCCAAAACTGTTTCGAGGTTGAATGTTATTCACTAATTTTTTTATTTCAAATAAAGTTGTGGGCTGAAAATAAAGTGAGTTCAATGTTGGACTAGGTAAATATGTTTGAAAGTTATGTGGTAATTGGGGTAAATTTGATACTAATTTGCTAGCAATGTTAACAAAGTAGTCATTGAAATGATTAGTAATCTGTTTTGGGTCATCACTGGTAATGTTATTGATTGATAGAGAAACATATGATGATATTTTTACTTTGCCTAATTGTCTGTTCATATTTTTCCAAGTTTGTCTCATATCATTTTTAATTTTTATAAAAGTTTGTGCCATATAGCTTTGTTTTTTTCTTGTAGTGCTCGATTATAAGAATTTCTTATTTTGTTGAAATTAGCTTTGTTAAAAACATTCTTTTTTCAAATACTTTTTAAAAAATTTGTTTTTATTAACCATAAGTAAATCTAAATCTTTATCAAACCATGGTTGATTATTTTTGGTTTTACAATGTTGTGTTAAGGAAAAGCATTGATTAAAAGCTTTCTTGTAGTTGCTCATAAGTAACTCATAAGCGATTTTAAAGTAGAACGATTTGAAATGAAGATGAGGGAGGGCAAGCTGAGGTGAAATGGGCATGTCATGAGGAGAGACCAGAAGTACATAGGAAGAAGCATGATGGAAATGGAGTTACCGGGAAAGAGGAAAAGAGGCAGGCCAAAGAGAAGATTTTTAGATTTAGTGAAGGAAGGTATGAAGAAAGTTGGCGCAAGGGAGAAGGACATTAACAACAGGACGCTTTGGAGAAACATCATACGCTGTAGCCACCCTGATTAAAGGGAAAGACTGAAAGAAAAAGAAGAAGAATTTGATATCCATTTGAAAACCTATTAATTTGAGTGCAAATACAAAATAATAAATGACTAGATTTTGAACTCTAAAGGTATTGGTATTTAATAATTCATATCTGTATTTTTGAAACCTTTAAAGCATCAATAAAAATTTTTCTTTTTTCCAATCAGGTAATAGTTAAAAATATGGTTGGGATTGTTGTTGGAATTGTGATCGCTTTTGTCGTTGCAATCACAAGTGTGGTTCTCTACCTGAAGAAATGCAGAGGTAAAGTTTGTTGTCTCACTTGTAAATGAAACTAATTTTGATTAATGACATAAAACAATTTTGCCTTTTATATTTACTTAACTGACAAATCACACAAGCACTATTCAAAGAGAAACGGAAAGAGAGGATTTTTTTAAATTTTTTTTTATTTTATCCCTATATTTATCTTCCTAATTTGCAGGAAAGCAGCAGAGGCGTTATACATAGGGCAAGAAATTACTTCAACATGACTCAGATGACAGGTGCTTTTTCGCAATTTGGGCCGAGATTACGTCTGTTACTGCTTTTAAATATGACAAACCGAAACCAAATTTGTGTAAACGAAAGAGTATCTACTCATCTCGATGTTCGGCGAGGATCTGCTAATCGGCGAACGTCTTTTGTGTCGTAATTTAACATTGAGCATAAAAGTATTGCTTTTATTTAACTAAGAAAACGCCGCTACAAATCTATAAAAGAAACACAAAAATTATAAAAAAGGTTAAAAAAAAAGATCACGTTATGAATCTTATTCAGATAGAAATCCAAGCAACTAAAGATGTTTAAAAAGGGCGAGACCAACAAAGCAATCATAATAAAGTGGCACAATTAACAAGCTAGCGGCAGAGAACACAAATACATGATTAACAAAGTAACAACACAGAGAAACAAAAAGGTTCGAAACTTAGTATATATTATGACACTTTGCAAGACAGAAAACGTCTGGAATAAATTGCCCTTTTCAGGGCAGATTATCAAAAAGTCCCGAAGACCCACTATTCTCCAGAAGACCATTATTCTCCAACCGAACATCAAAGGCCTCACTGCAATCAAGATAAACATTCTTCATTATCTTGCTCTATACTTTGAGGCACTCGTCATTCTACTACCGTAGACCCACTGCACTGATGCTGAGAAGTTGGTACTTCCAAGCTACCCACAAGCTGAGTCTTCTTTAAGCAGGAAGCATGGTCTTACTACGTTTGTCCACGAGCGATTAAGGCATATACGTTTTTGGACTAATCTTTACCGATATCGGAGATTGAGTGGTTGTGCGTGGACGTTGATGGTTATAAAATAGTCAACGTCTACAAACCTCACCAATGCGATTGCGATCCCTGAATTTCCCAGTGTTTCCTCAGGCCTGTCTTTATGCCAGCAATTGCAACTGTCGCCACATTAATTGGGGTTACCATAATAACAGTCCGGACGGTTAGTGCTTGACTGGCTGAGCAAGTATTAATAATGGTCTTGCTCTCTTATACAACGCCAAGGAGGCCGCCAGGTTTTATTCCGGCCGCTGGAACACTGGCACCAATATACACTAGATCTAGCTTTTGCTAGCATAGGTCCTAACAATCGCTTTCCGGATAGACGTGTACTTGAAAATTTTCCTACGTCACAACATCGGCCTTTGCTTATCATATCACCAAATTTGCTTTGTCAATGACAAGCATGCCTGTTAAGCAATGGAACTTTCGCAACGTCAAACGGAGTCACTACATTGCTTTGACGAATAAATTCGAAAAGACTTTATTGCCGCCTAATTCACTTGATATGGATGCGGCTTACCAGGATTTCTGCAAAATCATTAAGAAAGCAGCCGAAAATACTATCCCACCCGGGTATCGAAACAGCTACATTCCGTTTTGGGATACGGAGTGTAAATCCCTCTAAAGAACTTTTCAGTAGTCTCCTCAGGGAGACGACTCAAGTTTGGCTGCAACAACTTTACTTGGCAAACTTGACAGGAAGAGAAGTGATCGATGGCCGGAAACAGTTCGGAGCATCAACTTTTCACACTCTAGTCGAAAAGCATGAAGTATTTTGAACAATCTTACTGGTTGGTGACGACACTTTCCATCTCATGTTCCGTTTGAGCCGATGCTATTGCATCTCAGCTAGACAGAAATAAGAAATACGAGACTGTTGACCGCAAGTCATTTCGACTTGTTTTTCAAGAAGTGCCTGGATTTGAAGGGCCACAACACCAAACCTAGTAAATGTCTCTGAGACTTTCCCACAAAGAGAATTCAATGCTTCCCTTCAACACTTAAAACCAGCTAAAGTTACGAGCCCTGATTCCATATGCCCAGAGCATATAATCCATGCTGAAGCTGCCTTGAAGTCCTGTTTACGTGACTTCCTTTTTTCCTGCTGGCGCCAAGTCAAAATTCCCAAGATCTGGAGAAGATCGCTTGTAGTCGCGATCTCAAAGCCAATAAAGCTCGTAGGGAACCCAAAAAGTTATCGACCGATATCTCTGCTCTGTGTCCCTTACAAGATCCTCGAGAGGCTTATCTACGCTCACGTTGAGCGAATTATTAATCCACTGTTTCCTATAAAGCAGGCTGGGTTTCAAAATGGAAAGTTAATCGTAGATCAAGTCGTTCTGCTGACCGAGAATATGGAGGATTCTTTGGAGGCTAAAAAGAAGGCCGGTACCGTATTTGTCGATCTAACACCTGCTTATGACACTGTCTGGCACCGTGGCCTTACCTCCAAGCTGCTGAGTCTTCTTCAGGATAAGCACATGATCAGAATGATTATGGAGCTTGTCCAAAATTGGAGTTTTGCCCTTATTACCGGTGACAGCAAGCAAAGCAGGCTACGCCGTTTTTAAAACGGCGTTCCTCAGGGATCGTTCTTGCTCGCCTCCTATTTAACATCTATACGTACGATCTTCCTTCCATGATTTCCAGGAAGTTTGCTTATGCTGATGATCTAGCATTGCTGCATTCCTTTAAAAACTGGAAGGACTTGGAAGGGACTTTAAGCCAAGACATGTCTACACTTTTAGCGTATTTCCTGACTAGGAGGTTGAAGCTTAGTCACACTAAGGCGGTGACGGCAGTCTTTCATTGAAATAACCGGGATACCAAACGTGAGCTGGAAATCTATAACACATTAAACTTTTACCTTTCTGTCCAAAACTTACTTATCTTGGAGCAAAACTGGACAGATCGCTTACGTTTCGTCACCATCTAGTATCATTGGGTAAAAAAAATATCTTTGCGCGTCACACTGCTGAAGCGACTCGTAGGCTCAGGATGGGGTACTGGTGCCGAAACATTGTGCATATCTCTTGTCTACTCAACAGCTGAGTATTGCGCACAAGTTTGGTGTCGCAGCCCTCACACTCGCCTCATAGACAGTGTCTTAAATAACGCCTTTGCGCATAGTCACTGGATGCCTGCGTCCCACTCCAACGGACCACTTACCCATACTTTCAGGAATCCAGCCAGTTCAGCTTCGATGACTGGGAGCGACATTTTACTTGGCTTACCACGAATCTCTGGACCCTGATCATATTCTGTATGCTTTTAAATTAGTCTTCAGACGCTCGCCAAGAGGGACTAAGATCTAGATGCCCATTTGTGCCAGCTGCGTGGAATCTTTTCCCAGATTTGGCGCTCTCGCTTCTCTGTGGACAAATTATAGTACTGCAAGAAAACATCCAGGCTCCTTGCTTCCATACCCAAGACCAGTACGAGGTCTGTTGGAATGGGCTTACCCCGAGAAGCTTGGGTTAAGCTCAATCGCCTGCGGACTGGTGTTAGGCAATTCCATTCGTCCCTTTTTAAATGGGGTCTCGCTTCTTTACCGGATTGCAAGTGCGGCGCCTCTAAAAATCCGGAGACCACATCCTATAGCGTGCCCCATACATCGGGTACCACACAGAGCACAAAGTCGGAAGGTTTTGAACGACGAAACTTGATGCTGGCTTAACAACATCACTGCCAGCATCTGGTCCGGGCAGTACAGCATCCTGAAGTAGTAAAAGGATAAACCCTCGGACCCAGTCCTGTTTGTGACTGACCTGGAGTGGATGACCTTTCAAACGACAACGACGACCTCAACCTGCTTCCGAAAAGGCCAAGATATTGCTGTTGGATTGAAATTTATATTTCGCTTTTTTTTCAACTTTACAAAGATCTGATTAAAATTTAAAACTGCTTGCCAAGACCACCAACCAAGAGAAAGTGCCATAAAGTGTCTTTCCCAAAAACACAACAGAGCAGCGGGAGTAAGTTTTAAACCGAGACCGTGTCGATCGCAATCACAGAGCTCTAATCACTTGACGACGCTGCCGACTAATAAACACAGCAGTAAAACATTTATTTCAAAACTAAAATCTTATCAATGTGACTCTTGCTTTGTGCAACTGCAATGTCAGGAGAGGTACAGCGTGCAAACTTCACGTTCATATCACTAAGCAATAACAAAATTTACAACACACGGAATGTCTCATTTAAAAATAATTGACGTAAAATTCATTTTTCGTCTAGTTAACCTTCCCAACTCGTTGTTTCATTGCTGTAAATTCTGATGTGGTGTCACAGTCATAGCCGTAAATGAAACCCAATATTTTCCATTTCCAACAATACAATCAAGTATTTGCAATGAAACTACGATTGATTAATATATATTATTCGCTATTGAACAGATAAATTCAAACCCATAACCAACAAATACTAAAATTAAATACCTGAGAATTCTAGAAGTAGAAAACCAAGATTTCCACCTCTAGGTGGAGTGCTATGACAAATAGGACTTTTCCAGCAATTTTTGCTTCCTTACATTTAAAAGAATAAGTTATAAAGCACATTTCATATATACTTATAATTTATGTAAAGAACAGTAAATTTTTAAAAATCCTGTTCTCCATTTTCTACTAGAGTTTGCAACAACTCCAATTTTTATCCCAAAAATAAAAAATTTATGTATAATATTAGGATTATTATTTTTTAATTCCATATAAAATGGATACAAAAATCAAAACTTTAATTAACCAGTTCTCTATAAGTGTTTTAGAGAGCAAAAGATTGATAAATTATTAGAAAATGTTTACACCAGTGTTTTCCAACCTTTTGTAAGTGGCCACACATTACTCAGCTATTTAAATTTTCGCGGCGCACCCATTATATTGGTTAATAATGAAAAAGTCTTGACTAAAAATTTGTCAATGATATCTCAATTTTCGTCCCAAAATCATGGTGATCTCTAAAAAATAAAAGGTTTCCGCATGAACTCACGCTCTTTCTTTCCCTCCGAATCTTACGTAGAAAAGCCGCAAACTTCGACGTTCCTAAATAGTTTTTTTACCAAATCTTTTGCGACACACCTGGAGATCTCTCACGACACACTAGTGTGCCGCGACACACCGGTTGAAAAACACTGGTTTATAAGTTAAAAATTTTATTGGTATTAAGAAAAAGATTTCAAGTTTTTTTTAACGCTTGCCATCGTTATCAAACAGGGTCACTCTACTACCCAGATGGTGTTGAGCCAGCACTGGGTTTTCCATCAAAAAAACCTCAGACCTCAAGCTCCATATGGTGCCCGATGTATGTTAGGGCGCATCTGCGGTTTTTTCAATGGCAACTCACTTGCGAGACCTCATTTATGCCTGGACAAATCAAACCGCCCAACACCAGGTTGTAAGCAATTAAACTTTACCCCAAGTTTATAATTAACATAAGGATTTAGATAGTTCCTTTGAAACTAGGCCGCTTAAAATGCAAAGCACCAGACACGAGTTTCGTCGTTCTTTTTAGAACTCGCCAGTGTTGCATATATCACTGCGATTCGAATCCACTGGATGCAGTCCTCCACGGAGGCGACAACACCACTAGACCACAAAAACCGGACAACAACCCGTCCATAAGCAGCTGAGAAGTGGTTCCTGGCTTTACTGTGCAAGGAGAAAATAGAACCCACTATGTTGTAAGACCAAGGCCGCAACTCATTACCGACTTACCCGAGAAGCGTTAAGCGTTGCGCTTACTCTCCAAGAGTTTGACGAGCGAAAAAAAAATTTCTTCTACTTTTAATCGATTCGAATAGCAGTAAAATATACATCACTGACGAGTTCTAAAAAGAGCGAAACTCGAGTCTGGTGCTTCTCATTTTATGCGGCTTAGTTTCTAAGTATTTACCAAAGTTGTTCGGGGAAAGCCATTCCAACGTACCTGACAGTCCTACTGGTCCTAAAAATAAAAGTGGGTAGCCTGGATGTACTCTCACAGTAATTCATGTTTGATTTATAATTCGTCCACAGAGCAGAGCGTGTGCTTAGTTCGGCGGGATCATTTAATTGTTTCGGCGTAGCTGGCAGAAACAGGTGTCTAGATCTTAGTCCCTCTCGGCAGGCATTCAAAGACTCACTGAAAAGATCACGCAATTTATGGTCAAGGTTGAGAGTGCCACGGGAGAGAGCCCTTATTATAACAATTATCACTAGGTCTACCATGCATTCCGGTTTAGTTAAGACAGTTGCGGTTTGCAAGCTGTCTCCCAGTACCCTGGCCGGTCAGTCAAAAAGTTCAGATTTTTAATTTTGTTTTCGTCTTTGGATGTTTGTAGCAGCCATGGTATAATGACGTCATATTAGTATTACTATTATTGTTATAATAGAAATTGTTAGGCTTAAAATACGTCCTATTTTGATTCCTTGTCCCATCGTCCACCCGTTCAATTATTTTGACCCAGGATTTTTGATTTAAAATTTTGGTTTTTGCCTTGCTTTCCGGGCAATAAGTTTGAATTTTGTTAGAATTTGCGTAGTTGCTCAAAATTGCTACGGAAAGCAGCCATATTTGATTAAACATTTTTTTAATTAATTTATTTACATTATTAAAGCACAAAAGAAACAAAAAATAAAGAATTAAACATTAATTGTTTTTGGCTAACTTCAGCCCTTATCTAGTTATTCTAGACAAAATATTGATAATGAGGATGTGGCAAACATAAAGATGTCCACAACTGATCAACCTCTTTACTGATTTTGCAAATGTTTGGGTTTGCTTCTTGTAAATTTAAGAGAATGTCCAATTCAGTAAGCATTCTTATAAAATGTTCTGATATAAAAAAAAAAAAGGTCATTTATTTTAGTTCTGTGCATTGTTCAGTTAAAAATGGCAAAAAATCTACTAGATTTTCACTTTTTTGCAAATTTTAGTAACATTTTTGAGTTGTAAGATTTTAATGCTGCTTTTACAAAAGACCAAGGCAGCATGGTTGAGTGGTTAAGAGTGCCGTGATTCTGATCGACATGGTCTTGGTTCAAAACCTACTTGCGCCGTTCGGTTTTGCCCTTTGAAAAGACACTTTACGGCATTTTCCTGCTTGATGGTCTAGGCAAGCAATTCTAAATTTCAATCATATCTCTATAAAACTAAAAAATCGAAATAAAAATTTCAAGCTGACAGCAATATCTTAACATCTTCAAAAGCAGGTCGTGATAATTGCTTGCTCTATTGTAGCGTTTCCGTCGCTTTCCTGCGAGTCTGGAAGATAAAATTAAAGATAAAATGAAAAAATAAATCAAGTGTCGAAGAACGGACTAATACTTATCTTTGAGTTTAGTGGAACGAGTAATTTACTCTCAAGCAATGAAATCATTATTTCATTCCCGATTGGCCAAACTTTCATAATTTAAATATGAATAAAAACAGTGCACAAGATCTGTGCGTGCGGTCGCTAGCTTGATTACAAACCATAGGCGGCAAATTCACGGCATTGGTACAAGCTGTAAAAGATCGATTGCTACGTAATCGATAACAAGATGTTGTTTGGCAACTTGCATCGCTTCACTGCCTCCACATGGGGCAATGCTAATTAATTGGTCGAGCAAGTGAACGAATGTACACAAAATTACCACAGCCAAAACTGCGATAATAATGGCGGTCGCTACACGGCAAACACGCATATATTATCAAGATATAAGTAGAAATATGCTTGTTATCGCATCATTTATACGTGGAGCATGTACATACAAATCATTTTTTGAAGAATTACGAGGATTTGGAATTAATCACAAATCATTTTCTTTGTGTTTGACAGATTTTTTATTTAAGGTTGTAAAAAATCGGAAGATTATTTGGATGCCTACTTTAAAGCTCTAGATGACTGTAGTAAGTGAATTCATTTTTTACACTATGCTTATATAAAAAGCTACTTGATTTGAAAATAATTTATTTTTTTAAAACTTAATATCAAACCAAGTACAAAGTTTAAAAAATTGTTACGATAGCTTTCATTCATTTATTTGTAATTTTTATTAATTTGAATTTTACCTCTTTGTTGTCCTCCTGACTCACGTCAATAATCGGACACGCTCTCGTTTTCTACACAAACACGATCGGGTTACTTTTAGTTTATTTGGACAATTTCTTCCAATAAATTTCAGATGAAAAGTCTTCAAGGAATAAATACGCCTTTTAAAGTTTTCTTAAAGTTTTATATCCCCAATTAATTATTTTTTATTTTATTTTTTTAAGATGTGACTCGAATTCAGAGTTAAGCAAATTGTTTTAAAGATTCGAAATTGTTTTTAAAACTTTGCACAAAAATTCTCGCCTGATTTAATTACGAATGATTGACTGCTATCTGGAAAACAACAGATTGTATATAACCCTCTGACATGCAGGATCCCCAGGTATGTTGTCCACCTAAATTAAATCGGCCGATAAACCACCATACTTTTTATAGTAGAAATGACTGTCATCAAAACCTTAATTTTTGCATTTAGCAGTTAAATATTCAGCTATGTTAATAGGGCAGCTGTAAAATCTTCAAAAATAGACGCTTGCAATTCCGGAAAACAATCTAATATTTGTTTAATGAACATAAAAGACCGTTTTTGGGCATAGTCACCCGGTTGAATTTTAAATAGATGGTTTATAGCATCAATGTATAAATTTAAAAGCCACGGTACATTTAAACATTAAAACAGAACTTTACATAAAACCCAGTGACACTCATCAATACCTTCTTCCCAGTTCTTGCCACTTATCCTTCTAGTATTCCTTAGAGTAGGGTTTCCCAAACTTTGTGCCGCGATACTCTGCTGTGCCATGAAATCTTTATGCTTTGAAAAAAAGTAATTGCAGTTTTGGTCTAAAATGAATTCTGTGCTTCAAGCAGTCTTAGTATTGCTAAACATCTTTAATACAGGCTACTTTAGTAAAATTGCAGTAGGAAAGAGGCCTTTCAACGTAAACAAACAACTTTAGTTTATGCCAATGAAATATCTTTCTACTTCATTTATGCTAAAACAGCTATTATAACGTTATATTATTGATTTTAATTGCTAATTTGTACTGATACTACATTCCGTTATCATTATTATTTGATATTTATGTTTTTCAGCTTTTTGAAATAAATTTCAATGCTGATACGAGTACAAATGAACAAACTGGCTAGCATATACTTTTTCATTTTTTTCATTTTTTTTGTTTTTTAAAGCGTTTTTTGATAGTATTTAATAAGCATTATTTTTCGTTACTATTCTGTAGAAATCTCATGAGGGTACAATGGGTTGTTAAAACGTTTCATAACTTTTTTTAAATTATGATTGGTCGACAGAATGGCCGAGTGATTAAAACGTCGTTTTGGTGGCAATCGAAACGGAATTAGAAAAAAAGTTTAATCAAACAGCAATATATTGGGAATTAGCATCTCCAGAAGCAGATCTGGGTGATAGTTTAAAGGTTATCCTAAGTATAACGCCTCTTCCGTTTTTCTATAAATCAAGAGGATGGATATACAGATGAAAAAATACAATGAAAAATATTTTGATTTTCTGAGCAAAAAAATGCAACGAATGTGTAAACGCTGAAAGATTGTTACTATGCTAGATTTGGAGATTGAATAGGTTTTCGCCTTTATAAATAGGCGTGCCACGGAGAAAGCCCAAACTCCATAATGTGCCATATCGGAAAAAAACTTTAAAAACTACTGCCTCAAAGTTTAGCACAGTGGTTCCCAACCGGGGTTACACAGAGTGATTTTCGGGAGTCCATGAGCTTTTCATGCACACGACAAAAGCAATAAGTTTTTGCTAAAGAAAAGTACCTCATATGGTTAGTTGCAAAAAATGACTAATCTGCCCGACGCTAAAAACCATTTTATATCTTACAGTGTAACATGAAATCTAGACCATATGAACAAACACGTTTATTTACTTCAAAACAGTATTGAAGTAATAAAATTCAATGCGACATTTTAACATTGTTTGTTTTTGTGTAGCTTGTCTATTTGTGAAAACTTTTTTACAAACTTTGTATTTCGTTTTCGAATTCATGACGATTTCTTTGCGTAGTTTTAATAAAAAAACTTGTTGAGAAGCTGGGCTGGGTAATGTTGTTGAGTATTGTTTAGAAGTGATAAAGCAGCTATTTTGTTTTTTTTTTATTTTTATATTTATCTTCATAACTTGCAGAAAAGCATCGGAGACGCTATACTAAGCGCAACTGTGGAGGGATCACCGAAATCTACTTCCAGAGATGCCAAGATATTGTTGTACGGTAAAGGTTTTCAATTTTGGATTTTTAGTTTTTATAACAGATATCATTGAAATTTTAAAGCTGCTTGCTAGGACCGCCAACCAGAGGAAAGTGCCATCAAGTGTCTTTCTCAAGGACACAACAGAAGGGCGTTACATATTGGAGATTACTTTTTTTGCGCTTAACAATGCAAGGTCATCTGCAAACAGCAGGCGCCGAACATTACACTCCCTAAATGTGACGCCACTACTGGAGGAATTGCCTCTGTCTATCTTGTCCATGTATATAATGAACAGAAGAGGAGAAAGAACGTAGCCCCGTCGTAGTCCAACCACTGACACTAGTTTTGTTTTTATGCCATTGACACGAACACAGACTTCTGACTGTTTGTGCAACGATTTGATAGCAGCTAATAGCTGACCTCTCACGTAATACCCCAGCAGTACTGCCCACAGCTTGTCTCTTAAGGCATGGTCATACGCTTTTTCAAGGTCTACAAAGCATGTATACACCTTTTTGGCATATTCCCACTATTTCTCAAAAACTTGCTGAAAGGAAAATATCTGGTCCATGGTGAATCTGCCGGGACGAAATCCGCATTGTGCATCTTGAAGTTGAGGTTCGACAATTTCACGGCATCTCTTTTCGAGGCACTTTGCATAGACCTTTCCAGGAAGACTTAATGAAGAAACGCCCCTGTAGTCAGTGCATTTTTTTTCTCTTTTTTTGTGAATAGGTATCAACACTCTGGTCTTACATTGCTTTGGTTCCTTACCAGTTTTCCAAGCTTCTTGGAATACACGAGTCAGCCAACGAACCCCAAACTTGTTCATAGCCTTTAACATTTCACGTCAAATATCATCTTCATCAGGGACCTAGTCAGCTTTCAAATAATTTGAATAAAATAAAAAATATTTTGCTGACTTCAGATCATAAAAAAATGCTACAGCTCAAGACTACTGTAACGGAGTCGCAAACTGCCTTGTTCTTCCTCGAAGTCTACACAAACGCGCTTCACGACCAGCACCAGATTTTATGATTTATTTTATAAAACAAAACAATAATTGCGGCGCCAGTCGGAAACGGTTTTTTAAACAAATATTACATTAATTAACTTCAACGCGTAAACACAATGCACACACTCACCAACGATATTGGGCGGACGAGAAAAGAGAATCGACAATGTGAACCAATCTGCTACCAAATGTAGCCAATGTCCAAGGGAACTAATAATTATAACAGTTAAATTCAAATATAAAGTACACAATAAAATTGGATCTTTCATCGCTCACAAAGCTTCTCTCCAAAATGAAGTGGCAAGCAACACTTGCCCAATACAACGTGGCATCACTTGATGCCCAACAGCCGCACTCAAAGGAAGCGCTGATTATTTAGCACTAATACAGAAGGCGCGCTGGCTCGAATCTCGCTAGCGGTGACCTACGTGACAAACATTACGCGAACGACGTAACAACTACATTTTTATCAGATTCTTCCAATGTTTTATCAAACGTCAATTACGGAAAAGAAAGAAAGTGTTACTTTCACGGCCTTGAGTAAGCTGTGCCACCTATAATTGTCTCTTGTTTCTGAGTTATGAGCATCGTTTTTAGTCCGTTCCAATTTTGAGTAGTTAATTTCTTTAAATTCCAATAACTATATGAATATTTTGTTTTGTTTCAGTTGATAATCCAGGTTCCTTTCTTCCTAGGCAGGAAGACTTTGACCCAGGTGATTCTTAACTAGTTTAATAAATCAAATATCATAATTAGGAATTGAGTTTGTTTTTAATAGAAATTCTGGTTTCATCTGAAACCGGTTTTCAATTGGATGGAAATGTTGTAAGTGAGGTTGATTACTATTTTGCTCATGTAGGCACCGAATAATTTGTTTGAAAATTTTTTCTTGCTTTCATTTTACAAGAAAAAAACCTTTAACCAATCTTCCCTTTAATAATTAGTAACATAACACAACGACTAGCTTGACCTATGGGTATATTTGACATGATTTATAACTTAATTTGTTCATGTGCTTATGTACATTTTACTGATGGCAATTGATGAGATATCTCAAAGCGATTGGTTTTAATTTAATCAGTGTTTATTAAAGTTTTTATTCCGATTAAAATTTTGTGTTTCAGATAAAATTTTTATGTGTTTGTTGAATGTGTTTAGCAAGCTCCCATAAAACAATTAGTTTTAAAAAAAAGCAAATTTGTATCCTGGTTTATTGATGTGACTATTTTGCTGAAGCTCTGTGATTAAATGTGAGTGTTTGTTTAATTTCCCTGAAACATGACAAGCCGCCTAGTCACTAAAACAAAATCGTTTCAAGAATGTTTTATCCTCAAAAATTCATTCGTTTGAAGCAAGTCATTTTTGGGGTTTTATTAAACACATTCAATAAACACATAAAAATTTTGTCTGAAACACAAAATTTTAATTTGAATATAAACTTTAATAAACACTGATTAAATTAAAACAAACCTTTTTGAGATATCTCATTAATTGCCTTTGTAATGATTTTTTTAAATTGTGACAGGACTTTATGGACACCATGTATATGTATATAGAGTAGACATTAATTAATTCGGATTCGGTTAATGCGGAAGTTCACTTAATTTGGATAAAACTTAAAGTACAAATGATTTCCTATATACTGCAATTCTTAACTTTGGATTTTCCGGACTTTGTCTAATACGGATGATTTTTTTGTCAAATCGATTTAAATTAATCTAATTAAATTTCACACCCCAAAATTTAATTTAACATTACTTTTATTTCCCCCAACAGACTATTTTGCCTGCTTGGGCTTGTCAGAAGGCAATTAAAAATCTTATTCAAATAGAATTCTAATTTTATATTTGAAGAATAATGAGAATTTAGAATTAATTTAAAACAAGTTGCTTAACCCTTTATGGACAAATGGGACATATCTGGCACTTTTCAAAAAAACATTATTTAGTGAACCTTTTTGGAAAATTTTTAAAATAAACAACTTCCTTAAATTTGTCATATCTAGTTGATGTAATTTTGAGTTGGAAACCCTGAAACTTCAACCAGTGTGAAAGTAATATTCAGTTCTTTGCTTGTTTGGCAAGGTTAATGAAAAGTGCTGATACTTACTATTTTGCATAAAGCAAGCAAATTTTTTGACCAAAAAAAATTTTTTGTATTTAGTAAAAGTAGTTCTATCAAATCAATAAAATATTTTTGTTTGCTTATTGTGATTAATGCATCGATTAGTTTAAACGTATCCCAGATGGTAGGTGCTTTCACGCAGCCTGGGCCGTAAGTAAGTCTGTTCATTGATTTTAAAATGACAGACCGAAACCGAACCTACCAAAACGGAAGGGTATCCACCCATTCCGATGTTCAGTGTGGGTCTGCTAATCGGCAAACGCTCTTTTCAGGACGGGACAATGCTAGGATAAAACTGCCCTTTTCAGGGCACATTGCCAACAAGTTCCGAAGACCCACTATTCTTCAGCTGAACATCGAAGGCTCACTGCAAGCAAGATGAACGTTCTTCATCACCTCGCTATGCAGTCTGAGGCACTCGTCATCCTACTGCAGGAGACGCACTGCACTGATGCAGAGAAGTTGGTGCTACCAAACTACCAACTATCTGGGTCTTTTTTAAGCAGGAAGCATGGCCTTGCCACGTTTGTCCACGAGCGACTAAGATACACGCTTTTGGACCAATCTCCACCGACATCGGAGATCGAGTGGTTGTGTGTGGACGTTGATGACTATAAAATAGTCAACGTCTACGAACCACCGCCAACGCAATTGCGAACCCTGGATCTCCCAGTGTTTCCTCACCCCTGTCTGTACGCTCGCAATTTTAACTGTCGTCATGCTGACTGGGGTTACGATGACAACAGCCCGGATGGTGAGTGCTTGGCTGGCTGGGCAAGTGTTAATTGTCTTGCCCTCCTATATAATGCCAAGGACGCTGCCAGTTTTTATTTCGGCCGCTGGAACACTGGCACCAATCCAGATCTAGCTTTCGCTAGCGTAGGTCCAAACAGTTGCTTACCGGATAGACGTGTTCTTGACAAGTTCCCCAGGTCACAACATCGACCTTCGCTTATTACACAGCCAAGGTTTGCTATGGCAGTGCCAAGCATGCCTGTTAAGCGATGGAACTTCCACAAGGCCAAATGGAGTCACTACATTGCTTTGACGAATAAATTCGCAAAGACTTTGTTGCCGCCTGATACACTTGATGTGGATGCGGCTTACCAGGACTTCTGTAACACCATTAAGAAAGCAGCCAAAAAGACTATCCCACGCGGGTATCGAAATAACTATATTCCGTGTTGGGATGCAGAGTGTGAATCCCTCTATAAAACCTTTTTGCAGTCTCCTCAGGGAGACGACTCAAGTTTGGCTGCTACAGCTCTGCTTGCCAAGCTTGACAGAAAGCGGAGGGATCGATGGTCCGAGGCAGTTCGGAGCATTGATTTCTCACACTCTAGTCGAAAAGCGTGGAGTATTTTGAACAACCTTACTGGTAGGTCACGACACTCTCCTCGTCACTGTCCCGTTTCAGCCGATGCTATTGCATCTCAGCTGGTTAAAAATGGGAAATACGAGGCTGTTGATCGCAAGTCATCTCGACTTGTCTCTCAAGAAGTGTCTGACCTTTGGAGGGCCACAACACCAGACGCAGTAAATATTTCTGACAATTTTTCACAGAGAGAATTTGCTGCTGCCCTTCAACATTTAAAACCAGGTAAAGCTCTGGGACCTGATTCCATCTGCCCCGAGCTTATACTCCATGCCAGAGCTGCTTTGAAGTCCTGGTTACGTGACTTCCTTTCTTCCTGTTTGTGCCGACTCAAAATTCCCAAGATCTGGAGAAGAGCGCTTGTGGTCGCGATCCCAAAACCAGGAAAGCCCGTGGGGGATCCAAAGAGTTATCGACCGATATCTCTGCTCTGTGTCCCCTACAAGATTCTCGAGAGGCTTATCTACGCCCGCGTTGAGCCGTTAATCAATCCATTGCTCCCTAAAGAGCAGGCTGGGTTCCGACGCGGGAAGTCAACCGTAGATCAAGTTGTTCTGCTAACCCAGAACATCGAGGATTCTTTCGAGGCTAAAAAGAAGGCCGGTGCTGTATTTATCGATCTGACAGCTGCTTATGACACAGTCTGGAACCGTGGCCTTACCTGCAAGCTGCTGAGACTACTTCCGGATAAGCACATGGTCAGAATGATTATGAAGCTTGTCCGCAATCGAAGTTTCACCCTTACCACCGGTGACAGCAAGCAAAGCAGGCTACGCCGTCTTAAAAACGGCGTTCCTCAGGAATCGTTCTTGGCTCGCCTCCTATTTAACATCTATACGTACGATCTTCCTTCCATGATTTCCAGAAAGTTTGCTTATGCTGATGATTTAGCATTGCTGTATTCTTCTGGAAACTGGAAGGACTTGGAGGGGACCTTAAGCCAAGACATGTCCACACTGTCAGCGTATCTCCAGACTTGGAGATTGAAGCTCAGTCACACTAAGACGGTGACGGCAGCCTTTCACTTAAACAACCGAGAGGCCAAACGTGAGCTAAAGGTCTACAACAACGGTAGACTTTTACCGTTCTGTCCAACCCCTACTTATCTTGGGGTAAAACTGGACAGATCGCTCACGTTTCGTCACCATTTAGTGGCATTGCGCAAAAAACTATCCTCGCGCGTCACACTGCTGAGGCCACTCGTGGGCTCGGGATGGGGTGCTGGTGCTAAAACACTACGCATAGCCACCTTGTCTCTAGTCTATTCAACAGCTGAATACTGTACGTCAGTCTGGTGTCGCAGTGCTCACACTCACCTCATAGACAGTGTCTTGAATGACGCCTTGCGCATAGTTACTGGATGCCTGCGTCCCACTCCAACGGACCACCTACCTGTACTCTCAGGCATCCAGCCAACTGAGCTTCGCCGACTGGGAGCGACACTCTCCTTGGCTTACCATGGATCTATGGACCCCGATCATATCTTGTATGGTCTTTTAAGCGGGTCCTAAGATAATCGCCAAGTGAGACTAAGATCCAGACACCCGTTTGTGCCAGGTGCGCGGAATCTCTTGGACAACCTTGCCAGACTTGGCATCCGCGCCTCTGAATGGACAAATCATGAATGGAATGCAGAGTACTGTGAAAATGCTTCCAGGCTCCGTGTTTTTGTGCCCGAGACCAGTGCCAGGCCTGTTGGGATGGGCTTGTCCCGAGCAGCTTGGGTTAAGCTCAACCGCCTGCGGACTGGTGTTGGGCAATTCCATTCGTCCATGCACAAATAGGGTCTCGCTCCTTCACCGAATTGCGAGTGTGGCGCCTCTGAGCAAACTGCAGACCATGTACTAACAGCGTGCCCTATATATCGGGCACCACATGGAGCACGAGGTCTGACGGTTTTGGATGACGAAACTCGATGCTGGCTGAATGACATCACTGCCAGCATCTGATCCAGGCAGTGCAGCAGTCTGGGGTAGTAAAAGGATAAACCCTCGGTCCCAGTCCTGTTTGTGTCTGACCTGGAGTGGATAACTTTCCAAACGACGACGACGATTAATTACTTAATTATTTTCAATTTTAATAGTCTCTTTAAAATATCACGTTTTAAATCGTTCTGCTTGATTGAACCAAATAAACTTTGACTTGACTTGACACCAAAAATATTCAACTAATTCTACTTAACTTTAGGCAATTTTTGGCGAAATTTCAGAAAATAATTAAAAGAAAAACAGTTGTGAATTAACAAATTGTTCCAGATCTTAAAAGAACAATTAAAAAATAAGGTAGCAATAGTCTTTTATGGACAACATATGTGCATTATAATTTCTTAAAAATCATTTTGATTATTTAGATTATAATTGCACAAAAACAATATTTTTTCATTTTGAATATTTTTTTTGAAATTAAGAGCATGATCACTCTTCTATGAAAGCCTTTTTAAACTATTAAAGTCCAATAAATTTTTTTCGAATACAATTTTTACAACAATCACTTACTTTTTAATCTTGATTAGTTGAACCTAATGTAAATCTTTGGTTTGCAATTTCCCGTGCTAATTTTGAATTGTTTTTTTTTTTTTACTAGAACCATGTCATTCATCAACTTCTATGTTTCGGTCGGTGACTCCAAGTAATCCCCAAAATGAACTTCCAACTCTTCCCACACGAGGTGCTGAAGAATCGAATCTCAACAATGTTTATGTCAAAATGCACAAGAGAAACAAACGTAAGTAATTTACTTTGCTTACTAATAATAATAATATTAATACACAAATTTATGTAGCGCTTTTTACAGAAAACTAATTTGATTAAAGACGCTTTACAACAAAGAAAATTAAAACAATGAAATAAAATCATGAGATAGCATAACATTGACTAAAGCGACAATTAACATTACCAGAATATTAATTGACTAAAGCGAGAGTGTAAAGATGAGTTTTTAATAACAATTTAAATTGGGTGAGCGATTGAACCAGTTTTAATTCATTAAATAAATTATTCCATAGTAAAGTACCACAAACGCTAGTTCTACGGTCACCAAATTTAGAAAAGGTACTAGAGAAGAAAAAAAATTAGCATTAAAAAAACCTGAAGAGCGAAAAGGTCTATGATTACAAATTAAATCATCTAAATACGGGGGCGAAACACCATTTAACACTTTGAAACATGAAACAAAAATTTAAATAAGAGGTGGAAACGCACAGGCAACCAATTTAACTTTATAAGAATAGTAGTTATGTGAGTGAATTTACCGGCACAAAAAATAAGCCTGGCTGAAGTATTTTGCACTTTTTGCAAACGATATAATGCGGAGTCTGGCTGGCCATAATACAGAGTATTTCAGTAATCTAATTGAAAAGTAACAAGGGCATAAACCAAAGTTTTACAATATTCTTCATCAATATATTTACAAATTTTACCTTTTACTTACTAGTATGATGCAATTCGTAATTATTTGTTTCCTTAGAATAATGTTTTGAAGCAATAAGAATAAATAACTTGTTTTTTTAGCTACCCGACCAACTTTCTTAGTTCTTTTTTGATTTATTATTCTCACTGTCTTTAGTTTGTTGTGGTCATCTTGTCATACTTTCAGTCTTCGTCACTTCGAGTACATCACAGGAGGAATTAAGAAACCCCATGTAATCCATCCGGAACGAACATCTATCTCATAAAATTTTTCATGAATCTGCAAAATGATTCAAAGACATTATAAAAAAAGCAATTTTTTTTGAAAAAGCAGTTCCTACAAACAAAAATGTTTGCGTATTAGAAAAAATTTTTACTAAAAACTTATTGAAAACAAAAAAAGGTCTTCACTTGGGTTTAACGGTAAAATTCTTGTAGCCCAAAGGCAAACTAGAAACAAAAAGAAACTTGTATCAAGAGTGTTTAATCGTTTAGAGCCAAAGACGAAGAGCATGTACTGGTCAAGGAAATAAAATCCCGCGGCCGAATTTCAACATTTAAGACATTCACTTTACTAAGTTTTTAGTTGAAATTTACTTTTTTGTGAGGTTGGAAACCATTGTTCCGAAGTATTTGTTGTAAATAGTTTTTTGTATCTTTTGAAAAATATCGGTGTATTAACTGAACAATAATTTTTTATTGTCTACTGTAAATAATCGCCTAGTCATAAATTTTCGTAGTTTAATTTAATAACTTGTAAAATATTCGCCCAGCAATGTCTATTATTTTAGAGGCGTGCAACGTACAGTCTGCCGTGTGCTATTATGAAGACCCCAACAGCGCTTTATAAAATTAAAGTTTTCAAGTTTAGATTGCAAGATATCAAAAACGCTGTTATTTAAACGTCGTTTTTGGCGTTGATGTCTTCATATTACATTTTACTTTTATTTTATTGTTGATGTAGTCCACAACACGAAATTCAGGAATTTTATTATAATGTTCTACATAAATTGGTTGCGAATGCTTTTACACATGAAACTTGTTTTCGTGTAGGAACACTTGGCCCTCAGCGTTATTAGAATTGTACACTAAGTCCATTGCCATAAATAGTTGCATGTCCCAGGTTTATTCGCGATCTCTAGTAAAATGACGTAGTTTTAGTCCAAAAATATTTTCTTGTTTTCTTTTGTAAAGAACTCGACTATTAATGAATGTTGGGGTTTTTACACAAAATTTTTTTTTTCTTTTACTTAGTATTCGACTATGTATTGTACATTTGTTGTTTGAAAAACAAATATTGACATTTTATTCTTTGTAAATTATTTGTCCACCTATAGCATTTAACTCCATGTAAAGTATTTGCCAATTTTTATCACGATTGAGAGAGAGAGATAAATTAAAAGCGAGTTTCGTTATTTTTCAAAAACATAATAACATTAATTTAGCCAATTAATAATTTTTTAAAGTTTCCGCAAAAAGGCTATTTTTTTCAACCAGACAATTTTAAAAAGTAGCCATAGTAGATTCAACATTTATCATTTTATTTAAACAAACATTAAAAAAAAATATTTACAAAGACAAACGTTTTCGGCTTAGTTTTAAAAAGTTTTTGGAAGAAAAATCTTTTGCTTCACGCTATCTTCAAATTTTGTACCACCAAACGTCTATTCGAAAAAATACTATATTCTTTTAATTAATTGTTTTGCGATGATACAAGCTAGCCAGACCGTTATTGTCACGTCACAAAGCACCAAGTTAAAAAGCTGGTAAACAAGTAATGTAACATGTGATACTATTAAATTACTGGACTATGTTGAAAAATTGTAGCATTATCTCGAAACCATCACGTGACATACGTATAACTACGTCATAAAGCAAAACTTATTAACAATTACAAGGTAAAATAAAGCGGATAAATATGATGCTGTATGATCATTATTGCTTAAACTTATTTTACAATCAATAAGTTTTTTAACCTAATTGAAGCAGTGATAGACATAACCGTACCTGCCAGGGGGGCAGGGGGGGCAATTTCCCCCCCAAGTTTCCTAGATTTTAGCAAAATTTAAATTTTTTGGGCAGTGAGAAAAAAATATTTGGGCAAAATCATAATTTTTCGGGCAGCGATACGAAAAATTTGGGCAAAGTGAGGAAATTTAGGACAGTGATGGTGATCAACTGCAAAAATATAATTACCAAATTAAGGTGAAGACCTTTTTTTTGAGAGAACACCTTGATTTTGGGACAAAAATTGAAAATTAGGAGACTGATTTCAAGTGAAGACCTTTTTTTTTTTTTAGAGATCACCATCTCAGACAATTTTTTTGTCATATCCGTAATGTACTATAAAATCATGATTTGGGCAAAACTTTATTGCCCCCCAAATTTTTTTGGGCTGGTACGCCTATGGTGATAGATAAATATAAGTTTCCTCTACCGCAAATTTTTATTTGTGATGAAACTAGCATCACTACAGTGCAAGGCAAGCCTTCAAAAGTTTTAGCCAACACTGGAAGGCGACAAGTTGGGGGGTTAATTTCAGCAGAACGTGGGCAACTGGTTTTGATTGAAATGTACTGTATATGAACATAACAGAGGCATTTATTTCACCCCTTTTCGTTTTTCCCAGAGTTAAGATGAAGATGAAGCTCATGAATGAAGCTCCCCCAGGTTCTATTTATGCGTGCAATAAAAGTGGTTGGATGCAACTTGAAATATTGTAGAATGGTTTTAGCGTTTTTTAAAATCAACAGGAGCAACGAAAGAAAATTCTGTTCTTCTAATCTTGGATGGTCATTCAACTCATACAATGAACATAGAAGTGATTGATCTTGCAAGAGCTAATGGGATATTTTTACTTTATTTATCACCTCATTGCTCTCATAAGATGCAGCCGCTGGATGTGAGTTTCATGAAGCCATTGTCAACTTACTATGATCAGGAGTTTGAAAAATGGCTTCGTAATCATCCAGGTCGGGTAGTAACTATTTTTCAAGTAGTCGAACCATTTGGAATTACTTACACTAAACCAGCCACAGCACAAACAGCCACAAACGGGTTTAAGAAAACTGGATTGTTTCCAACAAAGAGAGACATATTTGAGCCACACGAATTTGCTCCATGCCAGCCAACGAACATCGACTCTTGAGAAAATGATCAGCTAAATGAATCAGCTTCTGTAACTGAAATTCTGACTGACCTACCATCAAACAAATTCGCAGATGAATCTGATCCTCAATCACTCAAACAAATGCAAACGCCACAAAGCCAACCAATCTTCACACAAGAAAGCAACCAGGCTGGTCGCAAAAACGAAGCAATGAAATGTAATCCAGGTGCTAGCCATACCAGCTCTCCCGTTGCGTCAACGTACATATCACCATGCATATGCAATTGCACCTCCTGCAAAAGCATCTATAAAAACTCGTAGAAATCCAAAAGCACGGTGTGGATTTGCTGCTGTTTTAACAAGCAATTCTTATGAAACTCACCATCATATCATCAAAAAAGCAAGAGCAAAGGACATAGGCGTGAAGTGTAAAAAACAAACGACATTAAAAAAAGCAAAGTTACAGAGCAACTTAAACGTCTACAAGCAATAACTTTTAACAAAAGTTTGACTACAACATATTCAAAGCAAGAAGAGGATGTCCAATGTATCTATTGCTGGGAAAAGCGGAGTGAGACCAGTCATAACGGTATGATAAAATGTACAGGATGCTTGAACTGGGTTCACTTTAAGTTTTCTGGTATAGAAAAACATGACCTTGAATTTGTTTCTGATTTATGTTAAATGACCAATGAACTTTTTATAGGCCTACATTTAAATTAAATTTTTACTATTGCCATGCAACTGTAGTATTTAATGTAGGTCTAAAGCAACGGTGCACAATCTGCCGCCGTCGGTGCGAAATAATGCGGCCGTCAAACATAATTCAAAATATACAGCTTGGCGGCCGTATGAGCATACATGAAAGCAAAATAGAAACAATACAAAAATAAATCAAATGATGCGACAGCACCGTTGAGTTGGCGTGAGTTATACGAATTGCAGAGGAGTAATTATGATAAAACGATAGATCGCGGTTTATGTCAAACTTAAGTTTGTTACTAACCAGCAGATTTTCCATATTGTTAAATATTTTTAGTGGACGTATGTAATCATTCTGCTTTTAATTATAAAACGTTGAGTTTACCGATGATCTACTTTTTTAACATTAAGTTGTGTGATGTTTATTACAGCGTTGGTGTAAACCGTTCAAATATTTTAAAATTTGTAAGCAAGAAAACAGTATATTGCATCATGTCGTTAAAACGAAAAAAAACAGTGGCAGAAGAGAAAAGAGTATTTAATTCAAAGTGAGAGGTAGACTACTTCATGATTGAGACAGCAGCACATACCATGATGTGTCTAATATGTAGTCAAGTAGTTAAAACTGTGAAGGGAGACAATGCAAAGCAACATTTTTGTCGCTATATGTCACACACTTACGCAAAATTAGAAGGGAAATCAAAAAAGATCTGTGTAGAAAATTTAAAGAAAAATGTACGGCAGCAGACATCTTGCATGTCTTTTTTTATGAAATCTACTAATAGTTGCAGTGAAGCTTCTTATAGAGTGGCATATCATCTTGGTGTGGTGGGGAAGCCTTTTTCCGATGGAGTACTGGTTAAGCGATGCCTCATAGACGTAGTTAAGTGCATTTATCCTGGAAAAGAAACCGACTATTTATCGATTTCTCTCTAACGAGTTACGACTAAACGCCGGCGAGATGATATAGCCAAGCAATTGGCCCTTTCTCCGCAGACAAAGGTTAACAAAGAAGCAAGTTTATTTTCACTGGCTGTTGATGAATCAACTGACATCAAGGACTCAGCGCAATTACCAGTCTTCATTCGTTCTCTGTCTCCAAGTTTTCAGCTGTGTGAGGATCTTCTTTCCATGGAAACACTCTCTTCTCGCACCCGTGGAGAAGATATCTTACTTGCAGTTAAAAATGCCTGCATTCGTAATGGATTGGACTTGAAAAATCTTCGAGGTATTTTGCATAGATGGCGCACCTGCAATGACGGGTAGCATACAAGGTTTTGTGGCAAGATTTTTGGAGTATGTATCAAAGGAATATAATAATAAGCAGCTAACCAATCTTCATTGCATTATCCACCAAGAAGTATTGTGTGTCAAATCTGTTACTTTATATGCCACTTTGAAAGAGGTGAATCAAATCATATTGTACATTCGCGCAAATGCTCTTCATCACCGGCAATTTCGAAAACTTTTGCAATTGAGTGAGACTTCTGCTGAGGATATTCTCTATCACACCGCAGTGCGTTGGCTGTCTCGGGGACAAACATCTCGCCGGGTTCTACAGCTACGTAAAGAAATAGTAGAATACTATTCCACAAAAAACAAAGACTGTCCCTTAATGAACAACGACTTCTTTACATCTCTGGCGTTTCTAGTGGATTTTTCAACCCAGTTCACAACCTGAATCAAAGACTGCAAGGAAAAGGAACAACAATTTGTTTCATGTACAAAAAAGTTCTGGATTTCCAAAATAAATGTCGTCTACTCAAAAGTCATCTCCAGCAGCAAAATTTCTTCCATTTTCCACAACTGACGGCTCTGATTGTTGGAAAAGAAATATAAGTTGACAAAATCCCAATCGCTCTTTTTTCTGGCGTTTTCGATACAGTGTTACAGGATTTTGCGGATCGTTTTCAAGATTTTGGAAGAATTTCAACAACATTAAGACTAGTTGCTTTTCCACATCTGGTGGAAACCGAAAGTGCTCCATTGAATCTACAAATGAAACTAGTCGAATTAAAAAATAATGAGCAGCTTGTGAAAAAGTTTAAAAACGAAGAAAATTTGGTAGACACGTGGAAAGGAGCACTTGAATATCCACTGCTGCGAGAATTGGCAAGAGAAACTCCCGTTCTTTTTGGAAGCGCTTACATGTGCGAAGCAGCATTTTCAAAAATGAAATACCAGAAAAACGAGTACCGAACCCAATTGTTAGACGGCAACCTGAAGTCTGAACTGAGGCTGATGATATCCAGCGAGATACCCGACTTTGCAAAATTGTCTTCTTGCGTGCAAGACCAAGACAGTTATTAATTGCTATGATGCCTCTTAAAATGTTATTGAATAAATCCATCAAAAAAGTTTGCAGTTGTCATTACACTTTTATAGGCTTAAGTTAATTAATGAGATATTAGCGAATAAATCATTTTTTAAAGAACTTACGAAAATTCAATAATATCAAATTCACTGACCGCCGTACTTCAAAGCAATAAATGTAGTGCCGTTGGTAATAGCAAAAAGGTTGTGCACCTTTGGTCTAAAGCTATTAAAAATTTTATTTTTTTACAATTTTGTTAAGATTTACTGTACATTAAATATTCAAAACACACCATATGCCCTTTATTTTGCCTAGCTGTGTACTGTATCTACCTAACAATATTTCTGAAGAAAATACGTTGGGGCAAAATGGACCATCCGGTCTTTTGGACCAATTTTTGCATAAAATCAATTTTTTCATAAAATGGACCAATTTTTTCATAAAATCTGTAGTTGCAATTATATTAGTCTTTGGTTTGCTTAATTTATGTTTACGACCTTGATCTAAATTCCGGTTATCATTTCTCTGCAAGCTTTAACGTAGGAGGTAGAAGCGTTTAAGGTTAAGGGATCCGTTATGCCCCACCTCCTCCTAGTAGATAAAAAGAAAAGTTTTGGTTTCATTTATTATTTTACATTTTTTGAGTTTCTGTATTCAATTTTGCACTCTATGTTTAGATACATTCTATCGGGATTTAAATTATTAAAACTTTTTGGTTTTATTTTGTGACTTGTAATTCAAAATATTTTGCTCGGATCCTTTATTAATATCACTAATCAAAAAAATAATCAAAAAATAATCAAAAAAACTTTTTTAAAGAAGTGATATGAAATCTTAATATTATACAGCTCTGGCTACAGATTTTAAAAATAAAGTCCGCGTTTTTCTTTTTCTTCAAAATTTTAACAGTGTGACTTCATCAAGGTTGTGGAGTCGGATTCGGGAGTCGGAGTCGCTGGAGTCGTAGGTTTTTGGGTGGAGTCGGAGTTAGAATTGTTTTTTTGGAAGTACTGGAGTCGGAGTCGTTTTTTTAAATTTTCTTGAGTCGGAATTGGTTTTACTGATGTTCTGGAGTCGGAGTCGTTTTTTTAGAAGTTCTGGAGTCGGAGTTGGAGTACAAAAATTTTAAACGAAACGAGTCGGGAAATTTTGTACAGGTAAAGTCGGAGTTGAAGTCGCAAAAAATTTTTACGACATTGTAACCCTGGAAATAGAGGCATTGTTGCCATCTCAACTTGTTTACCAACAAAAAAATTCCAGGACAATCCTAATTTTTTACCCAATGTATATGTTTTTCAAGGCATAAAATGCACCTGCAAAAATATTTCTCAGAATAATGAAAATTATTTTACGTCCAAACAATAGTTTATTTCAATGTGCTGTACACCAGATTCAATCACACAATTCTCTTTTTCAGTTCAATTCAGTTCAGTTTTCTTTTATTTTTTTTATATTTATATTTTTTTGAGTAAAATTGGTCATTTTAACAAAAAACACTTCTAAATTGAATTTTCGGTACCAAAAAAATTTCGAGTACACAACAAAGCTAATGCATTTTGCTCAGTTATATCTGATATTTTTTACATTTGTGCTTCTTGGTAAAATTGCGCACAAGTTGATACGGGCAAAATTGTTTCGCCCTGTTTACACAATTCTTTGACCTGGTATAGCTATGGCCACGATTACAAGCCATGTTTTTGGTTTATACGATTGCAAAAATGGATATAAAAATATTTTATAAAATTATAAGGACTAAACCAAGCGTAAATCGAAAATCGTATTGACTGCTAATTTCATTGAACCAAAATTGTAACTGAATCTTTAAAAATAAAATTTTCCGAACCTGAACCTAAACGTTATCTTAAACGGTCCTACGCCCTGCTTAAAATCATTAAAATCAAGTGAAGACTTTTTTCCAATAACAAGAAAATCTGCGCTTGAAAAAAATGAAGACCAAAAAAAGGTCTTCATTTTCTATTTTAGATTTGTCAGCAGCGTGGTTGAGCAAATAAGAGCATACGTATTAAAGTCGTAATCACAATACATTTCTCACTGAAGCAACTCTGTAGGCATCTTACGATTAAATGATTCTGGTCCAGTCGGTTTGCTTACTAGTTGACAACTGTAACATTCTTTACAAAATCGTTTTCTATCTTTGTTAATACCAGGCCACCATACTTTACTTCGCAATCTCTTTTTCACCATTACAATTTCTGGATGATTTTGATGAGCTGAATTAAACACATGTTCACCTATCTCATTTGGAATTACTATTTTAGTTTCCGTAACCCAATAAAACCAATCATTGTCAATTCACTACAGTTAAGTACGATTTACATTTAAGTTTTGGCCAATTACTACACAAAAAATAACTTATTAGGTTTCTTAACTCTTTATCTACACTACTCGCTTTTTCAATTTCAAGTGTGATTAAAGCAATAGGTGTGGCATATTTTACGATCAACTTTATGCATTCATCAATATTATAATCATTACGTGCATTGCCGATCACATTTTTATTGAAGAATTTGTCCAAAGAATCAACTATGTTTTTATTTCCTGCTACATTAATTACTTTATATCGATAAGGATGCATCTTAACACCCATAGTTCGATTCGCGCACTAGGCTTTGACCTTGGAAAAATATAAATTCTAACGCTTTATGATCTGTCAATAAACCAAAGTTAGCACTGTATAAATACACATAAAAACGTTCATTTGACAACACTAACGTAAAAGCTTCTTTTTCGGTTTGAGAGTATTTTCTCTTGATTTGCGACTACGTTCAACTTGCGTACATTATAACACAATTTTGACCATTTCGCTTTCGCACTAGCACCGCTGCTAGACCGTACATACTCGCGTCTGTAGATTCCCTTTCGGCTTTTCCTTTCAATCAGTGGTTGCCACAGCGTATGATGCTTTTCCACAGCGCCATGTTTCTAACGTTTGTCTTTTCCGCACCAAATTCTTTTATATCCTCCTTCACTATATCCAGAAAGCTTTTCTTCGGCCTTCCTTTTTTCCTCTTTCCCATAACTCCATTTTGATCCTCCTACATACTCCTGGTCTCTCCTCATGACATGTTTATACCACCTCAGCCTGCCCACTCCCATTTTCATTTCCAACCATTCTATCTTAATTGTACCCCTGATGTACTCGTTTTTAATCTTATCTTTTCTCGTCATTCCCATAGCAAACCTCAACATTTTAATCTCTGCAACTTCCATCTCTTCTACTTGTTCTTTGTGACCACCACCGTTTCAACTCCATACACCATTGCTGGTACCACCGCTAAACTGTACACTTTTTCTTTTACTCTAGCTCAGGGTTTCTTAAACTATGCTCGCGACCCCAAGTGGGGTCGCCTAAAATAATTTTGGGATCACGAAACAAATTGGCATTTTGTGCTTTGTGCTGCAAAACTTTGAAAATCCCAGTAGTGTCGCGGAACTTTTGGAAACAATTATGGTTATTGCACATGTAATCGGCAAATCAAAGAATTTGGGGACAAAAATTGACAAATTGGAGCTTGATTCTGAGTGCGGACCTTTTTTTAGAGAACACCTGAAGTTGGCGACGAAAATAGATAAATCGCAGTTCGATTCTGAGTGAAGACCTTTTTTGTTAGAGATCACCATGATTTTGGGAGGAAAATACGGAAAAAAGAGATCGATTCGAAGCGAAGACTTTTTTTTTTAGAGAACGGCATGATTTTGGAAGAAAAATACGGAAAAAAGGAGATCGATTCAAAGTGAAGACCTGTTTTTTTTAGAGATCATTATGATTTTCGGAAAAAAATAGCAAAGTGCGAGATTAAAACTCTCTTTTGTTTTTAGAGAAGACCAATTTTTGAGAATTCTTGCCTCGGGTCCCTAATTTTAAATATCCGCCACTAATTGGGGTCACACAAAATTTTAATTTTTAAAACGGGGTCGCAGAACAAAAAAGTTTGAGAAGCTCTGCTCTAGCTGGTAACCTCCCGTCACAGATTACTCCCGATATTTTTCTCCATCCGTTCCATCTTGCCTGCACTCTCCTCTTTATCTCCCTCCCACAACTACCACTTTCTTGAACCGTTAATCCTAAATATTTAAATTCCTTTACGCTTGACACTTTTGTGTTTTCCATCTTCACTGTTTCTTTGTCATTTTCTCCATTTACGCACAGATATTTGGTCTTTGACCTATTTACTTTCATCCCTCTTCTTTCCAATGCAAACCTGCAAATCTGCAGCATTCTAGTCTCCGTTCTACGTACTTCTTCCCTGGTTTCTTCGCAAATCACAATATAATCAGCAAACAACATCTTCCACGGTGGTTCTCTGCTTACCTTGTCCGTTAGCCTATTCATGATCACAGCAACACAGAAACGGACTTAACCCTGATTCCTGGTGCACTCCGACCTTAATCTTGAAACTTTCTGTAGTTTCTTTTGCGCACCTCACCACTGTTTAGCTTCCCTCGTACATACCTGTACAATTTGCACATACTTTTCCGCCATTTCTGATTTTCTCATATAGTACCACAGCTCTTCTCTTGAAACCCTGTCGTAAGCTTTCGCTCTCTTTCGTCTTCCCTGTACTTTTCCATCAACATTCTTAAAGTAAACATGGCATCGATAGTTGCCTTTCCTGGCATAAATTCATATTGCTGTTTACTGATCTCTAATCTATCCTTAGCGTCGTCGGCAGCGTGGTCGAGTGGTTAACGCACCGCACTGGTGATAAATATGGTCTCGGTTCAAAACCCACTTGCGCCATTCTGTTGTGTTCTTGGGAAAAACACTTTACGGCTCTTTCCCCTGCTTGGTGGTCTTGACAAGCAGTTCTAAATTACAGTAATATCTCTACTAAATTACTAGCGGACAACAATATCTTGGCATCTCCGGAAGCAGGTCGGGGTAATTGCCTACCCTATGTATAGCGCCTCCGTCACCTTCCTGCGAGTCAGGAGGATAAATATAGAGATAAAAAATTAAAAATAAAAAAATACTAATTTCTAGTCTATCCCTTAGCCTGCCTTCAATTATTCTTTTCCAAATCTTCGTTGTATGGCTCATCAGCTTTATATCTCTATGGCTTCCACAGCACTGTGTATTTTCTTTGTTCTCATAAATTGGGATAAGCATACTCCTTCTCCATTCTTATGGCATCCGTTTACTTACTAATAGTCTGTTAAACAGTCGGGTCAAAAATTCTATCCCCATCTCTCCCGTGTGCTTCCAAATTTCTACTGGCAACTCATCTGGCCCAACCTTCTTACTTTTTTTCATCCTCCTCAGTGCATTTTTCGTTTTTCTACTGACATTCACCTTTTCGTTAACCGCTTTTCCTTCCTTTTTCCCAGCCTCTCTGTCATTTTACTTGTTCATCAGTTTCTCTATGTACTCCGTTCATTTCTTTAACACTGCCTCCGAACTTACCATCACATTGCCGTATTTATCCTTCATAACCCTCACGTGCTGTACATCTTTCGCCACTCGGTCTCTCTGCTTAGCCAATCTGCACAACTCCTTCTCACCTTTTTTTATTTCTGATCTAGCACACAAATCTTCATACACACTTCTCTTTGCTATTGCAAATGCCTTTTTTGCCTTATACTTCTTTTCTTTTTACATCTTTTTACTATTTTCATTCCTTATTTTTTCCATGCTTTCTTGGCCTCTTCCTTTTCTTTTATACTCTCCTGTACTTCCTCATTCCACCACCATGTCTCCCTATCTCCTTTTGGTTTCCCAAATATCACTCCCAGCACAGTTCAGCTGTTTTTCTTAGCATTTTTGCTGTTTTGTTTACTCATCAGATACAACCCATCCTTGCCTCCCAAAATCCTGGTCACCTCCTGTTTAAACGCTTCTTAACAGCTTGTCTCCTTCCGTTTCCACCATCTTATATTAGGCATTACTTTCTCTGTTTTTTTTAACCGTAAGAGCCATTTTGCATATCACCATACGGTGCGGCTTTGTAACGCAATCATTCATTATTACCTTATAATCGCACATTTCTTTCAGGTTCCTCTTTCTGTATATCACATAATCAATTTGCGTACTTTTTCCGCCACCCGTCACCCTGTGTTCGTTTTTCTTCTTGAAAAAAGTTTTGACAATCCCAAATCCATCCTTTGCGCAAAACCCACAACCATCCGTCCTTCCTTATTTCTTGTTCCAGTACCATACCTCCCCATTACTTCCGCATACCTTATGTTTCCTTCGCCCAAATGTCCATTTGGGTCAGCACCTAGCACTATCTATCCTATCCACTAACTACAGTATATTAAAACAACATTTTTCTTTATTAAGTGTCAGACCTTTTTAACACTTTCAAACAGGATCTACAATCTCTTGCCTCCACCTCCCAAATTCTTCGTCAACCAATCCGCCTACCGGGAGAGTTTCTGTACATCTTCTCAGAGAGACGTCTAACGAATATGTTAAGATCTCGCTAAACACGTCACCACTGGCGTGCGGTCAAGGCATCCAAGTCATGCGTTGCATGACCAAATTTTTAGGATTCCATGATGAACCTTTGCATAGATTTTTTAATTCATTGGGAAATGGTACTGATTTGGAATGAAATTAGAGAAAATTGAGGATGATCTGAGGCGAAGACCTTTTTTTTAGAGATTAACGCATTTTTAGAACAAAAAGTGCATTACCCAGGAGCGATTTAAGGTGATGACTTTTTTTATTTTTTTTTGAGATAACTGCATTTCTAGGACAAAAAGTGCATTGCCCAAGAGCGATTTGAAGTGATAATCTTTTTTCTTTAGAGATTGCCTTGAATCTATGACAAAAATTGCTCTTGAACACCATGATAATAGGATTAAAAATTAGAATCTTATGCAGAGTCTTTTTCCTACTGGTAATAGATTGCATGTCTTACTCATTGACTACTTATAATGATGATGATGATGATATTTTATTCACGCTTAGTAACAATATTTAAGTATATGCAATGTACATTAAGCAAAGCATGAAAAGGAAACGCGACACAACGACGAACGTTAAACATGCAGAAAGTATAGAGAGGGGGTGAGAAAGAGAAAAAGAAAGAAGCACGGCCGCGTTACCTAATTCAAACTAAATATTATTATTTAAAAAGACAAAAAAGACACAAAAAAATGACAAAAAATGTGCAGTGCAGGAACGGTTATGTAAATCATTGGGAGGCACAACCGCCCTATATAGCTAACTATAAATTTAGCTCAACTGAGCATGGTGAGTAAAAAAAACCTCCCGAAAAGAAACCTCACCAGGTCCGGAAACCTTTTCTGGATGCACTGCAAATACAAACATAAAAATAAAACAAAATATACTTATATATATATACATTATGAAGAGAGAATAAAGAAGTAGAAAGTTTAGAAAAGAATAGAACATGCCAACTGTGTAAATTGATATGAATAATCAGTTAAAAAATAAATAAATAAATAAATAAAAATAAGGTTGATTGTCCATTTAACGGTTTGAATTTGTTATATCAATTGATTCCAATTTTCTTACGTAGCATACACTCTTTCTTGATAGAGATTGAAAATGTTTTGAAGATTGTAGATTGAGAATTGATAAGAGAACCAATGTTGATGATTGTTCTTTAGAAAGACATGTGCTTGAATTTCCTGAATTCATTTTTATCTGAAATAAAAATGCTTTCCCGCAGTAAGTAGCTCACTGAAATCATTAAATTTAGATCTTATTGAATATTTAATTATACACTAATTCTAGTTTACAGATGTATAAAAGCAATACCTTCATGCACTGTCAAGTTATGGCGCCGAAAAGACAAAGCGCCATTAAGACGTGGTTATACTATAACTTAATTTGTAAAATCTTTTATTGATCCTTATTTATATTGATTCATTGAGTAGGAATTATTTAAGATTGTTTCTGAAACATTTGAAAGTCTGGTTGCTAGTTTTTAAATTGGCTGGGAGAGAATTCCAAATGAAAGGGCCTTGATAAGAAAAAGATTGTTTTGCAACAGTTGTTTTACAATGATGTGTTATGTATTGAGCTTTGTTTCTTGTATTGTACTTGCATGGATTCAAATGCAAATTACAACTAAAAGCAGGAGATTTGTTTCCACCTTGTATTAGTTTGAACATATGGGACGCCGTTTCCAATTTATATAATTGATTTATTTTTAAAATGTTGCATTGTTTCATAATGTCATTTATGTTGGAACAATAGGGCAATTCAAATATCATTCTCAAGAATTTGTTACAAATTTGCTGTAGCTTTGTAATTAGAGTTGAATTACCAAAACACCAGTTTGAAATGCAATATTGGAGGTGACTGTTAATTAGAGAATGATACAGAAGGAGTAGTGAATCCTTGTTTACAAGTGATTTTATTTTGCACACTACACCATAACAGCTTCTTAGCTTTGAAATCAAGTATTTCATGTGTAGACTCCAGGAAAGATTATTGTGAATGAATACACCCAGAAATTTTAGAGAATTTACCTGATCAATTTGTCTATTTCTTATTGATAAAGAATGTTTACCTCCAACATTTGAGTTTGGAGTACTAAAAAGCATAAATTGTCTTCCTTTAATTTTTTTTTTTTAATTTTTTCCATAACTTAATAATTTTTACATTATGACGACATAAATTCCGTTTTGAAGTCGAAATTGCCGCGTTTTTGAAAATTTTAAAGAAAATTAACACGCTTAAACAACAGTTAAGTAATTGCAACATATTAAATAATTGTCTTCCTTTAATTTTTTTTTTTATTTTTTTTTTATTTTATTTTTTTTATTTTTTATTTTGTCGGCATCGTGGTCGAGTGGTTAACGCACCGGACTGATGATCAACATGGTCTCGGTTCAAAACCCACTTGCGCCATTCTGTTGTGTTCTTGGGAAAAACACTTTACGGCACTTTCCCCTGCTTGGTGGTCTTGACAAGCAGTTCTAAATTACAGTAATATCTCTACTAAATTACAAGCGGACAGCAATATCTTGGCATCTCCGGAAGCAGGTCGGGGTAATTGCCTACCCTATGTATAGCGCCTCCGTCGCTTTCCTGCGAGTCAGGAGGATAAATATAGAGATTAAAATAAATAAATAAAAAATAAATTTAGTTTTTTCAATATTTATTGACAATTTGTTAGAAACCAGCCATCGATCAATTAATTCCATCTCTGATTGCATGAATTGGAATAGAGTTGACGTATTTTTATGGCTAGTCCAAACAGTTGTATAGTCAGCAAACATAACGGCTTTGCTTTTAGTTAAGCAATTGTTAAAATCATTCACATATATAAGAAACAGGAGTGGGCCTAAAATAGACCCTTGTGGAAAACCCATGATTGATGAATTTATTGTGGATGACAAAACACCAGAACACACAACTTGTTGTTTTCTGTTGAGTAAATAGTTCTTGAACCAGATATGTGCTAGTCCTCTTATTCCATAGTGGTCGAGTTTTTTTAGTAGTATTTCAATGCTAATTGTATCAAATGCTTTTGATAAATCCAGGAAAATAGCAAGGTTTTTTTCGTTTTTGTTGAATGAATTGATGATGCTATTTATGAGAAGCGAAATAGCTTGGGAAGTAGAGCATTTTTTTCTGAAACCAAATTGATTTTCGAAAAAAAAATTATGTCTGTTTAAAAAGCTAATTACTCTGCGGTACATTATTTTTTCTAAAATTTTGGAAATATTTGAAAGTAGGCTGATAGGCCTATAGTTATTTATGTCACTAGCATCACCCTTTTTATACAAGGGTATGATCTTGGCAATTTTGAAATCACTAATTACTTTACCAGTAGAAAGAGAAAGGTTGAATATATGTGAAAGTGCCATGATAATATTATCAGAAGATTTCAGTAATTTAAGTGGGATTTCATCAAAACCTGCACTTAGTTTTGGTTTGATGTTTATAAGTATATTTTTTACTTCCATAGGGCAAGTAGGCCAAACATACATAGTTTCTTGAATTTTGTTTCCAAGGTATTCAGAATAATTATTTTCATACTTAGGGAGTGTACTAGTATATTTATATGCTATAGATGAAAAATGGTCATTGAATAGGTTAGCTAGTTGCTGTGGATCAGTTATTTTGTTGGTATTTGTGTAAAGAGATTTACACTCAGGTATATTTTTCTTCCCCAAAAGGCTATTGAGAGTCCTCCAGGTAGCTTTTATGTCGTTTTTATTAGATTCCAGTTTATTTTTAATGTGTTCTTGTTTTTTTTGTTGAATCTTTCTAAAATAAAGATTGCGAGCTTTTGTAAACTGTCTTTTTGTTTCAGGGGATTTTGTTTGCATGTATTTCTTAAATAATGCTTCTTTGTTGGACAATAATTTTTTGAGCTCATCATCAAACCAGTTATAATTCTTTCTACTGTCTTTGATAACCTGTTTGGGAAAGTATTTGTTAAACAGATTCATATAATCTTTCAAAAGTACCTTGAAGCTTGTATTTGGATCTGTTTCTTTTAATACTGGGTCAATATTGACTTTTTGAATTTCATTGTTGAAAAGAGTTATTTTGGCACTTGAAAAGAATCTTTGCATCTTAGGTTCAGATTGAGGATCAATGCTGTTTGCATAACTCAAGAATAATGGAAGATGATCTGAAAGGGGATGAGTTATAATTGCTGCACAAATAGATTTGTCCAAACTGACATTGGTCCAGATGTGATCAATCAATGATCCACTATTTGCATTGAATCTAGTTGGTTTTTTAATAAGTGGTATAAAGCAGTTTTCAAAGAGCATATCTGCATAGTTAGCTATGTGTGGATCATCACAATTCAGTAAATTATAATTGAAATCACCGAATAGGAAGCAGGGTTTATTTTTAATTGAATTGAGAATATTTATGAGGTGCTCAAGAAATAATGCATGACTTTTAGAATTTTTAGATGGTGGTCTATATATTACACCACAAATCATTGTTGAGTTATTGGATTCAATTTCAATAAATAATGATTCAAAAATTTTTTCATGCATTATGGTTAAATCTGATCTCATTGTAAAGTTAAGTGAACAATTAACATATAAACCAACACCTCCTCCTCTACTTTGAGACCTTGAATTTGAAACAAATGTATAATTATAGAGGTTAGTATGTGGACTGGTTTGATTTTCTTTAAGCCATGTTTCTGTTATTGCTAAAATACTTGGTTGCACATTAATTGATTGCAGAAAGCTTTCCAGTTTTAAGAAATTATGAACATTATTTAGTGATCGCACATTTAGGCTAAGTGCAGTGAAAGAGGTTTTATTATTTTGATTTGATAGAAGTTTGGGTATTTTATCACTAAGAATATATTGTTCATCATTCAAGATTGAATCATAATATATACTAGGAATATCCAAATTATTAATTTCTGGCATTACTTTAGCTTGCATAGAGTTAGCATTGCAATTGATCAAAGAATGATATGTAGGATGATATGTAGGCCTATTTATTTTTTCAGACTGAAAGAGATTAATGAATTCTTCATCAGGGATGTTATTGAATGGAAAGGAAGGATTTATGCAATTTCTACATTTCCAGTCATTATACTGTATGAACTGTTAAGAGTTTTTGTTGACTTATCAATTTTAACAGTGCATGATTTATGAAATGAATTAAAACAATTTGAACATTGTATTTGTCTATGATTTTTTCTTATGTGTTTCGAACAGAAATGACAATTTAAGCAGTTGTTTGACTTTATCCTTGTTCACTAATGTTAGGGCTTAAAATATGTACAGTGATTAAATTGATTGAATATCTATGAATAGAATTATGGTTTTATTTAGTTAGCATATATAAAGAACAGAATAAGAATATTAAACAGAATTAGCAAGTTATAAGCAGAGCTAGAATTCTATTACATTTGCAACTAAATAAATTAATAAAAAAATATGATATTTAAATAATAATATGATTTTTAAACTAATCTATAATATACGTATATGAACTAATAAATAACTAAATAAACTCAATAATATATAAATAAATAAATGAATAATAATAAATAATTAAATAAATAACTAATAAATAAATAAATAAATAAACTATAAAATAAATAAACTAATCTATATATAAAATTATGTGACTAATTTATCAATATCATTAAAATCATCAATTATGTACCTTTTATTTTTGTGCATACAATAAATATACATTACCATTAAGTGTCCAAGCAGAACTTAGGCCAAAGGTTTGCTTAGCACTTCTTAGCAGTTGCAGTCGACGTCTTGTTAAAGATTCAGTTATGGATAGTTTTTCATCATCATTTTTCTTTGCCTTAAGTTTTTTCTTCATTGCATATATGGCATTCCGAACAGATCTTCGTACAAACTTGATGATGATTGGTGTATTCGAACTCTTCTTCCTGGAAGGAAGAACATGACATGTGTCAATGTCATGTGTTGTTATTGCAGGTGAAATCTCAAGTTTAGAATTAAGCTTATGAATAACACAAGACTCAAATTCTGAATAACTTTCCTGAGCTGGAATTTTACATCCATGAAGAATAAGACAATTCCTACGGCTGTACTGCTTAAGGTCATCGATGCGTCTGCAGTTTTTCCAAACGTCTTCTTCTAGCTTTCTAAGTATATTATCCATGTTCTCGATGGCCTTTCGAATACTTTTCAGTTGTCCTTCTTGATTTACTACTGAGCCTGAAACAGAAGCAGCAGCAGCAGCAGCAGCAGCAGCAGCAGAAGGTTTTTGTGTATATTCCTTCTCATACCTGGTTTGAGCTTCTTTAATTGATTTTAATTCTTGCTGAACAGACTTCAGCATCATTTGTAGGTTATCCGCCATCACAATCACAACATAAGTAAAATTTTAAAATATTAAATAAAATTATTAACTAATTGTAGCTAGCCCAGATCAATACAACTAAAAACTCATTTTCTGAAACTTATTCAAATAAAATACCCAATTTCATTGCCCGGTGGCCCAAACGGTAGGTGCTTTTTCGCAGCCTGGGCCGTGAGAAGTCTGTTCATTGGTGTTAAAGATGACAGACCAAAACCAAATTTACCAAAACGGAAGGGTATCCACCCATTCCGATGTTCAGCGTGGGTCGGCTAATTGGCAAACCTCCTTTTCAGGACGGGACAATGCCAGGATAAAACTGCCCTTTTTAGGTCAGTATTATCCTATCAGGCCACTCATGTCTTTACGCTGGCGATTTTAACTGTCGCCATGCCGACTGGGGTTATGATGACAACAGCCCGGACGGCGAGTGCTTGGCTGGCTGGGTTGCTCTCCTATATAATGCCAAGGACACTGCCAGCTTTTACTCCGGCCGCTGAAACACTGGCACCAATGCGGATCTAGCTTTCGCTAGCGTAGGTCCAAACAGTCGCTTACCAGATAGACGTGTCCAGTGGCGTACGCAGAAAGTTTCCGAGGGGAAGCCAAAATTTCGTCACAATCGTGCGACGTCACAAATCAACTTGGGGAGTGCCGAAGGCACGACCATTATAGGGTGGTCCGGGGCCATGCCCCAGAAAAATTTTGCAAAATTACACCGAAAAATACATATTTTCGTACCGGTCAAATCGGAAGCTTCTAAGAAACCAAAAAAGCGTTCTCATATGCTTCGAAATCTAGGGAGAACTCCGAATACTCGCGAAAAACCAGCTTTACTTTTGCTAAAACTGCTTGGTTTTGCTTTACAGTTTTTATTTTTAGGGTCTGAGGGGGTGCCATGGCACAGTGGCCTCCCCCCCTTGGTACGCTAGTGGACGTGTCTTTGAAAAGTTCCCTAGGTCATAACATCGACCTTCGCTTATTACACCACCAAGGTTTGGTTTGTCGGTGCTGGCTTAATGACATCACTGCCAGCATCTGATTCAGGCAGTACCAGCTGTTAAGTTTGCTACGTGTATCGTCAGTAGCCGCGGTCTATTTTCTTATCAGTCTATGGCTGTCGTTATTAACTTACCTTAGTTAAACCTATATCTTACTTAATCTTTAAAAATATGAGAAAAAATTTATTGGCAAGGTCTAAGTGAAGGCAATTAGAACAAGCACAGCTAAATAAAACCAATTTTAAAAATATTCAATGACTACGCTACTGACCACGTGCATTACAAACTTAAACCAAAAACTTAAAAACCAAAAAGAAAAAATTTAACACAGTTAGATGCACATGGATCAAGTGATCAATGTTGCCATTATATAAAAATGAAATTGCGTTTCTACCACCAGCAGCCTGGGGTAGTTGAAGGATAAACCCTCGGCCCCAGTCCTGTTTGTGTCTGAACTGGAGTGGATACCTTTTCAAACGATGTATGTATCGTTGTCGGATGTTTGGTTGCGTTGGTGGAGGTTTGTAGACATTAGTAATTTTATAACCATCAACATCCACGCACAACCTCCGATGGCGGTGGAGATTGGTCCAAACGCGCATACCGTAGTTGCTCATGGACAAATGTGGCAAGGCCATGTTTCCTGCGTAAAGAAGACCCAGCTAGTAGGTAGCTTGGAAGTACCAACTTTTCTGCATCAGTGCAGTGGGTCTCCAGTAGTAGGATGGCGAGTGGCTCAGACTGCAGAGCAAGATGACGAAAAACGTTCATCTTACTTGCAGTAAGGCCTTTGATGTTCAGGTGAACAATAGTGGGTCTTTGGAATTTGTTGACAATGTGCCCTGAAAAGGGCAGTTTTTTCCAGATATTACCCCGTCCTGAAAAGAAGGTTTGTCGATTAGAAGACCCTCGCTGAACATCTCCTGACTTGGAGGTTGAAGCTCAGTCACACTAAGACGGTAACGGCAGTCTTTCACTTCAATAACCGAGAGGCCAAACGTTCAACTAAAAGTCTACAACAATAATAGACGTTCACCATTCTGTTAACTCCTACTTACCTTGAGGTAAAACTGGACATATCGCTCACGTTTCGTCATCATCTAGTGGCATTGTGCAAAAAACTATTCTAGCTCGTCACAAAGCTGAGGCGACTTGCAGGCTCAGGATGGGGTGCTGGTGCCAAAACAATACGCACAGCTGCTTTATCTCTGATCTACTCAACTGCTGAGTACTGCGCGCCAGTCTGGTGTCGCAGCGCTCATACTCGCCTCATTGGCGGTGTCTTGAATGACGCCTTGCGCATAGTTACTGGATGCCTGCGTCCCACTCCAACGGACCAACTTACTCATAATCTCAGGCATCCAGCCAGATGAGCTTCGCCGACTGGGAGCGACACTCTCCTTGGGTTACCTTCAATGTTCCCACTAAGCTCTGCGCGTGTGCGCGTGCACACATCTTTCAGAGACTGCACGCACGCATAAATTTATCGTGCAGACACATTATGAGGATGAGGTTTTGTGTTAGAATTTCTATAAATTAATATTACGCGTAATAATTAAAGGAAGACAATTATTTAATATGTTGCAATTACTTAACTGTTGTTTAAGCGTGTTAATTTTCTTTAAAATTTTCAAAAACGCGGCAATTTCGACTTCAAAACGGATTTATGTCGTCATAATGTAAAAATTATTAAGTTATGGAAATTTTCCGTGAATTAGGAGACGTGGCCAGCCACTATATTAATGCACTATTGGATGTGTGCAGTAGACCATGCGAAGAAGTCGGCGTTAATCTGTAAAATGTTTGCAACGTAAGAGATGCTCGCTGGGCTTTTTGCGTGCTCAATTCAGGGTTGATGAGTATCAATCTTCACAGTTGGCTAGCTGAGATAATTTATTCTTGGACTTGCTGAAAGGATGCATTTCTTCATAGGTTAAGGTGGCACCGTGTGCGAGGAAGGTACCAGTAACATAACCAAGATAAGTTAGGCTATTTGTTTTAAATAGCTGCTATAACCTAGCTGCTAGGTCTCTTGCATGTTTATCCACTTGTGCTGTGGTTGAAATAAGCTTAAGCTAGCCTACTAACAGAACCGTAGCTACCAGTTATGTAGCCCGAAGTTGTATATCGTAATCCGTAAATTTGTACGTTTCTCATTTAGCACATTGACCCATATTTAAATCTGATTAGTTTTAGACTGTTAGTTACCGTAAACACTGTAGCAGAATAAGCTAGAAAAGACTAACTTACGTTTAAAAGAGGCTAAGTAAACAGTTCTGAGCCTCTCTTATGCTTTTTTAGGAACTGATGCGATTGTGTTGTACTTTGCAATTGCAGTACAAAATGTCAACTTTGATCAAAAAACCTTGTAAGATGTTTTCCTATTCATTCATTTTGATACTGAGATTAGCAGTATTTTTTTTGGTGAATCCAGTAAGAATCTGTCATATAACTGAATCATTTTCACAGAATATTAATTTTTGTTTCAGATAAGGGTCAATATACTGATAAAGCTTTAGTAGTCATTAGTTACCCTGTAAAGATTAACTTTTTTGCCCTGTATGTTGGCCGAATTGAAACGTGGAAGGACAGCTAACTCCTTCAAAAAAAAGATTAAACAGTAATTACGGCAACACCCACATCTCATGATCGTCGTCGTCGTCGTCGTCGTTTGAAGGGCATCCACTCCAGGCCAGACACAAACAGGACTGGGACCGAGGGTTTATCCTTTTACTACCCCAGACTGCTGTACTGCCTGGATCAGATGCTGGCAGTGATGTCATTCAGCCAGCATCGAGTTTTGTCATCCAAAACCGTCAGACCTCGTGCTCCATGTGGTGCCCGATATATAGGGTACGCTGTTAGTACATGGTCTGCAGTTTGCTCAGAGGCGCCACACTCGCAATTCGGTGAAGGAGCGAGACCCCATTTGTGCATGGACGAATGGAATCGCCCAACACCAGTCCGCAGGCGGTTGAGCTTAACCCAAGCTGCTCGGGACAAGCCCATCCCAACAGGCCTGGCACTGGTCTCGGGCACAAAAACACGGAGCCTGGAAGCATTTTCACAGTACTCCGCGTTCCATTTATGATTTGTCCATTCAGAGGCGCGGATGCCAAGTCTGGCAAGGTTGTCCAAGAGATTCCGCGCACCTGGCACAAACGGGTGTCTGGATCTTAGTCTCACTTGGCAAGTATCTGAGGACCCGCTTAAAAGACCATACAAGATATGATCGGGGTCCATAGATCCACGGTAAGCCAAGGAGAGTGTCGCTCCCAGTCGGCGAAGCTCAGCTGGCTGGATGCCTGAGAGTACAGGTAGGTGGTCCGTTGGAGTGGGACACAGGCATCCAGTAACTATGCGCAAGGCGTCATTCAAGACACTGTCAATGAGGCGAATGTGAGCACTGCGACACCAGACTGGCGCACAGTACTCAGCTGTTGAGTAGACTAGAGACAAGGTGGCTATGCGTAGTGTTTTAGCACCAGCACCCCATCCCGAGCCCACGAGTAGCCTCAGCAGTGTGACGCGCGAGGATAGTTTTTTGCGCAATGCCACTAAATGGTGACGAAACGTGAGCGATCTGTCCAGTTTTACTCCAAGATAAGTAGGGGTTGGACAGAACGGTAAAAGTCTACCGTTGTTGTAGATCTTTAGCTCACGTTTGGTCTCTCGGTTATTGAAGTGAAAGGCTGCCGTTATCGTCTTAGTGTGACTGAGTTCAACCTCCAAGTCTGGAGATACGCTGACAGTGTGGACATGTCTTGGCTTAAGGTCCCCTCCAAGTCCTTCCAGTTTCCAGAAGAGTGCAACAATGCTAAATCATCAGCATAAGCAAACTTTCTGCAAATCGTGGAAGGAAGATCGTACGTATAGATGTTAAATAGGAGGCGAGCCAAGAACGATCCCTGAGGAACGCCGTTTTTAAGACGGCGTAGCCTGCTTTACTTGCTGTCACCGGTGGTAAGGGTGAAACTTCGATTGCGGACAAGCTCCATGATCATTCTGACCATGTGCTTATCCGGAAGTAGTCTCAGCAGCTTGCAGGTAAGGCCACGGTGCCAGACAGTGTCATAAGCAGCTGTCAGATCGATAAATACAGCACCGGCCTTCTTTTTAGCCTCGAAAGAATCCTCGATGTTCTGGGTTAGCAGAACAACTTGATCTACGGTTGACTTCCCGCGTCGGAACCCAGCCTGCTCTTTAGGAAGCAGTGGATCGATTAATGGTTCACCGCGGGCCTAGATAAGCCTCTCGAGAATCTTGTAGGGGACACAGAGCAGAGATATCGGTCGATAACTCTTTGGGTCCCCCACGGGCTTTCCTGGTTTTGGGATCGCGACCACAAGCGCTCTTCTCCAGATCTTGGGAATTTTGAGTCGGCGCAAACAGGAAAAAAGGAAGTCACGTAACCAGGACTTCAAAGCAGCTCCGGCATGGAGTATAAGCTCGGGGAAGATGGAATCAGGTCCCAGAGCTTTACCTGGTTTTACATGTTGAAGGGCAGCAGCAAATTCTCTCTGTGAAAAATTGTCAGAAATATTTACTGCGTCTGGTGTTGTAGCCCTCCAAAGGTCAGACACTTCTTGAGAGATAAGTCGAGATGACTTGCGATCAACAGCTTCGTATTTCCCATTTCTAATCAACTGAGATGCAATAGCATCGGCTGAAACGGGACAGTGACGAGGAGAGTGTCGTGACCTATCAGTAAGGTTGTTTAAAATACTTCACGCTTTTCGACTAGAGTGTGAGAAATCAATGCTCCGAACTGCTTCGGACCATCAATCCCTCCGCTTTCTGTCAAGCTTGGCAAGCAGAGCTGTAGCAGCCAAACTTGAGTCGTCTCCCTGAGGAGACTGCAAAAAGGTTTTATAGAGGGATTCACACTCTGCATCCCAACACGGAATATAGTTATTTCGATACCCGCGTGGGATAGTCTTTTTGGCTGCTTTCTTAATGGTGTTACAGAAGTCCTGGTAAGCCGCATCCACATCAAGTGAATCAAGCGGCAACAAAGTCTTTGCGAATTTATTCGTCAAAGCAATGTAGTGACTCCATTTGGCCTTGTGGAAGTTCCATCGCTTAACAGGCATGCTTGGCACTGCCATAGCAAACCTTGGTGGTGTAATAAGCGAGGGTCGATGTTGTGACCTGGGGAACTTGTCAAGGACACGTCTATCTGGTAAGCAACTGTTTGGACCTACGCTAGCGAAAGCTAGATCTGGATTGGTGCCAGTGTTCCAGCGGCCGGAATAAAAACTGGCAGCGTCCTTGGCATTATATAGGAGGGCAAGACAATTAATACTTGCCCAGCCAGCCAAGCACTCACCGTCCGGACTGTTGTCGTCATAACCCCAGTCAGCATGACGACAGTTAAAATCACCAGCGTAAAGACAGAGGAAACACTGGGAGATCCAGGGTTCTCAATCGCGTTGGCGGTGGTTTGTAGACGTACTATTTTATAGTCATCAACGTCCACACACAACCACTCGATCTCCGATGTCGGTGGAGATTGGTCCAAAAGCGTGTATCTCAGTCGCTCGTGGACAAATGTGGTAAGGCCATGCTTCTTGCTTAAAGAAGACCCAGCTAGTTGGTAGTTTGGTAGCACCAACTTCTCTGCATCAGTGCAGTGCGTCTCCTGCAGTAGGATGACGAGTGTCTCAGACTGCATAGCGAGGTGATGAATAACGTTCATCTTGCTTGCAGTGAGCCTTCGATGTTCAGCTGAAGAATAGTGGATCTTCGGAACTTGTTGGCAATGTGCCCTGAAAAGGGCAGTTTTATCCTGGCATTGCCCCGTCCTGAAAAGGACGTTTGCCGATTAGCAGACCCTCACTGAACATCGGAATGGGTGGACTGGATACCCTTCCGTTTTGGTAGGTTCGGTTTCGGTCTGTCATTTTAAAATTAATGAACAGACTTACTCACGGCTCAGGCTGCGTGAAAGCATTTCATGATGATCAACGTGTATATTTACGAGATATATTCGTATATGATGAAAATGAAAGTATTACATGTCTTTATTGTCATGATGCTTTGGTTTCTGGAGAATTTTCAAGTGGAAAAAAGTGGTGCAATGATGTATGAAATCTTGACTTTTTAAAACGGCATTTGAAAAGTAAGACCAATTATATGGTGTACAAAAGCTCAGAAACAAGAACCCTTCATTACCAGCCCGTGGAATACTAAAAATGCTAAGTGAAACCCCTGAGGAACGTAATCGAAAGCGTGTATGCAAGGAAGAGATTATAACTCTTTTTAACAACGTTCTATTGGCCGTGAAGATAAACAATTCTTTACTTTCTGTACAAGATATCAACAACCACATGGCTAAGTATGTTCGAATATCTGAAAATTGGCAAAGCAAAAACTACGCTTCTGAATTTTTGCAATTGATTAATGTTGTTATTAGCCAGGAAATAATGGAAGAAATATCTTCTGCCAATTTTCACACTCTAACTATTGATGAAAGTAGAGACATATTTGTAAGCAAATGTCTGATTTCATATTTTAAATACAGAGTCTCTTAAATATAAAACTAGATTTGGCGAAATCATACAACTAAAGTCATGTGAAGTTTCATCTATTGTCACTGCAATTGAAGAGTTTTACAAAAAATGTAGGCTGGAGATACATGAAATGGTTATGTTAACATCTGATGGAGCAGCAGTAATGCTAGGTAGAAGAAATGGTGTAGTGGTGAAACTCAAAAAACGTATACCACATTTAGTACAACAATTGTCTTGCATATCGGAAAGATTTGGGCATAGCTGATACATGGAAAGAAATGAAGCTATTGCAAGATATAGAAACATTGATTCGAACTACTTATTCTATGTTTTCTCGTTCTACAAGCAACCGCTGTAAATTTTGAGATATTGCTATAGCCTGTGAAAACGAGGCGATTGCCTTTAAACCACTTAATGAAGTTCGATGGTTGTCACGTCACTTTGCTCTGCAGGCCATTATTAAAAACTACGATAGCTTGATTGCATATTTTAAAGAGATGAAATCTAATGACCCAATTTCTAAATATTGTTTTAAGAAATTCAAAAATAATGTAGTTCATATAGCTTTGAAAGTTTTAAATGATGTTTTTGAGGAACTAGTTGCTTTGTGCAAAATTTTCGAAAGACAAGGATTGACACTTATTGTTCAGTTCAGTTCAGTTCAGTTCAGTTTATTCCCATAAGCAGTTCAGTTCACTTTTAAGTGGGTCCTCAGATACTCGCCAAGTGAGACTAAGATCCAGACGCCCGTTTGTGCCTAGGGTTGCCAACCGTCCCGGAATGGCCGGGACAGTCCCGGAATTGACTTCTGGCGTCCCTTGTCCCGGGCTGGGTCACTTTTGTCCCGGAATTTACTGACAGCTCTTTGGATTGTTTTGGGGCAACTTTTTGGGGCTCTGTCCTGCCTATTTTGGCAAAAATTTCGAAGGAAATCGAAGACAGATTTTATGTAAAAACTTCTTTTTCTCTTGTTTTTTCCGACATCACTAGTTTTCAGAGAAAAATAATGAAATCCGAGACTGATTTCAAGTGAGGACCTTTTTTTTTTGAGAGATCACTATGAGTTTGGGACAAAAATTGAGGTGTTTCATTTGTTTGGCCTGCCAATATTTTTGATGAGCCAAAATAGCCCTCGGCTTAAAAAGGTTTGACGCCCCTGTATTAAGGTGTCCCGGAATGGCGAAGCAAAAAGTTGGTAACCCTATTTGTGCCAGGTGCGCGGAATCTCTTGGACAACCTTGCCAGACTTGGCATCCGCGCCTCTGAATGGACAAATCATAAATGGAACGCGGAGTACTGTGAAAATGCTTCCAGGCTCCGTGCTTTTGTGCCCGAGACCGGTGCCAGGCCTGTTGGGATGGGCTTACCCCGAGCAGCTTGGGTTAGGCTCAACCGCCTGCGGACTGGTGTTGGGCGATTCCATTCGTCCATGCACAAATAGGGTCTCGCTCCTTCACCGAATTGCGAGTGTGGCGCCTCTGAGCAAACCGCAGACCATGTACTAACAGCGTGCCCTATACATCGGGCACCACATGGAGCACGAGGTCTGACGGTTTTGGATGACAAAACTCGATGCTGGCTTAATGACATCACTGCCAGCATCTGATCCAGGCAGTACAGCAGTCTGGGGTAGTAAAAGGATAAACCCTCGGTCCCAGTCCTGTTTGTGTCTGGCCTGGAGTGGATGCCCTTCAAACGACGACGACGACGACGACGAGCATGAAAAGATCAGCTACAACAACAACAAAATATAAAAGTGTGAAATCTATATTTGCTCATGGAGGAGACAGCGAAAAGACCAAAAGGTCATCAAAGTCAGCTGCCACCGCATTAATTAAATTTGAGAGTAACCACAGTCACAAGTAATGTTTATATATTGAATATATAAATATGAAATCACGGATATATAGAACATCCGGATGCAAAACTGCATACAAAAAAGTTCTCTAGTATACAATCGTAAGGCTACTCAAAAAGAAAAAAATGTGCCACATTTTATCATTCAAAGCAATGTTGCAAGTTAGTTACCATTGTTTTGAAGCTGTAAAGTTGTAAATTTTAAATGAAATTTTAATTAAAAATGAATTCTCGTTAGTTGTAAATTTTAGATATTTAGGTGATTTAGAAATTAGGTTTATTAGATTAGAAAAAGATTACTGTAGTACAAAATTTCGATCACTTAGCTAATGTAGAATCGTATACTCTCAATATCAGTAGCAAACAATTATATCTTATCAACTTTGCTTTTGTAAAGTAAATCTAACAAGCAGTAAGCATTTATAATTTTCAATTACCGTTTACATACAGTTCAGATTCGAAAGAAGCACTCTAAATAGCATAACTTCAAATTTAAAACTGTTAAATATTTTTCCCTAGTGCTGAATTTTTATATAATGTCACAGGAATTACAATAATTTTTTAATTATTTTTCTTATTATTTAGTTTCACTTTTAAGAACATTATATTTTTAATTTTTTCACTAAGCACCAAATGATTTCAATGGAATAAACAGACTGTTATAATTTTTTTTAAGTACCCAATAATTGAAGTAATTACTGTAAGATGAGTTGTCTGAATTAATTAGGTAACTTTTAAACTAAAACGAAAAAAATATCAGGGCAAAAACAAAAAATTCTTATTTTTCGTTTATTATGAGCCCTGAATATTTTTTGGCTTTATAAATAATTATTATGAGCCCTAAATATTTTTTGGCTTTATAAATAAGGCTATTTAGGGTTAGGGTCAAGTTTAAAGTTATTATTAGTTGACATGATTTAGGGTTAGAGTTAAGGTTAGCATAAGTATAATAAGTTAATGTTAGGTTTTCATTTGTGTAACTTGCTATGATAAGCTGATCATAACTATAACAATTGACAGTAATTTTAATTCTAACCATATTTCTTTAAGTTAAAAAGTTGAAAACTTAGCAAAACAAGACACCGCAATTCTTTGCTTAGTATGAGTTTTATTTTATTAATACAGATTTTGCTTTCCTTTGTTTAAAATTTATTCTTGTTAATTTAAAAAATTAAAGTTGACCTTTGCATAAAATTAAATTTTATTAAAATTAATATTGCATTTTTAATTTTTCAACAGATTTTGATGCAACTTATATTTTTTGAAACTTTTTCTTTATTCTTGAGTCAAAAATTTCCAAGTGTGCTTTTAGGAGTAATTGTGTAGCGATCGCCGCATTTTTATGCTTGTGTATATTTTGTTCGTTTATTCATTTTTTCTATTTGAATAAGAAAAAGAGAGAGTCTTGCGTTGTAAAAAAGCACATGTAGAAAAGTTCTTGTACTGTTGGCTTTAAAAATAAAGAAGATCTGTAAAAGTTTGTGAAATTTACATGTAGCTAGATATACGAACTTCAAACCGCTACATATTGGTGACCCCGAGTGTGGATCTTGGATTTCAAGAATTTAAAGTTTGAAGAACTCAAGTCCTCAACAATCTACCATAAAAGAAAAAGACTTACGTACGTTGTAATAATGTTCAGTTTAATATCAATTTATGTAATATTTATGCATATAGTAGGCCTACCATATTTTTGTTGCCCAAAAAAGGACAGGTTTCGCCAGCAAGCAAAATGCAAGTAGGATAAGACCATCCCACTAGGCTATATTTAGCAAACATTACGGCAAAAAAATAGACACTAAAACAAGACAAATTTATTTGTCAGATTGATCCCATGAATATTTTGCAGTTCCCTTAACTTTTTTCAATAAGGAAGGATAAGCTTTAACGTCATCATAAAATTGCTTACACGAAATATGATTGGAATTGTACACAACTTTTAAGATGTTACAAACGGACTCAACTAAAAGGCTGTCTCTTTCCTTGCACCATTGTGTCTGCATCATAGAAAATATGCGTTCTACATTTGCATTATGAGCCATAATGCAGAAGAAGAATTGGGCGATTTTTAACAGTTCATTATAAAACTCTATGGTTCTGTAATGTTTGAAATATTCTGCCCATTTTTCATGGGCCTTCATTTCAGAAAACGCAACTTCATCAGTTTCAAGCCGGTTTTGCATAAATTTGCACAAGTTTTGGTATTGATCGAACAGTTTAGCATCATCAACGTCAACGTTTTTCTCTGCCAGATACCTCACGCATCGTTCAACGTTATCCCATTCTTTAATTTCAGACAAGAGCATCCAGTCAAAACATTTGAATTCGGTAAATGAAGTGGTCCATTCATCCAAGTAGGCAACACAGGAATCGTACAATGAAGATACATTGGACATGAATAAATCACACTCCTGCTCTTTTCCCTCTTCTCTGAGTTCTGCCAGTTTTGATTTAACTTGAACAGATACAAACATCTGTCTTTTTCTTTGGAGAATGATTGTCTTTACAGAGTTGAGATTAGCAACAACTTCAACAAGAGATATTTTTGATTGTTCATTGTTTTGGACTTGTTTATGAAAAACATCTACAAAGGATTGCAGATGCTTCAAATAAAGTTCACTCAGCGAATTTTCAAAAAAATGTTTTAGAAGAACAGATGGCTTGTCAATGGATAAGAAATACGACTGAATAGCAGGGTACATATGGATCATTCTAGAAAAGCTAGGATAAAATGAAAGCCATCTGGTCACGCTGTGGGAAAGGAGTTTCTTGAATTCTATTTCCACAAATACACAGTAATCTTTCTACTGCTCTGTACGAACGGTATAAATGGAAAAATGTTGATAGGTCTTGTAAATAATACTTTCAAGATCAAGACTCATTTGATTTACACCGTGGTGTAAACAGTTGTTCAGAATATGTGCTGGGCAACCAACTTCAACCAAAGCAGGTACCTCACTTTTCAAATGAGTAAAAACGTTGTTTCCTCTCCTTCGGCGTTGTTCCGTTCCTAAAAATCGCCCAAATTATGTAGATTCACAATCTCATAAAAAATCTCTTTGATTTCGCGTTGGTCCGGCTCAAATAGCCGAAGAAATAACAGTTTTATAAGTAATTTAAATATTTTACATTTATTTATAAGAAAATGGCAACACTGCTTAATTTCACGAACTTTAAAGTAATTTCCAGAACTATCGGATTGACCTGTTTTGATTATGACGTAATAGTTGTGTTTATGATTTGGATAATGTCAGAACATTCGAGTAACCTTACCAATGGTATAAATACGATTCGCTGAAAAGCAGTATTATTATTAATTCGATGTTTCGTTGTGGTAACTAAAAATTGGAAAATTGTTAACTGTGTGAAGTCATAGTTTTTGAACGCAAGTCTTTGGTTGTCTACGTGATTGTGAAGAATTAAGCTATTGAGCTTTAACCTGTTGCTTTGATTTATACTATTCGGGCTCCTAAGTGGATTGGAGCATATTTCTTAATAAAGAAGATATTGTGGTAGTCTGAGCTGTGATTTAGCTAGACTATATTTTTGCTGTCGCTGGTTCGAAGGTCAGATCCAGCAAGAAGATTAAGAAATTTATCGTTTAGTAGACACCTAGATTGTGTTATTGGCGAGGCCTTCTTTACAGGCGCCAAAAAAGGTAGACGATTAAATAACGTAGTAAGTTACCAAATAAATTCTACAAAATTTCAAAAACTTTCCAAAATTTAGAAAACTAAAATTTGTGGAAGTAACAAAATTTCAAAAAACTTTTTAACATCGGAACAGGCGTATACCACCAAAATTGGTGTTGCAATTATCACCAGTAAAGGAAATACATTTGTCAAAGAGTCTCCTTTTCTGCAGTGTTTCCTTAACTGCATTTGCAATAGTCAAAGATGTTTCATCTTTAAGGCTTCTGACATCAAGCAATTTATACTGCATGCCTCCATTTTTCCAGTCAAAATATTGTATGACAATAGGAAAAAGTTTTGTAGATTTGTGATTACTGCCATCAGTGGATACTCCGAGATACATGATCTCATGTTTTTCTATATCATTCAGCACACATTGAACAGATGCTGGAGCAAGTACATTATTTACGATGGCTTCAATCTTTGTGCGAGCACAAGAGAACTTCTTTGCAGTGCTGGAATCAGGAAATATCTTTGCAATCAAAGTGGATGTGCAGTCGTTAGATTTATAGCTGTAATGGTGCTTTACAGTATGAAATGCCATGGTGGCTTCGGCAGCTGCAACTTCATCTTCTGATTTCGTGCCAGGTTTACAAAAATAGTCAGTCACTTTAGAAGATGAAGTTTCACCTCTAATTGCTTGTTTATGTTTTGTGGTTTTAATATGGTCATCGAGGCTAATACTGCCTTTGTTTACCACAGAAATAAATGTTCCATATCCACAAGTAATGTATTCAGCTTCAAAGTCGCTACGTCCTTTTTTGAAACAAGAATACTTCTGCCGTAGTTCATCAGAAAACACACTTTTTCTCTTTGGCATTATTGTTTAGCTTTATTTACTTTATCACAACTCGTTTACTTTATCAGAAAAACCTACACCCGACAGTCACTGCTAAATGCTCTCTCAACTCAACTCGTTTGCTTTTCTTTCTCACAATTACTGTTCTTAACGTCTGACAAGCGAAAGTTACTCGTGAAAATTTAAATTGATTATTACATTTGTGATGTAACAACAGAACGAAAAATTATCAATGGGTGTTTTTACGGATTTGCAATAGAGCAGTATGAGAAATAAAAATCTAACTTGTAAAAAAGAGAACATTTGGCTACTTTTGAGTGTCCTCGAAGGATCATTTATTTTTTTTGAAAAAAGAGGACAAACCCTCTTAAAAGAGGACGTATGGTAGCCCTAGCATATAGCAATTATATTTCTTGCATTTTATTATTTGTACGCAAAATATTTTTGGTTTTCTAATAATCAAAATGAAACTAGTAAAGACTTGCATAACACTAGTATACAGTTCCGCCATCTTGTTTTCAACGAACTAATAGCAACCATAGTGACGTCACAATGAATGATAGCTATCAAATTATGTTAGAGAGCTTGTCTCAACTTAATAGAAATGTGTCTTTAAGTGTACCAGCGTTCTGGGAAAAAGAACCCATCGCTTGGTTTAAATGTGTGGATGTTGTTTTTACTTCTCAGCGTATTTATAAGCAAAGCAAAATGTTCGACCATGTTCTTAAACGTTTACCGCCTAAATATTTGGCGCCATTAAGTGATGTTATTACAGAGTGTTCGCAATCTATTAATCAATCAATCAATCAATCAATCTATTTATTTGTTTTGTGCATCAAAACGAAAAATACACCCATATACGTGAAAAAAAAAAGTTTTCGAAAGCACAGGAAGGCAGCGAAATGACCATACGGTCTTCTAGTCAACTGCCTCCCTCTAAATAGTGGGACAAAAATTTTTTTTTTTATCAGAAAAACACAGCAGTACACTTACAAAAACACAGTACATTTAGAACAGCGGTTCTCAACCAGGGGTCCGTGAAAACCTTTAGATTTGCAGTACATGGATTGATACAAAATAATTTTTAAAAAGCAAACGTGCTGTTTGTTATCGCTCTTTTAAATAGGCCAAACGTTTTGATCAATTGCGATATTGTAAACTTGAGATTGTGACGTGACAAAACAAAAACGTGTGGCATTTTGTTCTTTAGCCCATTGTGATGACAAAAACGAAATTGTAGTTTATGGTAAATGCAGCAGTGTTGTGCGTTGACGGCGTTAATTTGACGGCGTCAAATGTCGGCGACAATTTTTTATTGACGATGACTCAGACGCCGTAAAGATATTTTTCGATTGACGGAATAGGTGTCGCCGACAACTTTTTGCTTATTTTTTGCGTCAAGCGTTAAGCGTCAATTATTTTTTGCAAGGTAAAAATATATACAAAAATTTTTCAATCTCTGACTCCAATGGCGCATTTTCATTTAAGAAAAAAGTTACGAAAGCTACAGCATATAAAAACAGATTTAGACCATGTCAAATAAACTACTTGCAAAAACACTATAAAGTTATAAATGGTTCCTCACGAATTCTTGCTTTAAAAATGCAGCTGCTTCCAATTGCTAAAAATGTTCTCAAGCATCACAACCTTGCTTTCTAAAGGTTTTTAGAAAATCCACCTGCTGGAACTTAATTAAAAGCCGCAAAATCAAAGAAGCGCAGTTGAGGAACTTAACCGCAGTTGTTTTTATTAAGGGCACGATAGCAACTTTCTTTGTTTTCGCAGGATGTTGTTGGAACACACACACACACAAAAAAAAGATACGCGTGGTGCTTGAAAGTGTTCGAGTCCCACCTCAGTTGGCAAATTCAATCAAATTAAAAACCACATAATTGTGGTCTGTGGAAAATGTTAGCAAAACAGAGACTCATAACACAGAAAATTGTTATCAGAAAAATAAATTTTAATTTTTGTTATAGGGCAAACAGACTAGGCTACTAAATAAATGATTTTACAGTATAGTTAATTTTCATATTATTAAAATTGCGAAAATAGTAATTGCAATTTCAATATAGTCTGTATAGATCACAATAGTAGGCTTCGACCGATATCCAGCGCTATCCATAGTAAGTGTTAATGCAGACTCGAGTTCAGTCAAGGTTAGATTTTTTAACTAAAATTGATTTTTCCGTCAATGTCTTTAAATCAAAAGTTGCTTTATTTTCGTTGCCTTACATAATTGTGTTTGCTGTTTACATCATATAAAGTTGTCTTTTCCCGCCAATATCTCTTAGATCATAATTGTTTTATTTTTGCCTTGCGGCAATGATATCATCAGAAGTTAATGTTTTCTCGCCAATACTTTGTAAACCAAAAGTTACTTTATTTTTTATTGCTTTACGTAATTCTTGTCAATAATGACATCATTTAAAGTTGCTTTCTCGTCCCGGCTCTCTTAATGTGTTATCTTAGTATGAATAGTCGGACCCTCGTGAGCCATTTTCAAATCAAACGCAAACGTCGATCTTGTTTGGGAGATTGTGAAGCGATTTCAGTTAGTATAAGTGTTCGTGTGTTGTGTTAATTTTTGAATTTGTGTTTATTTCTGTTTTATAAGTAATATAGAGAAAACTGTATTCATTCAAGGTGCGCGTATTTTCATCCAACTTCACCGCAATAGTAAGAATGACGTTTGCTGAAAATACATGTACATTGTACATAACCAAATAAACTTTTTTGTCCAGTTGGCTGTTGTCAAATTTGATAGCTTGCTAATTTAATTTTTTTCGAGTTGATCAAAAAATTGTCTCCTGATTCGTAACCCAGCGTAACCTTTTTATAAAAATGTATTTCTTAAATTCAATGCTTTTTAAATTAGCGATAGGCCAGAGTAAATTGACAAAAGGTTTTATAGCCTTCGATTAGGCTTCCACAGTGTTTTTGAAAATTGGTATTCAATTTAATAAAAAATATCACAAACCCGTCTGAGAAGCTACTAAACTATCTTATAGAAACAATGTTTAATGGTTAGTAATTTATAGTTGTAGATTTAGCAATATCTCGGCATCTCCGAAAGCTGGTCGAGGTAATCGCTTGCCCTAAGTATAACGCCTCCGCCGTTGTCTAGCGAGCTAGAAAATAAATAGAGATAAAAATAAATAAAAAATACCTAATAAGAATTTATAAATTTATTCGCTATTACAGACATAGGCGACGGCATGAAGGACAAAAAGCGGGCGACGGATCTTTCTAAAATGACAATTGAGATTTGACATGTACAATCAAACTTTAAGAGACCCAGCGTTTACGAAGAAAGAAAATATAGTTTCGGTAGAGAGGTTATTTTTTTTGTACCATCAAATTGCCATTGAAAGCAGCCATATTGGATTTAACATCTTTTTTAAATGATTTGTTTATTTACATATTAAAGAGAAAACAAAAAACAAAAATTTAAATGAATGTTTTCTGCCAACTTCAGCCCTCTTCAGGTTTTCATATTGAGTATAGTCTTCCTGACTTTATTTCGATTTAAATAGAGAAATTATTTGTTAACGCTGACAAAGCAATTTTATACACGACGAAGACAGATTTTTTTGGAACTGTAAACAATTAGCGGTAGTTAAACAAAGCAGAAAAAAGCAAGTGGATTTTAAAGACTGCAAACACATTGGCGGTGAATGAAATTACTTAAGCAGATTTTTTTTAATTTTTAGTAAAAATGATGTTCCATTGGCATATGATTGGCGATTTAAATTAGGACTGAACTCTCTTATTAAATATATTACCACAATGATTCGATCGATTACCACAATATACGCTAAATTTCACCTTGGCTAGCTGTGCCACCCATCATCATTACGCAACCTAATCATGCACTGGTTATTTAATCGCACAGTTTGTTTGATAATATCATTGTAATATTTTTTTTTTCTTTTTACTTCTTATATCTGTATCTGATTAAAGTTTCGTGCTTTTGTGGCCGAGACCGGTGCCAGGCCTGTTGGGATGGGCTTACCCCGAGCAGCTTGGGTTAGGCTCAACCGCCTGCGGACTGGTGTTGGGCGATTCCATTCGTCCATGCACAAATGGGGTCTCGCTCCTTCACCGAATTGCGAGTGTGGCGCCTCTGAGCAAACCGCAGACTATGTACTAACAGCGTACCCTATACATCGGACACCACATGGAGCACGAGGTCTGACTGTTTTGGATGACGAAACTCGATGCTGGCTTAATGACATCACTGCCAGCATCTGGTCCAGGCAGTACAGCAGTCTGGGGTAGTAAAAGAATAAACCCTCGGCCCAGTCCTGTTTGTGTCTGACCTGGAGTGGATACCCTTCAAACGACGACGATCTGATTAAGGTGTTGCGGTTATGCTTTTTACTGTCTTGTACTTTCACTTTCTAATTATCTTATGCATGTTTTAACGTCTGACGTTGTGCTGCTTCTTCCTTTTCTTGATCTTTTCAATATTTATAATTTTTGTGTTAAACTGTTTAATAATCATCGAGAATAAAAATAAATAAACGAATGATCTAAAATTCTAAATAATATTAACAAAGAACGTAATTTTGCTGTTACTCCAAACCTCTGTTAATTTAATTCAGATATATTGTTTGCAGATGTAGGGAGCTATTCAGATGCACAGCACTGAATTTTGTAGAGAACCTTAAAAGAAAGGTCAATAATAGCGAATTGATAGCATATTGTAGTTTTTGTTTTCACTTATAATGTGAATATTTAGAAACTAGTCGATTGAAAATTCGTAGTTTTCTGCATTAAATTATATCAATAGCCCATTGTTTGGGTGGCTGCTTTGTCTGGTGGCAGGCACAGGTGGATTGATAATTTTAGCGCAGGTGCGAGTTGCCGTTAAATTGAGGACACCTTTATTCAGATAGAATCACTGTAGAAAGTCATTTTGGATCTTTCGTTACACCATGAGCTTTTTAAACAGTCCTCACCTTGAAATTTGGTGAAAAAATGGGCGATTAGAAAATGAAAGATTTTAGGAGAAGAATTTTATTTTTTCAAAATTCCAGAACTTTTTTAGTGGCAATAGATTTCCATCTTTATAATGACTAGCCGTTTTTGCCTCCTGCCTCCCGAAAAATTGGTCTGCCCGGCGCATTTCGCAAGTGAATGTGGAGTTTGTGACGTGCTGTAGAATTAATTGAATCTCAGGTATAATTAATTGAATATTAGGCGATTACTTTTTGATGCTATTTTAAGAAAAATTATACGTTAATTTTAATAAATACTAGTTTTCAGTCAAATAATAATTTCATTGATAATCTTGTGAACTTAGATGTTCTTTTTAAATCCCATTTTTATAGCTTTTATAACAATCTGCTGTGTATTTAAATTATTCAGCCCATGTTGTACTGTACATCCGTAAAATAGTATTTACTTCAGTGCAACTTTTTTTCTTTTACTGTTGTGCTTAGTTGTTATTAATGTTTTGTGTTCCTTGTTCGTACGGGCTCTAAACCTGAAGTAAATAAATGAATAAAACAAGTGTAACAATCATTTTGTGACGCATTTGTTTTGAAATTAAAGCATTTTATGACAATTCAAAAATTCCTAATTTTTCTGCCCTACTACATAATCTATGATTTTTTCGTAACAGTACTTTAATTTGTGGAATTGACGCTAATCTTGATGCTGACGTTGAGCCGCTAACATTTTCGAGCGTTATCGGCGTAAATGACGCCGATAAGAATTTGAAGAAATGACGCTGACGCTAACGCCGTCAAGATTTTTTGTTGACGGGCACAACACTGAAATGCAGCAAGCTACGTATGTTAGTTACTTGAAAGGACAAGTACTTAGTTTCTCATTTGATGATTTCTTTGAGTAACGTGTAGAAAGGAAGTAGTGCTCTTATTACTTTGATAACTTTACCAATATGGCTAAATTAAGAAAGTCAGAAAGTTATCTTAAAATGGGCTTTACATCAGTGATAGATATCGGCAATGAGAAACCGCAGTGCGTTTTATGTTATGCTGTCCTTAGTAATGAAGCAATGAAGCCGTCAAAGCTGAAGCGTCACTTGCTGAAGAAACATCCAGAGTACGTGGGGAAAAACTTATCATACTTCAAAACACGAAAAATGTCTTTAAAACGACAAAAGCTGGATAGCAGTGGATATTTTCACCAGCAAAGTAGCGCATGCGTCGAGGCTTCTTTTGAAGTGGCTTTGCAAATTGCTAAACAAAAAAAGCCCCACACGATAGGAGAAACGCTTATAAAACCTTGTGCCTTAAGTATGGTCAAGTTGATTTTAGGTGAAACAAGCGCTTAAAAAATTCAACAAGTGTCTTTATCTAATGACACAATTAAAAGGCGAATTTCACAAATGTCAGCAAACGTGAAACAGCAAGTCATAAATGAAATCAAAGCTTCTCCTATGTTTTCTCTCCAATTGGACGAATCAACTGATGTCGCATCATGCTCGCAGCTTTTAGTTTTTGTACGATACGTACATACGGAAGACGTAAAGGAAGAATTTTTGTATTACAAAGTTTTGGACAGCACAACCACGGCTCAAGATGTTATGGACAGCATCTCGACGTTTTTTGAGGCGGAGGGTTTGCAGTGGGAAAAGCTTTGTGGTGTATGCACTGATGGCACGCTGGCGATGCTTGGCGCCAAATCTGGTTTCCAGACAAAAGTAAAACTTAAGTCTCATCAAGTCAGAGGAGTGCATTGCATGATACATCGCTACGCGCTCGCTTGCAAGACCCTTCCGAGTTTCTTAAAGGACGTGCTGAATTCTGTGATAAAAATAGTCAATTATATCGAGAAGAGTGCTGTCACCTCTCGTCTGTTCAGACAGTTATGCAAAGAAATGAACGCCGACCACGAGAATCTTTTGTATTATACAGCAGTACGCTGGCTTTCTAAAGGTAATGTTATTGGCCGTTTTTTTGAGCTAAGATCTGAAATCAAGCAGTTTTTGGAAATAGAAAAGAAGGCAACCTTCCTCAAATTCTGCAGCGACGAATCGTGGTTACGCGGCCTGGCATATTTAGCTGATATTTTTGAACAGCTGAATAAGATTAATCTGAGACTTCAGGGGCCTAACACAAACATATTGCAATTTAAAGATGTTTTGTGTGGCCTTGTTGAAAAGATACAAAATTGGAACCGAAAAGTCAATCAAGGGAACTTTGCTATGTTTGAAAACCTTTCAAGATTTGAACCTTCTGGCATCAGTGCACAAACCCAATTGGATATTAGTGAACATTTACAATCGCTTGAAAGAAAATTTCGAAAGTATTTTCCAGATTTGGCTGAAGGGGTTGAAACCTTTCCGAGAAATCCTTTTTTTTCTAAGTTAAATATAGAAACTGTTCCAGATGAAGTACAAGACGAACTCCTGGATTTAAGAAATGATTCAGCGGGCCGTGAAATATTTAAGGAAAAATCACTCTCTGAATTCTGGTGCACCATGTTTCGAACGTATCCAATTTTATCTATGGCAGCACTACGCGTAATTGTTCCATTCGCATCCACTTATTTGTGCGAATCAGGATTTTCTACTCTCGTTCACATCAAATCAAAAGCACGTAATCAACTAAACGTCGAAGATGATATGCGATTAGCAATTTCCAAAACACAGCCATGTATTGCAATGCTTGCTGCTGGGATGCAACAGCAAATATCTCACTAAGTGTTTTTCTTTGGAATAAATAGATGTGTTTTGTTCATTTCATGTTATTGCGGTAATTTTCAACGTAGGAAAACTGCTACATAGGACGACATACACTTGTAGTTTGCGAGCTTTATGCGACGCGTTGCAAATGTGGGCGTAGGTAAAGAATACGGACCCCCCTTGTAAAAATAGGGTTAGGGTTAGGGTTAGGGTTAGGGTTAGGGTTAGGGTTAGGGTTAGGGTTAGGGTTTGGGTTAGGGTTAATTTTATTTTTGTTATTTTAAATTATTTTTACAAGGGGGGTCCATATTCTTTACCTACGCCCAAATGTGTTTTACAGTGAAAATAACGAAATTTCATTGAAAGTTTATAGTTAGGGGTCTGCAACTGCTCAAACAGTACCGAAAAGGGTCAGCCATGAGAAAAAGATTGAGAACCACTGATTTAGAAAAACAATGAAGATTACATAGCAATATTAGTTGTTATTAAATAAATTTCCATGTGCCACCTGACTTCATCAAACTGTTGTGGCATCTTATTTAATATTGACAAGTTAAAAAAGTTTAAATTTCTTCTTAAATTGTTTATAAGAAAGTGACTTTTATTCGAAAGGTACTTCTTGCCATATTTTAGGTCCAATGTAAGAAAATGTCTTTTTACCTAATTCTGTTCTCTTTCTAGGTTAAAAGTAATTTTGTTGCGCTGCCAGTCTTGTTTCATAATAATGTTTTTGGGTTATACTTACAATAGTTTGGGACTCATTTTTTGCTGAATTTTTATTAAAGCAAAACATTGTTTTTGCCATTTCAAGTTTAACAATATCTTTTATTTTTAAGAAATTCAATTTTTGAAAAAGAGGATTTGTATGTGACAAAAAAGGACTATTTGTAATAATCCTTATTATGCGTTTGTGTATTATTACCAGTGGATCCAGGGCAGTAGTCGAAGCCAGTCCCCACGTTGAGACACAATATTGAAGATAAGAGTAAATTAAAGCATAGTATACTGTTTTTAGTGTTGTAGTGTCAACATAATTCCTCAGTTTGAGCAGTGCCCAGGAAACATGTTGTATATGAGACTTCCAAGAAAGCTTATCATTAAAAATTACACCCAAATATTTTATTTCATTTACTTGTTCTATATTTGTCTTTCCTATTCTAATATCAAAATGTCAGGCTGATCTTTGTTTGGTTAATACCATAAATTTTGTTTTATTAGTATTTAATGATAATTTGTTTAGTTTCAACCATTCGTCAATTTTGACCAGTTCAGAGTTGACATTTTTATTCAAAAGTTTTGGACAAGAGTTTGTCAGTGTGAGAACTGTGTCATCTGCAAACAATTTCGTATTAAAATTGGATACTAGAGGCAATTCATTGATGTATAATAAAAATAGTAATGGTCCAAGAGTAGAGCCCTGTGGTACACCACAAGTTACATGATTGAATTTTGATTTAGTGTTGTTCACAATTGTAAACTGTAGCTTTTAAGGATCTGTAGTGGCAATCCACGGATGCCATATTTTTTCAATTTTGCAAGCAAAATTTGGTGATTTACGGTATCAAATGCTTTTTTAAGGTAAAGAAACACAGCACAAGTATATTTTTTTTGGTCAATATTTTCAGCAAATTATCAAATAATTGCCTTACAGCATCTGATGTAGAAGAGTTTTGTTTAAAGCCAAATTGAACAGGTGTTAATATTTTGTTTTTATTTAAATAAGAGTAAATTCTTTCGTACAAGCATTTTTCAAAGATCTTACTAAATGAGCTAAGTAGAGATATGGGTCTGTAGTTGCAGCACTGATCCTTGGCATCACCTTTATGAATTGGTACAATTTGTCCAATTTTAAGAATTTTGGGGTAAGTCCCAGTGCTAATGTAACTGTTAAAGAGTCTTGTTAAAACTGGTGCTATGATCAGTGCACTCATAGCTATATATTTTATGGCTATTCCATCAGGGCCTGTACTCTTTGATGGGTTCAGTTGCCTTATATGTTTTAATATGTCAGATTCTGTTATTGGCTGAAGATAGAAAGAAGTACACCTTTGAGTAATGAACGAAGTGCTGCTACGAATATTAGCTGAATTGGTTAGTTCAATATTTGCAGCCAGTTTTTGTCCAATCTCAGAGAAATAATTGTTTAGCATATTTGCCATTTTTTTCGAACTAGTTAATTTTTCTCCTGTATCACAAGTTAGCTCTGTGATGAGACTAATTGTTTTTTTGGTATTTGGCAATATCATTAATAGTTTTCCATAAGAACTTCATGTTATGTTTAGATGCTAAGACAAGTCTCTGATAATATTTTCTTTTTGCTTGTTCTTTCACATGGGTTAACTTGTTGCGGTAAGTTTTGTATAACTGTACATCCTTTGCAGATCCTTTTAAATTAGCAATGTATAATTTTTTCTTTGTTTTGCTTGAGATTAATATTCCTTTTGTTATCCATGGTTTACTATTTAATTTTTTTTCTTTTCTAGATTTTCTTCTTAGAGGAGCATGCTTACTTAATGTGATGTTAAAAATATCAAGAAATCTCTCAAATTGCTCATCAACAGTACAATTATTATAAAATATATTCAAGTTTTCAATAAGTTCAATTAAAAAGTTTTCAGTATTAAAGTTTTTTGTATCTCTTACAATAATGTTTTGCTGTATGGTCTTGTGATTGGTGTCAGATAATAAAAGTTGTATTGGCATAAGGTCTGATATATCTTCAGTTAATATATGGGAGGTAGTTTTTTGAGTTATGCTGTTGCTATAAAAGTGATCTATCAATGTTGCACTACTGCGAGCTATTCGAGTGGGATATTTAATTAGTGGCAGGCATCCTAGGCTAAATAGCATATCAGAATAATTTTTTATTACAGTTTTGGTATCACTTTGCAGCAAATCAATATTGAAATCCCCACATAAATAGTATATTAGTTTCTGTTTGTTTAAATTTTCAATAGCTTTTTCAAAGGATGATTGAAAATCAGAAAGTTTTGAATTAAGGTGTCCATAAAGAACACTAAACACTTTTTCTGTATTGTTTAACTGTATTTTTACCCATATCTCCTCACATCCCATTATATTTAATTGATACTCGGTAGTGGTTTTATAACTTAAAGTGTTTTTTATGAACATTCCCACTCCACCAGCATTTGTTGAAGAGTTATTATGTATAAAAGTGTATCCTGGCAAGAAAGTTTTTAGATTTGAGTTTAGATTTGCGTTTAGCTTTGTTTCCGATATAGCTATAATTTCTGGCATCTTACCTAGCACTGATAATAGCTTCTCAAGTTTTTCAAAGTTTTTGTTTAAGCTCCTTATGTTAATATGTAATATACAGAAGTCTGTGTTATTTGCATATAGATTTTGGAAGTCTGGTGTGGATATGTAACAATTATCAGCATCAAGTAATTTGTAATCTGAAAGTTTTGGAAAGATCAGTTTGTTATTAACATTTAATTCTGTTAACTCATTGTTACTTAAGTTTTGAAATGGGAAAATACATTTCATGCAATGATATGATTGATTTGGTTGTTGGAGAGTTTCGAAATCACTTTATGTCAAGCTGGTGCATTTGAAATGTGTCCACAGCTGGCAGGTGTCACAAGAAATAGATTTTTAGTTACGTTTGCAAGGTTTGGCACAACTAATACAAGAGTATTAGATAGGCATACTGAAAGTTTATACAATAATACTTAAAAAACAATTAAAAAAAAGAAAACAAACTTTTATACAAATTTTATCCTTACGATATCCTTACGATATTTTGAAGCGTAATCCTTACGATATTTTGAAGCATATTTTGATGCCTAATCCTTACGATATTTTGAAGCATATTTTAATCCTTACGATATTTTGATCGTTACTTTGAAGCATATTTTGATGCGTAATCCTTACGATTTTTTGAAGCGTGCTTTAATATCGCGGTATACCTTGTCGGAAGACGTTCAATTAGACAAACTACATGAAATCCAATTAGGTGAAATGTCCCCAATCGAATTTTTAGCAAAGCTTCGGGGTTCTTTGATAAGTTTTGATCACAATGAACCTACTTGCAAAAGGCTTATAAAAAAGTTTTTTTTGAGGGTATGCCCGTAATGGTTCGTCAATTACTGTCGGCTTCTGGCGAAACAGACGTTGATTTACTAGCACAAAAAGCCACTGATATTTTATCTGTAAGCCCCGCCAATCCTCCCACAGATGATAAACCGCAATACAAGGTCAATGAGTATTTTAATAAGCAGTTGGGAAATATGTCGGACGCCGTAGACGAATTAAATCAAAAGCTTGAAAAGTTTACCTCCGACCAGCGTAATAAAGGTTCCGCAACCACATCAACAATTTCTAAGAATGAATTATGTTTTTACCACAACCGTTATGGCAATCGAGCACATAAATGCATATCCCCTTGCTCTTGGCATGCAAACGACGCAATGTCCCATTCTCAAAAGAATCATTTAAACTGATAGCTCCAGTAAAGAAAGGCGACTTTACCGGAGGAAATAATGAGTGCTCAACTCTTACGTCGCAACTATTGTACATAAAATGTTCTATTACTAATTTGAAGTTTTTGATTGATACGGGCAGTTCTTGTTCTGTAATTCCTGTGGACCCTAATTCACGAGATCATCCGCAGGATTATTTGTCTGCTGTTAATGGAAGCTCTGTCCCTACGTTTGGTTGCAAAAGTATTACTATTGACCTGAGAGGTCCGGTGCCTTTAAACTGGGAATTTTGCGTTGCTAAGACATTAAAACCCATCATTGGAATAGATTTTTTATCGCATTTTGATATCAAAATTGATCCTAGAAGAGGAAGATTGATATTTTCCGAACACATACCGCAATCTGAAAATATTAAATCATTCTGCTGGCTTCATCGACGTTTTGGTCCTCATGCACAGAAGTGTCGTGATCCTTGTTCTTTTTTATCTAATATTGAACTTAAGCCTAGTTTGTGTAATGTCGAACCTCCGGTTTACAACTTAGGAGATTATCAGTTTCTTGAAGCTGAATTTCCCGACGTGTTCTCTGTTTCGAACTTAAGGCTTCCTCCAAAACATGATATTGTTCACTACATTGAAACAACCGGTCCACCCATCAAACAGCGGCCACGCCGTCTTTCTCCCGAAAAACTTGCTGTTTTAAGAAAGGAATTAAGTCAACTTGAGGAGTTGGGGATAATTAGACCCAGTTCCTTCCCATGGGGATCTCCCGTTCATATGATAAAAAAATCTAACGGATCTTGGCGAGTAATAGGAGACTCTCGGCGTCTGAATCAAGTAACCGTCAAGGACTCTTATTCCATTCCTTTCCTTCATGACTTTATCGAAAATATATCCGGTTCCACAATATTTTCCAGCATCGATTTGTTTAAATCATCACCAAATTCATATTCACCCAGAACATATTGCCAAAACCGCAATTTGCACTCCGGCCGGAAATTGAGAATTTTTAAAGATGTCTATGGGCCTAACTAACGCTGGCTAAACATTCCAACGCTTTATGAACTCTCTATTTCAAGACTTGTCATTTGTTTTTGTCTATATAGATGACATATTAATATTTTCGTTCTCCATTGAGGAACACCGAGCTGATTTTAGCATAGAGGGACGATCCATCGATTCGCGAGCTTTCTCAATCGATGACTTCATTAAAACTACGTGAACGTGCAATTCCTAATTCAGGCCTTTTGTTACTTGGAGACACTAGTACGGGAAAATTTCGCCCCATCATTTCAAATTCATTACAAACCACAATTTTTGAGCGCATGCACAATCTTTCCCACACAGGCATTAAGGCTACTCAAAAACTCATTGGAGAGCGATTTGTGTGGCCGAATATGAGACGAGATATTGCTGAAAAGTGCCGTACCTGCATTTCTTGCCAACAAACGAAAATTACTCGACATCAAGTTACACCCTTACAGCATTTCAGAACCCCAGATGCCAGATTTTCACATGTACACGTCGATATCGTTGGTCCTCTTCCCGATTCTTTTGGTTACAAATATTTACTGACAGTTGTAGACAGATTTACGCGTTGGCCGGAGACCATACCCATGAAGGATATCACTGCGCAATCTTGTGCAGATTCTTTTCTTTTACATTGGGTGGCCCGTTTTGGATCTCCTACAATAATTACTACAGATAGAGGGGCCCAATTCACGTCTCTCTTTTGGACAGAAATGTGCCAATTTTTGGGTTCAAAATTATGTCACACAACAGCTTTCCATTTGGCTGCAAACGGATTAAACGAGCGATTCAATCGCAGTCTCAAAGTTGCGTTGAAATGTCAATCTCCTCCCGATCTTTGGTATCAAAACTCGAGTCTTGTACTCTTAGGCTTGCGATCGGCCATAAAGAGGATATGGGGTATGTTGCAGTTGAAATGGCTTTAGGGACTTCTATACGACTCCCCGGGGAATATTTTGAAAATTCGACTCCTGTAGAGTTGTCCGAGGAAAACACAGTCCAACCAACTTCACAGTATGCTAAAACACTTTGTTCTTTCATGAGCTCATTACGTTATACTGTACCACGTCATCCTAAAAAACAACCAACTTATGTAGACCCACTTCTTTTCCGGTGTTCCCAAGTATTTGTTCGCATTGACAGTGTAAAATCTCCGTTGCAACAACCTTATTCGGGACCTCATTTTGTACTTGAACGACACGATAAATATTTTGTCATCGAAAAAGACGGTCACACTGACACCGTAACAATTGATCGTTTAAAACCGGCCCTTGTTGAGCCTATATCTCCCACTGGCTCCTCAGTCGAGGGGGAAACTTTCGAGACTCTATCTTTTTCGCCCACATCTTCGAGTGAGATTGATAACATTTTTGCGGGAGACCTAGACGAACTCCCCGCTAATCGCGTTTACTCCCGCAGAGGCAGACTGATTACAAAACCTATACGCTATCGGGACTAGTTTTTATTTTATTTTATTTTTTGATGTCTTGTTTGGTATGACGGCAGCGTGGCCGAGTGGTTAGAGCGCCGGGATCGTGAACAACACGGTCTCGGTTTAAAACCCACTCGTGCCATTCTGTTGTGTCCTTGGGAAAGACACTTTACGGCACATTCCCCTGCTTGGTGGTCTTGGCAAGCAATTTTAAATTATAGTCATATCTCTATTAATTTACAAGTGGACAGTAATATCTTGGTATCTCCGGAAGCAGGTTGGGGTAATTGCTTACCCTATGTATTAGCTCCTCCGTCGCTTTCCTGCGAGTCAGGAGGATAAATATAGAGATAAAATAAAAAATAAAATAAAATATGACGTTTTAATCACGTGTTGCATTTTGCATGTTTGCTTGTATAGTGTGATTTTTTTGCCTCTGTCGGTGCATAGAATTTTGTAGTATATTCTATTGCAATCGCTTATTATTATTTTTTCTTTTTTCTTTCAGTGGTATTTGCCTTATTGCAGCTATACCACTTGGGGGGAGATGTGTAGCGATCGCCGCATTTTTACGCTTGTGTATATTTTGTTCGTTTATTCATTTTTTACTATTTGAATAAGAAAACGAGAAAGTCTTGCGTTGTAAAAAAGCACATGTAGAAAAGTTCTTGTACTGTTGGCTTTAAAAATAAAGAAGATCTGTAAAAGTTTGTGAAATTTACATGTTATATAAACTTCAAACCGCTACAACTGATTTAAGCTTCATGTTGGAAAGCCAGCAAATCTGTAACATTGCTTTCAATTTTGATTAGCCTTGCAAAAAGATTTCTATTTAACTTTGCAGATTTATACAATAGTTAAGGTTTGATTTAATAAATAAAATATGGTGTACACTTGTTATATTCCAAATTTACAATTTATGTTCTGCTTCTTCAAGTGAACGAATCTCAGTTTTTCGTTTTCTCAGAGATGAACAGCTGAAGGCTAAATGGCTCAAAGCCATTCCAAGAAGAAACTGGACTTTAACTGACTTACAAAGGGTATGTGCTAAACATTTTAATGCCAATGATTTTCAGACAAGATCTTCTGACAATAATAATGCAAGACGAAGTTCTCGTAAGACAGAGGCAATATAAGCATGCCGTTTGAAAGCCAATGCTATTCCAACAATATTTCCTGGATTGCCTGCATATCTATCGTCAAAAATAAAGACCTCACGATCATCTTCTACCTCAAGTTCAGCTCGTTTAAGTAATGAAAATGCAAGAATTGAAGAAGAAAATAATAGCAGAATGCTTAAAATACCGATATATGTACATGTGACCGAGCTATTTGTTTTGCAAAACATTGCTCCAATTGTATTTTGTTTTCTTTTTGTTCTTTTTTCACCCCTTTAATTCAATTCAAATAAAACCATTTGTTTCAAACAATCTCATTTATTATTTTTCATGTATGTTGATTGTTATCTACTGATAACATGTAGCCTATAGCCTTCACTGCAGCATATACAATCTATAAAACAACGCTATAAAACAACGTAATGAATAACCAAATTTTTTTAATAAGCTTATTTATCAGGTTAGAATGCCGAAATTTCTTCGTGGGTTGTTGCACAAATGCTTGTCATTTCAAAAAAAGTGCGCACACACCAAAATTTTTGCGCACATAGACTACAGAAAATTAGAGTAAACACTGGTTACCGTGCATCCCTAGATCCTGTTTATATCTTGTATGGTCTTTTATGTGGGTCCTCAGATTCTCGCCAGCTGCGCGGAATTTTTTAAACAACCTTGCTGGATTTGGTATCCGCGCTTGTGGGTGGACAAACTATAGATGGAACGTGGAGTATTGTGAGAATACTTCCAGGCTCCGTACCCAGAACTAGTGCCAGGCCTGTTGGGATGGGCTTGCCCCGAACAGCTTGGGTTGGGCAATTCCATTCGTCCATGCAAAAATGGGGTCTCGCTTCTTCATCGAATTGCGAGTGCGGTGCCCTGAACAAACCACAGACCACGCTCTAATAGCGTGCCTCACACATTGGACACCGCACGGAGCACGAAATCTGACGGTTTTAAATGACGGAACTCGATGCTAGTGCAACTGCTGCCATTTGATATAAGCAGTACGGTAGTCTGGGGTAGTAAAAAGATAAACCCTCGGCCTTAGTTCTGTTTGTGTCTGACCTGGAGCGGATGTCTTTTTAAACGACGACGACATCCAAATAATTTTGAAATAGACTTTCGACACCACTCGGACAATGTGACTATCGAACAATCAAAAGCCACTTACTTGTCTTTTGCATTGTTAAATGAGGAAATCGCGGCCGAGCGTGAACAAATTTCCCCGGTTTTCCACAACATTTTAACAAAACGCTTGCGAAGTCGAATTACATTTGCAGTCACTTCGCAATTCTCAGCGACCACAACGCTCACACGACACAACACCGAGAGTAGTGCATACACTTGAGGGCGCCTAATTAGACCGTAGAGCCGAATGCGAGAGTTCGCTTCCAACATTCCGTCTACTGATTTTGCTTTTTTGTGTTTCGATTGCCTTTTGCTTTGTTTTTGCGTGACTTTTTTATGGTTTTCGTATCAGTGATTTTGTTTTGTCGCATAAGAGAAAAGCCTATTAGCGCATTGCCACTGCTCGGGCTACTATAACATGACAATGGTTATTGTCTGGACTTGTGCGAACTAAGCACGTGAAAGAAGTTTTTAAGTTTTGAGTTAATTGCAAGTTATGCTCGAACCGAGCTTATCAAAAACGTTTTTTGTATTCTTATTAAGTAGCAAGCCGGCGTTTTTGTTTTCATTTGCATAAACAGAAAGATAATAATTCTCAGTTGAGCGAATAATGGCTATATTAATTGTTAAAGGTCATTCGAAGGTTGGGGTTACGAAGGCCAAACACTTACCACGATTGCAACATGTCCGCCCCTACTAACTTTAACGCAAAGGATGTGTCGTCAAGAAGTAGAGATTGGTTAATGGTTAGCTTCCCGTCCCAAAACATTTAATCTTTCACGAGTGGCGCCGGATCTGTGAGACCCTCAGCATATCTTTTTTGTTTTCCAGATGACATTATATTTTAAATTTTAATTATTTAATCTTTTAATGTTTCCAAACAGACTTGTTACAAAAAAAAACAGTTATGGCTCTGTGAGACCCAGTGTCATATTACTGTTACTGTAGTAGCGCCACTACCGGAAGATTAAATTTAGAATTTCTCGAACCCTACACGCTGCACTTTATCAAACAACTGACCTGCGGTCAGTATGCTTTTGTGTCCCTAAAGATAACTAATTATCTCGTATTTTATAAACTTAAATAATATCACTTGAAACAAAGATTTTGTAAGAAGTAAAAGCGTTTTATTTCTAAATATTTTTATGTAAAGAGCTTCTTTGTGGTACAGAATTTTAATATCGCTTTAAACTAAGTCGAATTTATCGGAGCCATAAGCTTTTTGTGACGCTCTCATCTCATCGTAACACTCTGCCATAGGACAACACTTGCTTGATAACGAGCAATGTGCTGCAAACTATAACGACAAACGTTTTAAAATTCTTGCTGTGGCACGCAACTCGTTCCATCTGTGTCTACTCGAGGCAACTTTTATCAAAACCAAACATCCGGTTTTATGTAAGCAAAAGGAATTTGTTTACACATTAAAACTTTTCAAATAACCTAAGTTGCGAGTAACAGTGTTTCTCCTGGGTAATTGCACATAGTGCGTTTCTCCTTTCCGAGATTACACTGTATTGCACCACACTGTGCAATTGTGCCTTTCTCCTTTCCGAGACTGCAGCACCTTTCTCCCAACTGTTGAGACTATAAATACCTTGATTTTCTCTGGTTCGTCCCATTTTGACGCGATTGCCACTGATGAGAGCGTCACGATAAGCTTATGGCTCTGATAAAATCGACTTTGTTTAAAGCGATATTAAAATATTTTTATTTTCTCTGGCTCAGCCCAATTGACGCGATAGCTACAGATGAAAGCGCTATTAAATGTTTTTTGGCTATTATGAAATCGACTTGGCTGAAAGTAGGGTTACCATATCTGAATAGGCGGAATTCCGGATGGACATAGGCGCAACAAAAAAATTTTTGAAGAGGCGGACAAAATAAATTTGTTTTCTAATCTAGGACGAAGACACTTTACTTCCAATCGATCTCGGATTTCCCCATTTTTGTCCCAAAATCATCGTATTTCCCAAAAAACTGCACATTGTTTTCAGTTGACGCTAAAATCCCGGACATTTTAGCTCTTTTTAACAATTTTTCCTGACGGAGATTTTAGCACTAAAATTCCGGACATGTCCGGAAAAAACCCTAGTTTAAAGCGACATTAAAGTTCTGTATCGCAATCAAACTCTTTACTTCTACGTTAATTTTTTTTAATACGATACCAATATATTTATGTAAATCGTTCTTGCCCTGTTATGACTTTGGTCCAAAGACCGGTGACTTTTTATATTTATTGTTTACAGTTTTTTTAACTTGACTAATATTCTTAATACGGTCAAACAGTGATAATATTGATAAATTTTAATTAAATAGCTAATTTCTTGGGTCACGTTCTTGCATTCGACTTTAAACATAAAAATCAGTCTACTGTTGTAGTTAGGTTAAGCGCTGAGATGACGTAATAACTATTATTTTTAACTTGCTAACTTTTAAAACTTCTTTAAACTTAGAAAATAAAGCTTAAATGCTTATGGTCTTGGCGATTTTGCTTTTTGTGTTTTATATTTAAATTTTTCCGTTTTTTTCCGGGATCCTGGGATTCGGTTGGATTTTCCGTTTTTCGGATTCTTTTTAAACCAAAAAACGGAAAATCTAAATTAATATTTTTGTTTCCATCATCGGTTGTTTAATTAGATGCAAACAAAGCGAAATATTTTTACTATACTGTCACTGTATATTAGATTTCTCCGATCCCCCATCCAGTGGAAATAGCAGAGTGCTTCAGAATCAACATCAACATAATAATGACGATACAAAGTGAAAAAGCGACAAATCGGCGGAAGTGTGCGAGGTTTTATTGGAATTTCTGCGTAAAACATGAAACAAACCAGCGGCGACGCAGAATCGACGACCATCGCCTGTCATCCGGCAGCCCATAAATATCTTCTTTTCTACAGCATATGAATACTAACCAAGTAGCAAGAACCACGGCGACGGATTAGTAACAAAGCCAGCATTGGAGACACACCAAACTGACATGGAGCAGCTAAATCATTCATTTTCAACGCCGCACAAATCACGCAATTAACTGTTGTATCGGCGATTGATAGAGTAGCGTTCGCGTCAGAAAAGTGTTTAAAAATTATCGAATAGTATGACGCTTTATACAAAGGATTGCTTTCCACATAGAGTGAATTTGCATAAAAATTACGAAATCACTTTGAAGAATAAAAACAACTAATTCCAAGTTACTAAACAAGTGATAACAAAAATATATAGTTAGTAGCAGATTATACTTGTAATGTCGCCAGCTTCAATCGAAGCTACTATTAAAGAACGCAACTCTCTCAGGTTTTCAGTTCTTTGATCTGAAAAACAGATAAGTAAATAATAAATAGAAAGATCACAAAAAATCTTAAAATAATTGTAAAGCTGCAATCAAAATTATAGCTTTAGTTTACTGACAAAGTATTGCAATTCATAATTATTTGACATTTCAGAATGTAAATACTAGTTCGCAAACGATAAGAAAATCTCACGACTTGTGCAAATAAAATCGCATTAACTTCGTGGAACTGGGGCCTACTAAATTCACGGCCAGATATGTCGCCTTTTGATTAAAAAATTAAGAGCCATATGCCATGATTTTCCAAAGCAAGTTTGTGAAAATTTAAACAATTTTGGTGGCTTGATAAAGTGCGCTGTGGCTAAGCTAGTCTATTTAATTACAAAAATGTTTAAACTAAAAAACGTCATAAATTTGCCGGTGAAAAAGTTATTTATCATAAAACGTTTCACAAATTATCTGACGGAAAACATTTATAATGCTCCCAAATCACAGAAGACTTCAGTACAATAACTCATGATACTACACACTTCACAGCACTTTATTCACAGAACACAAACGAACACAACATTACCAAACAATTTTCTCGAAGTCCTGCAACTTAATGCAATGGCATTCGCAACAAAACAGATGAAATAGAACTACTCATTAAAAATACGCAAACAGATTTCATAACAATACAAAAGACAAAACTCAATCAATCCCACAAAATACCAAACATTCTTCACTTCACACCTATCAGCACAGATCGCAATCATAAGGAGGAGGCCTTCCTAAAATTACACTAAAAACAACATCAGTTTTCACAATTAAATAAATCGAACAGTTTTCCCATTGAACTACAAATCATAAAAATTCACCTTTCCACATCACAGCAATTACATATCGCGAACACGTGCATTCCACCGAGCTATCAAACAGAAGAAGACTCCATTATATCCAGCACATTTACAACCATAACAAATCTTCCAAACACAATCATCACCGAAGTCAACGCTCACTCATTGATATGGTATTTGCCAACCGAAGACCATAAAAGAGAACTGATCAAAGACATTCTGTTTAACTCCAATCACATCACACTAAACACAAACACTCCAATACATCTACCACCCAACCAAACACAACAACCTACTTCACCAGATATCACTACTGTTTCAGCAGATTGGCACGTTTTGCTGATTTCTGACTATTGATGATGGTTTCAATTAAAGCCTCCGGAATTTTTTAGAGGAGGGTTAGAGCACTGGAAACATCGCCTTGAGAAGTGCATAGACTTAGATGGAGGATATGTAAAAAAATAACAATTACAATTTGTCTTTAAATGTTATACTGTAAATAAATTTTTCCAAATTTAATGGCAAAACTTTTTGACTTCCCCTCGTACAATATGTTTATCGAACTTTGGCATTATTTCAACTGATTAGTATAATCGTGGTCGAGTGGTTAAAGCACGGGCTTACGATCAACATGGTCTTGGTTCAAAACCCACTCGCGCCATTTTGCTGTGTCCTTGGGAAAGACACCTTACGGCACTTTCCTCTGCATGGTGATCTTGGCAAGCAGTTCTAAATTACAGTAATACCTCTATTAAATTACAAGCGGAAAGCAATATCTTGGCATCTCCGCAAGCAGGTCGGGGTAATTGGTTACCCTAAGTATTAGCGCCTCCGTCGCTTTCCTGCGAGTCAGAAGGATAAATATAAAGATAAAAAAAATAAAAATAAATAAAATAATCAATCAATTACCGCCACAATGATAACTGAAGTAATAAAAACTGTTTGCAATTGGGAAATGAGTCAATTGCGCTTTACAGCACTTGTTGTGTTAAGTCATATTTTGTTCTATTTTGTTTAGAATGTTTTTGTTTTTTTTCAGTTTAATAAAGCCTTACTTTTTGTCATTATAAAAATAAATTTTTATTACAATGTGGCTATCTTGAGAGCTTGTCTCGTAAAATATGTATTACTGTATAGGTTAATTTGTCTTGTAAATAAAAAAGTGTTAACTTTTCATTCATTTTATTTTATTCTATTTCTATTTTTATCCTGCTGACTCGCAAGAAAATGTCAGAGGCACTATATGTCTATAGGGCAAGCAATTACATTGACCTGCTTCCCCAGTGATGCGACGATATTGGTGTTTGGTTAAAAATTTATATTTTGTTTTCTTAGTTTTGTAGAGATATTAATAAAATTTAGAACTGCTTGCCAAGACCGCCAAGTAAGGAAAAATGCTGTAAAGTGTCTTTCCCAAGGACAAAACGGAATGGTGTGAGTAGGTTTTGAATCAAGATCATGACAATCACAATTATAGCGCTCCAACAACCCGACTTTTAAAATGTTTACCAGTTTACTAGAGAGCATGTTTCATTCGACATTTTTATTCCACAAACTAAACCTACTGGCAGCAGATCATCAACATTTCCAGTTCAAAAAAAGAGAGACAATACCTTCAATCGTATTTCCAAGTTGGTCATGGTTCGTTTTATACTAGAACAACTTTCAAGATTACTTTCATCAATGTCATGCTTTTTTTAAGAAACATATTTGTTGTTATGAGTGAATTATTCTTGACAAAAATAGTTATCATCATGGCGTGAAGTAAAATATTTTTCTTCCCTAAGCTTTTCATCTGACACTCTTCAGGAGAAATCGTCAGAATAAAGCAGAAATGAAACCGAACTAGATTATAAAGAGGAAAGCAGAATTTTGTAGTAAAGCAGAGGAATTGTGGTAAATAACGTAATAATATAAAAGACCATAATGCCAGTTGAAGTTGGCATTGAAAAACAATCTATGCAGAAAATAATAAATTATAAGCAATCTGCTTCAAACTGAAAAAAGAAACGCACTTGTGCATATAATTTATGAATAAAAAAATAAATATTTACAAGACCAGCAAAAAATTAAAATTTAATTGTTAATTTGAAATGGTAAACCAGTGGTTCTCAAACAGTGTGCTTCGGCACACTGGTGTTTCTCGGAGCCTTTTTTGGTGGGCCCCAAAGAATTCCTGAAAATTAATCCACGTACAAAATGCAAAGGTTATGTCATACCATTTCCTTACTAACAACACTCTACTTGTTTTCTTGTGACTTTATATGATAGTTGTAAGTCATTTTTTTGCAAATAGCTATTGATCTGTAACTTTCGCACGCATTTAAAACAGGTAACAACACGACTGAAACAGCATGTTAAATCCGACATTAGCTTTCATCACACTACCACAGAAAATGTAGCTTAATAGGTTTTGATGACTGGAAGAGTTGTGTCTTGTAAATTGACATCAAGAGTAAATGTATTATCCCTTTTACAAGTTTCAGAATAATTGCTGTTGATGTAACTCGCTGGTGGAATTATGTTGAAGACCTGGCCTGGTCACATCTTGGAATTCCACCAGCGAAATAACCGCTAGTTGCAGGAGATCAAGATGCTCGGAAATCCCAACTCGAGCTGCTGCTCGTGCAACCACAAAAAGGACAAGCAGGCAAAGGGAAATACACGGAACTAATTCAATGTTTTCCCTGAAAATAATGATGATGATAGACTTTTGGTGGTACAGAATTTAAAGATGGCGTGAAGTAAAAGATTTTTCTTCCCAAAACTTTTCACCTGACGTTCTTCAGGGGAAATCGTCAGAGTAAAGGCCCGTTTCCACTACGAGCGTGGAAAAAAGCATTCTTTGTTTGTTTTATTGCTTTTTTTTTGCGCTCGCTTCAATTTTAACCGCTCGCTTCAATCGAAGATAAATAAAGGAGAGAAAGAATGCTCTTTTCCACGCTCGTAGTGGAAACGGGCCTTAAAGCAGAACTGAAACCCAACTGAATTATAAAGAAGCAGAGTTCTCGTTGGCTGAAAAAATTAGCCAATGAGAGAAAAGATTAAGAAATTTTCAAAGAGTAGACGAATTCTTTTTGTTTACACAGAAGGGGATTAAGAGATTTAATAAAAGTCGCTTCAAGAACAGAAAGGCAAAAAGAGCGACCTCAAGCGAAAATAGAAAATTTTTTGCTGTTGTAGTGAAGAGCGCATTGGGCGTTGTCAAGAAGATGTTGTTGACCAATGGAGGATTCGTGAAATTGTTGTGGGCGTATGCTGACCTTGCAAGAGCGGGAAAGGCTTTGGCGGTTGTGCTAGGCAGGAGGATTAGCGATGGATCTTTCGACGTGTTGTTTGATTTGCTCTTCTAAGGGTTGAGACGTGGGACCAACCTACGGACTATCGCAGTGGCACACAAACTGCTAAATGACATTGCTGTGATGATGGGAAGGTAACACGTCTTTCTTAGTTCCTGGTAAGAGCTGTCGGGTTGTAAAAATAACACGTGGTTCGACGGAGAAAAAGCAGCATTACACAGCAGACGTAATCTGCTTTTCGAACTTCATCGAGACATTTCCAATCTATGGGATGTGTAGGTAGACAGGGCACTTTTCCACTGTGTGAACCGGGTTAGAATTTAGTTGAAGTTTTCATTTAAAAATCGAATTGATTGTATGTTCCGGATAACAATTTTCTAATAGAATTGAATGAATTTTGCCAAGCTCTGGGTCCAGTTTGCTTTTTGAACAGATCATGAAAGCTCTGTGAACAAGAGTACCAATTAAGTTGATTTTCCGTTCTTGGGGGCCGAAGGAGTTCCAACGTGAATACTGGCCGGTGAAGGTGGGTTTCCTGTACACTAAGGTTAGAAATTCCGAATCGTGTCTTTCTACCAACACGTCCAGGAAGGGGAGAGAGTGATTGGATTTCTTTTTGTAGGTGAAGCGTAGTGAGGGATGAAAGGAGTTGAGGTGGGTGAGAAAAGTGTTGCAGTCTTCTTCATTGTTGATACGGCGAAAGTGTCGTCAATGTACTGAAAGTACACTAACAGGCTTTTGGCGATGTTGAAAAGTTTTGCTTCTTGGTAGCCAACAAAAATGTTTGCTAATGCTGAACCGAGCAGTGAGCCCATAGCAACGCCGTGGATTTGTCAATGCATCGTCGTCGTCGTTTGAAGGGTATCCACTCCAGGTCAGACACAAACAGACTGGGACCGAGGGTTTATCCTTTTACTTTCCCAGGCTGCTGTACTGCCTGAATCAGTTGCTGGCAGTGATGTTATTAAGCCAGCATCGAGTTTCGTCATCCAAAACTGTCAGACCTCGTGCTCCATGTGGTGCCCGATGTATAGGGCACGCTGTTAGTACATGGTCTGCGGTTTGTTCAGAGGCATTACACTCGCAATTCGGTGAAGGAGCGAGACCCCATTTGTGCATGGACGAATGGAATCGCCCAACACCAGTATGCAGGCGGTTGAGCTTAACCCAAGCTGCTTGGGGTAAGCCCATCCCAACAGGCCTGGCACCAGTCTTTGGCACAAAATTACGAAACCTGGAAGCATTTTTACAATACTTCGTTTTCCATTTGTGGTTTGTCCATTCAAAAGCGCGGATGCCAAGTCTGGCAAGGTTGTCCAAAAGATTCCGCACAGCTGGCACAAACGGGTGTCTGGATCTCAGTCTCACTTGGCAAGTATCTGAAGACCCACTTAAAAGACCATACAAGAAATGATCGGAGTACAGAGATCCACGGTAAGCCAAGGAGAGTGTTGCTCCCTTCAACAACATGTCGATGCATGTTGTTGTTGAAGCTGAATTCCACAGCGGAGGTGGCTAGCTGCATTAATTCGGCAAAGATGTTGCGTGGAAAAGATGGCGCCATTGTGTCATTATTGTAAAAGGCGTCAGCACAGATTTCTATTGTTTCAGCAAGCAGAACACTGGTGAAGAGACTCAAAATTTCAAAGGAACAAAGAAAGACAGAAGGAGAAAAAGTAACTTTTCTGACTTCTTTTGCAAAGGTGAAAGAATCAGACACACATTTAGAAGAAAGGTTTTGGAGAATTGGTTGAAGAAGTGACCCATTTAGCTAACTGATGTTGGGCTGATCCAGTCATAGACAAAATCAGACGTAAGAGTACGTCCTTTTTGTGTATTTTCGGAAGACCATACATGCATGGTCGCTGAGAGCCGGTGGGTGGATTGCTTCCTAGACTTGTTTAGAAATTAAACTCTCTTTTCTGAGCTTTTCTCAGCTATAGTACGACGGTTACTACAGCTGAGAAAAGAGAGCTGATGTTACAAATACTTCTTTTTCTTAATCTTTTTTCGTCTCTAAGCTTTTCTGTGTGACTTATTTTTATTTATCTCTATAATCATGCTCCTGACTCACACAAAAGCGATGGAAGCACTAATACATAGGGCAAGTATTTATTAATGATAAAGAATAAAAATAATAATGCATTGTATTGAGCAGTTATTTTTTAAAATTTACATTTTGGAAATTTTATGATACAGCAATTAATACTGTTATTCTTAATAAATATCATAAAAATTCCAGGAACATAACTGATTTTAATAAATACTCAGTAAAATTTCATGAATTACAGTGCTTTTAAAAGAAAAATTTGAGCAATTTTTTTCTTTACAGTGTGCTAGAAACACATTGCAATGATACTACCAATCACAATGTTAAATAAAAAATTACTTGTTTAATGAGATAAGCTTTTTCTTCATTGAATTGCTCATCATCTGAACGATCATTGTGAAAACTGGTTAAAAACTCGACTAGCTTCTGCTGATTCTTCATGATTATGTCAATAATAGGTCTTGTTTTATTGGGATTTGCAACAAAAACCTGCATAAAATTGTATCATCATATATCATCATTAACATGAAAACTTAACATTTGAATCGGTAAAAATATCTACATACTACTAGGTACAACCAATATTTCTTAAATATTAAGTTCAGTATAATAGTATTATTCTCTCCCAATCTACAAAAAAAATATTGAAATAATTATGTCTACACAAAATAAATTTTGTAGTTTAAATCAGTAAGAAATTGGATATTATCAGCTGTGTCCCATGCAACCCAAAAAAGCTTAACAAATATTTATCATCCATCAAGGTCTGCAATAGTCCAACATGAATAAAAGTCAATAAATTTCAAAAACCATAAAATCAAAAGTTTTTATCCAAGTTTATAATAAACCAATAACCGTAACAGTTTCTGTTGTTGAATTTCGTTGTACTTAACATAACCACAACAAAATTCAACAAAAACTGTTTTTGGTTGTCCATGCATAAATGGGGTTTTTCTACTTCTTGTAATTGCAAGTGTGGTGCACAAGAAAAAATGCAAACCACATCATTTCTGCATTCTCTACACACCAGACACTAAAAGGACAGTGTAATCTGTCACTTTTGGATGACAATACCAAATGCAGGCTCAAGAAAATCACTGCCATCATTTGAATGAAACAACAAATGGATGATTTGAAATGATAACAAGAGGGTGGTGAGTAAGAGCAAGTGATCTGATGCAAGGCAATGAATGATAAGCCAGTAAGTGCAATCATGCAAGTCTTGCAAAGCTGTGATGGTGTTGGGTGAAGTAAGCTGTCTTGTTTATTTGGTTGGTAGGTGTACTGCAGAGTTACAGTTTAATGTGATGTGATTGAAGTAATACAGAATGTTTTTAATCAGTTCTCATCGATGGTCTTTGTAGGTAATTATTATAATAGCAAGAGAGCATTGTCATTTGCTGTAATGTTTGTGTTTGAAGCATGCATATGGTTGTCAGTGTCCCTGATATAATCGAGAACTCTTCTGTTTAGGAGAGTTACAAAAAAATTGCCTGGATTGCAAATGTTTGCCATGTGTAATTGCTGTGATGTAGGAAGGGGGATTTTGATGACTTGTAGTTTATTGGATCAGGTGTTCGGTGTTTCAAGCTTAGAAACATTGAGGTTGTTGTTAATGCAAGTCAGGAGGACTCCTAATGCAATCTGCTTTTATGTTTGTTTCAGACAATTGGATTAAGACAAAGGATCACAAATCAGCTTGACTCGTGGCCAAGGAAGTACCTCACCTCTTGAGGATATCAATACCTACTGGCAAAAGCATCTCTGGAGATTTTACTTCAAAGGAATTTACCTGTGTACTCCAAAAATTAAAGCCAAAAAAAGCTTTGGAACCTGACTTGATTTGTCAAGACCTAATACTCCATGCCAGTGCTGCCCTGAAATGCTACCAAAAATTCTGGAGATGAGCAACAGTGGTTGCAATTTCAAAGCCAATGAAGCCATTAGGGGAACCAAAAAGTCAAAGACCAATTTCCTTGCTATGTACCCCTTTTAAAATCTTGGAGAGACCTATCTATACTCATGTCAAACCAATTATAAAGCAACTGCTACCTAGAAACCAGGCTGGGTTTCGACAACTGTAGATCAACCATAGATCAAGTCATTCTCCTAACTCAAAAAATTGAAAATAGCTACTTGGCTAAAAAGAAGACTGGTTCTGTGATTATCAACCTCACAGCAGCCTACAATAACATATGGCATTGCAGCCTCAACTGCAAGCTTTTGCATCTTTTGCAGACAGGCACATAGTCTTGCTGATCATAAAACTTGTATGAAATTGCAGTTTTACCATATGCTGAAGACTTGGCAATCATGCACTCAACATCTAACTGGAAGACATTAGAAGGGACTTTAAGTCAGGACTTGGCAACTATATCCTTGTACCTCCTGAAATGGAAGTTAAAGTTTAGTACAGCCAAATACATTCCATCTTAATAATAAAGAGAAACAATGCAAGCTTTCCATCAGTGCCAAAGGATGAGCCCTACCATACTGTGCCAAGCCTATGCGCATCAACATAAAATTGGATAGGGTGCTCACATTTTACCGACACCTTGAGTCACTGTGCAAAAAACTAACATAATTGACAGGGTCAACCTGGGGTGCTGGTGCACAACATTGTGCACAGCCACTTTGGCCCTGGTGCATTCTGCTGCAGAGTACTGCTCACCTGTCTAGTGCTGCAGTGCCCGCACTTGGCTCATTACAAGCCTATCAATAATACTATGCACATTGTGATTGGATGCCTGCACCATGCACCAATAGACAACTTATTTGTCTTAGCAGGTATTTTTCCAACTGAGTTTTGCTGCAAATGAGCCATGCTATCTCTAGCTCGCCAAGCACAAAGACCTGAACACACCTTTATTAAAAAGGCTCTTATTTCCTTTTATGGTGGTGGTGGTGGGTTTACCCAACCCATTCCTAGGGATGGGGATGCAGATCAACTCCACAGAGTCCCAATAATTGGGTGACACTCCACAGACGGGACCAAAGGTCCAAAAGAGAAAGGGTATGGCCAAATATGGTCCGACACAGATGGTCCAGTACAGGGCAGTTTAGCATGAGATGAGAAAGGTCCTGTGATTCAGAACCACAGTTGCTGCATAAAGGAGTCTCGATTCGACCAACCCTGTGGAGATAAGAGTTAAGGAGAGTGCTGTGCCCATTGCAGTGTAAATGGGAGAGAGCACAGCAAGCACAGCAAGGGAGAGTGAGCTCCTTGGGAGATACTGGAGGGATTTGGTGTAGAAAGAGACCAGATTGGACATTGTGTCTCCAACTGGTGTAGAGAGATTGTCTTTGAGTGGAAATAACAAGGTGCAAGGGACACTGATATGTTGGAGGCATCGAGGGAGGCTCCAATTTCAGCTAGAGAGTCAGCTAAATCGTTACCTAGGAGGGAAAAGTGACCAGGTATCCATTGCAAATGGAATCCCCTCTTATGAGGACAATATCAGCTCAAATCCAGACACCCATTTGTGCCTGCTGCACTTTAATTTTTAAAGGACTTTTCTAAGTTGGAAACCAGTGTGGCATGCTCGGCAGATACCAAATGGAATACGGAATGATAAAGCAATACCTCCAGCCAATGTACTTTCATCCTCACTGTCAACCCCAAACCATTGGGAATTTATCTACCCAGACCACCCTGGGTCAGGCTTAATCGCCTCCACACTGGCATTGGTTTATTTCATTTGACAATGCACAGATGGGGTATGACTCCCACAGCAGCTTGTGAGTGTTGCACAGGGGAGCAAACCACTGACCACATCATAACATCCTGACCCATTTTCTATCATCCAAGCAGGGGGCTTTGTCTGAAATCATTTGATGAAAAGGCAGTGGCCTGGTTAAACAATACAAAGAATTAGTCGTTAACAACTTACTACAGCTTACTTGTTGCTAGCTCCTCTCAATATTTAGTAATAATGTTATTTTGAATAAGTTGAGATAAATTAAAAATTATAAATGGGTTGTCCCAAAAGCTCTGTTACACTTGTGAAAAATTCCACTTTTCAATTTGTTGGTTGTTTTTTGGAGTTGGACGAGATATAACTTCAAAAAAAATTTTTTGTGTGCATTTGCTTCGGCATTGTTATGAAAACAATAGACATCAAAGGTTTTTCAAGAAGTTTTAACCAATTCTTAGATTTAAAGGAATAAGAAAATCAATCAACAATTCATCATCATCTTCAACAACTTGAATTTACTCACAAGAAGCCACATCAAGATCTACACAAGCTCACTGAAGCCCAAGCCAGGCAAAAAAGTTGAAATTTACAAGGAGCTACTCAATATTTTAATGAGCAACTAATTCTCAAAATGCATTGTGACTTCTGACAAGAAATGGGTTTACCTGTTCAATCACAATTGAAGCAAGCAATGGGTTCCATGAGGTCAAGCAATGCCATCAATTCTGCATCAAAATTGATTTGCCAAGAAGATCATGACTAGTGTTTCGTGGAACTTTGAAGGCGTTTTGCACTTCAAACTTGTTTCGAATAGTTGTGTTGTCAATGCCAAACTCAACTGCCAGCAAATGAACTGCATTCAGAACAAATTGGTGTATCAAAAGTGTGTTGTTTCAACAGAACAATGCCAAACCACACACTGCCAAGAGGACTAAGGAGAAGTCAAAGGCTTGCTGCATCCAGCCCAGATGTTGCACTATCTGACTACAGCCATTTCCAATTGATGCAGCACTTTTTGAAAGGTTGTCGATTTGAATCTTTTAATTAAGTCACAGAAGTGTGTTAACAGTTCTTTGACTCAAAGCAGCCAGAGTAGTATTTTAAACAATGTTTGCAGAACAATGGCAAGTGGTGAAAAATAATTGACTGTACTTGGAGAACAGTTTGTTTTTGTTATTAATAAATAACAGTTGTTTTAATAGGTAATTTATGGAAAAAATAAAATTTTTCAAAGTTATAACAGAGCTTTTGGGACAACCTAGTAATTTGAAATAAAATCAATCAAATTATTATTAAATTAACCTTAAAGACATGAAATGCTTCAAACTGAATGTTCCGACTTTGATCTTTAAGATTGTTCATCATTATCTTCAAATTTTCTGGTCGACTTATATAACGTGTCATAATCGTGTAATTATGCCGATCAAGCAATAACTCACCCAGTAACTAAAAGTATAATAAGTTAAAACAATTACCAACACACTTTTCATTTAAAATTCAAATACCTTAAGAGATTGCCGCCTAGTCACATAGTTTTCTGAGCTGAGAAGATTGGAATAACACTGAAACACCTGGTCATATTTGCTGTCAAGAAACTCAGCACATTGCACTTTATGTCGAGTGAGGAGATCCTACAAAAAACTTTATTAATTTATTAACTACACTTTTGCATGTAAGTATTTGGATTGTTTATATGAACTGTAAACTTTATTTGGGTCAGGGCTTCTTAAACTATGCGTCGCGACCTCAAATGGGGTCGCTTAAAATAATTTTGGGATCACAAAACAAATTGGCATTTTGTGCTTTGTGCTGCAAAACTTTGAAAATCCCAGTAGTGCCGTGAAAATTTTGGAAACAATTATGGTTATTGCACATGTAATCGGCAAATCAAAGAATTTGGGGACAAAAATTGACAAATTGGAGCTTGATTTTGAGTGCAGACCTTTTTTTTAGAGAACGCCTGAAGCTGGCGATGAAAATAGATAAATCACAGTTTAATTCTGAGTGAAAACCTTTTTTTAGAGATTACCATGCTTTTGGGAGAAAAATATGGAAAAAACAGATCGATTCAAAGTGAAGACCTTTTTATTTAGAGAACAGCATGATTTTGAGAAAAAAATATGGAAAAAGGAGATCAATTCAAAGAAGACCTTTTTTTTTTAGAGATCATTATGATTTTTGGAGGAAAATTGCAAAGTGCGAAATTAAAACCCTCTTTCGTTTTTAGAGAAGACCAATTTTTGAGAATTCTTGCCTCAGGTCCCTAATTTTAAATATCCACCACTAATTGGGGTCACACAAAATTTTATTTTTTAAAACAGGGTTGCAGAACAAAAAAGTTTGAAAAGCCCTGATTTGGGTGATTATTTTTTGAGTCATTTTTGTTTAAAATAAGAATAACTATTCAATTAACATTTTCTTTTGTTATCCATTATGACTCCTATTTTTAAAAAAGAATGCATTACTTATTGATTCAAATTAAACTTGGTTAGCATGCCGCAACATGATTTCTACACCTAGTTGCAAACAATTTTAAACATTTTAAATCTTGTCCATAAAAAATTAATAAACTGTTCAAACAGATTTCTTAAGTGATGTTCATTTTTTATCACTGATAGGCATAAACAGTAAAAAGGTACTATTAGGTTAAGGAAAAAATATTTTTTATTAGGTCTTCAATTGTTTTTATAAGATAACTGCAGCCAATCATCATCATCATTTTCAGGGAAAACAATGAATTAGTTCAGTGTATTTCCCTTTGCCCACTTGTCCTTTTGGAGTTGTGGGGCAGCAGCTTAAGTTGGGGTCTTCAACCATCTTGATCTCCTGCAACTAGCAGCAATTTTGTTGGTGGAATTCCAAGATGTGACCAGACCAATTCTTCAACATAATTCCATCAGCAAGTTCTGGGTCACCCTCTAGACCAGTGGTTCTCAAAAGTTTTTGCTGCATTCCTCCCTTTCAGAACTGGGTACCATCACTTCCCCCTTCTAAAAAAGAATACCTCAATGATCAAAGTAAAAAATTTTTTGTCTTTATCCAAATTTGTGATCCAAATTCCAGTTATCCCAGAAAGTTCAAAAATTAACATTCTATTTTGAATCTTTCTCAGATTTCTCAATTTCTATTTATTTTATTTCATCTCTACATTTATCTTCCTGACTTGCAGAAAGCATCACACCACAATAGATAAACCAAGCAATTAACCCAACTTGCATCTGGAGATGCCCAGAAATTGCTGTCTGGTTGAAATTTTTTTATTTTGTTTTTTTAGTTATACAAAGATATGACTGAAATTTGGAATTGCTGCCAAGCAAAGGAAAGTGCCGTAAAGTGTCTTTCCCAAGAACACAACAGAATGGTGTAAGTAGGTTTTGAACCAAGACCATGTTAATCACAATCACAGTGCTATAACCACTTTGACCACACTGCTGATATTTTTGTCCCTAAAATATAAGCACTTCCAAAAAAATTTTTCACTTTGAAGTATCAATTTTTTGCCTCACATTGTAGTGAAATTTTCAAATTCCTCCCTGATCCTCCCCTAGTAATTTTTCCTCCTTGGAAATTTCAAATCCCTCCTTAGGAAGCCAAGTGGCTCACTTCAAGAAACACTGCTCTAGACCCTTTGCCATTCAGAAAAACATCCATTAGTTGCTTTGCTGTTCGCTCATGGGACATTTGTGTCACATGGCCATACCAGCACAGTTGCAATTGTTCTATATGGAGTAGTAGCAGTTTGATGTTGAGATATTGACAAATTTCAGGGCTTTTACCTTGTCAAGTAGAGATAAACATGACTTTTTGCAAGAAATCCATTTTGGCTACATGTACTTGGGATCTCACTCTTTTGGTCATTACTTAACGCTCATGACCATAGTTGAGGATAGGAACAAAAACTGATCATACACAGCTCTTGTTTCAGTACAACTGATCAGTAAAGCTGGTGCATTACTGCACTTGCTATTCCAATATGTCTGTCCAGTTTGTTGTCCTGTCTACCATCACTTGAGAATGTGACTCCAAGATATTTAAACTTCTCCATCTGCTTGAGAGTTACTCTATTTATTTGGATAGAACATTGGACAGGGTGCCTTGACAAACACATGATCTCAGTTTTAGCTGTACTAATTTTCATTCCAGCATCCAAGCATGCATCAGAAAATTGATCAAATGGATATTGGAGATTACTTTTGTTTGAGCTTAACAATGCAAAATCATATGCAAACACCAAGTGCCAAAAGTTACACTCCCCAAATCGGACATCACTACTGGAGGAACTGTCTATGTCTATCTTGTCCATGTATATAACGAACAAAAGAGGAAAAAGACCACAGCCCTGTAGAAGTCCAACACTGACATTAAAAGGCTTTGTTTTCATGCAATTAACATGAACACAGACTTCTGACTGCTTGAACAATTTGATAGCAGTTAAAAGCTAACATCTCACATCATACTCCAGTAGTACTGCCCACAGCTTGTCTTTTGCGATACGGTCATATGCTTTTTCAAGGTCTACAAAGTTTGTATATACATCTTTGGCATATTCCCATGATTTCTTAAAAACTTGCTGAAAGGAAAAGATCTGGTCTATGGTGGATCTGCCAGGAATAAATCCACATTGTGCATCTTGAAGTTGACGTTTGACTATTTTACGGCATCTCTTTTCGAGGCACTTTGCATAGACCTTTACAGGAAGACTTAATAAAGAAATGCCCCTGTAGTTAGTGCATTTCTTCTTGTCTCCTTTTTTGTGAATAGGTATCAACACACTAATCTGCCATTGCTTTGGTACCTCACCAGTTTTCCAAGCTACTTGAACCACACAAGTCAGCCAACAAACCCTAAACTTGTTCATGGCCTTTTAACATTTCAGGTCAAATATCATCTTCACTAGAAGCCTTGCCAGCTTTCAAAGATTTGATTGCTGTGCTTAGCTCTGGTTCAGTTAGAAGAATTTCTTCACCAAATTGTTTCTTGGATATTTCCAAATGCTGGACTGTTACTGGATTTAAGAGCTAACTGCAGTCAAAAAAATTTTTTTTTATTTTATCTCTTATATTTATCCTTCTGACTTGCAGGAAAGCAACAGAGGTGCTAATACGTAGGGTAGGCAATTACCCTGACCTGCTTCCGGATATGCCAAGATATTGCTGTCCGCTTGTAATTTAATAGAGATATTACTGTAATTTGGAACAGCTTGCCAAGACAACCAAGTTGGGGAGTGTGCCATAAAGTGTCTTTCCCAAGGACACAATAGAATGGCATAAGTGGGTTTTGAACCAAGACCATGTTGATCATCAGCCCAGTGCTTTAACCACTCGACCACATTGCAACACAAATGTTCTTTTTTAGTGCAGTTGCATTTTGGCAATATCAATGAAAACAATTGAACACATAGTGAAAAAAATATTTTCAGATTGAATCTATTTAAAGTGAAAATATAAAATCACTTAATTTTGTTTGTTTCTGATGTTTGAAGTGATTGTTAATATAACTTTTTGATAATTAAATGCAGGTAAATATTTCTTTATAGTGATCACAAATCCAAGATCACATGCAGCTAGTGCATTTTTGAATAAAAAAAGATTCAGCAGAACAGAAGAATTAGCGACAAATTTATTCCAGTTAGAGTTAGTCTCATTAACTTTTTCAGTCCAGTATATCCGACTCAGTCAGTTTTTTGTTTTGCATTGCATGCATAGCATGCAACTTAGTGCAGTGCTATCTGGATTAGCAACAGCAGGGCTTGCAGATTGAGATGCCTGTGGACTGGTGTTGGGCGATTCCATTTGTCCATGCACAAATGAGGTCTTGCTCCTTTACCAAATTGCGAGTGTGGCACCTCTGAACAAACCGCAGACCATGTTCTAACAGCGTGCTCTATACATCAGGCACCACATGGAGCACAAGGTCTGACAGTTTTGGATGATGAAACTCAATGCTGGCTTAATAACACCACTGCCAGCATCTGATTTAAACAGTGCAGTAGTCTGGGGTAGTAAAAGGATAAACCCTTGGCCCCAGTCCTGTTTGTGTCTGACCTGAGTGGATACCCTTCAAACAATGACGACAAGCAACAGCAAACAATTTGCTGCACAGACAATTGTCAGTGTTTCAACGTGGAAAATTTTCTTTTGTTGTGCAATTATTTATTTCTCTGAATTTTTTGCTTCAATTGGATCGCGTGACTTTTAGAGTCGCATACAAACACACACAATCTTGTTGAGATTACTCGCATGCACAAGAATATGTGAATATGTCAATTGTTTTTCTTTGAATAAGTCGTTCATTTCTTTTCTTTTCAAAAAACTTTTTTTTCAATGTAAAATTTAGATCTTCAGCTTCTGTTAACGACTAAAAATGTTAAAATATTTTGCCACACTGTGGCACAAGAAGAAAAAAAAACAATTTTTGAAAGAAAACTAGGGTCAATACTTTTATTTATTACTAACTCATTTTTTATTCAATTTTTATAAATTACATATCATTTTAATCAGAAAGAAACAATCTTTTAGATGATATAAACTTTGAATTGCTCTTTAAACAAACAAAATTGGAACTAATTAATAAACTTAAAAAAAATTTTTGTCTTGTTCAGTACTGAAAAATACCTGGACTGAAAGAGTTTTGTGGGGAGTTGAATTGGAAGAAAAGGTTTATGATATATACTTCAGACCTAACACAAATAAAAATGTGGTTTAAGATTTTTATTTTATTACTTCAAGCTGCTGTGTTTTTTTTTCAGAGATTTTTCAGACAATGTCTAAATTTTCAGCCTGTCAATTTTCAGTCCTAAAACATTTTTAGGAATTCTGGATATGTGTGAAATAAATTAATATGTTTAAGTTTTAATTGCATTTGGCACTTGTTGTCCTTGCTATGCTCAAAAAAGTGTTTGCAATCCTTTAACATAAACTAACCATCACTCACTCTTGGTCCAATGCATCCATCATAGAATAGAAAATGTTTTTTAATCCAAAAATGGTGATAAAAAGTGTTATTTACATTTTAACCTATATGAAAAAAGTCAAAACCTTGAAAAAATTTTAAAAACTTGTGGTTTGCATGCTGCATGTACCACCCAGTGCTGATTGTTGAGAATCAAACGACTTTTATTTTATCATAAGTTTCTGTCTTTTTAAGTATCTTTAAAAAATTAGTGAAATGATTTAAAAACATGCATCACCAGGACATGTTACTTTACACATGAAATGAAAGTTATTAAAAGAAATTCTTTTAAAAAAACTCTACATCTTTATATGATGACCCTGTTTAACTTTTAAATGAGAAAAAACAAAGCAATGTGTATTTTATTTACAAAGCATTTTCAAAATTTAAAAGGTTTAATATCTAACCATTCATTTTTTGCTTCAATATAAAGCATTTTGAATTGATGTTTCCAAAAAGCATAGTTTTAACATATTCTAGTTTAGATACCACAAAATGTCAAAAACTGATTTAGAATCCCTCAATTTCTGGTCTGCAATGCCATTCAAACAGTGAATGCAGCCGGTATAAGCTCATAAGTTAGGCATGCACCTGACTTAGGACTTTGTCTTGAGTTTTTCTACTAGCATAACCATTTATGTTTTAGGCTACAAATCAAACAACAAAAAAATATTCATCAATCAAAAAATGAGTCATGCATTTTTTTAACTATTTGATAAAATTGTGAAAAATTTTTTTCAAACAATGCAAAATTTTTCTACATAAACCATTAGATGAAGCAAATATTTTTTTTTTAATGTTGTAAGAAAATTAAAACATATAACTAGGTAAATGATTAGTTGAAAGTCACAATTTCTGTCAAAAAAAAAAAAAAAAAAAACTCCAATTTGGGCAAAAGTATTTTGATTACAGGTCCAATATAAATAATTTGCAAATGCAAATTCATAATTTTGTTGTAATATACAGGGTGTACCAAAAGTCCTGTTAAAAATTTTCTACAATCGATATATACCCTCGAAATCGATTTATAATGTTTTTTTTGTCCAGATTGAATGTATTAGCCCTAGTATTAATAAATATACTTAAATTTTAAACTTCCAGTATAATTTATTCATTCTATGTCTATTTTAGTGAAAAGGAAGTTTGTTGTGGAGCAGTATGAGAATAAGAAAACAAGAAGTGATATTTTGAGAATGGGGAAACACCTCAATTTGAATGCAATGTTCATAAAACGAACATTGGACAGGTATGAGGATACTAAAGGCATCAACGACCGTTTACGATCTGGACGTCCAAGGTCTCAAAGGACCCCAAAATTAGTAAAGGCAGTTAGAGAGAAAATCCGAAGAAATCCGAAGAGATCGATGAGAAAGTTGGCAAAAGAGTACCAAACGTCCCCTATGACTATGCATCGACTGTGTAGAAATGATCTGGGGATGTATCCCTTCAAGTTGAAAAAGTGTCAGTTGCTCTCTGAAGCAACCAGAAAGAAGAGATTGGACAGATCAAAAATTCTGTTAAAGAGATCCCGAGACGGCACGCTAAGCAACATCATTTTCAGTGATGAGAAATTGTTTACCGTAGAGGCAGCATTCAATCACCAAAATGATAGGATACTTGCACAATCAGCTGAAGCAATACCTACTAATGCCAGAAAAATCAGGAGAACCCAAAAACCCGCTAGTCTGATGGTTTGGGCTGCTGTTTCCTCTTTAGGGAAGTCTCCCCTCATTTTTGTTCCAAGTGGAGTAAAAATCAACAAAGATCATTACATTAGCCATATTTTAGAGTCTGGACTTCTTCCTTGGACTGAAAAACAGTATCCTAACGGTGATTGGACGTTCCAACAGGACGGTGCAACATCTCACACAGCAAACGTCACGCAACAGTGGTGTAAGAAACATTGTCCGCGTTTTGTGAGCAAAGAAGAGTGGCCTCCAAGCTCGCCAGATCTGAATGTCCTGGATTATTTTGTGTGGTCAATCTTAGAGAAAAAGGCATGTGCAACTCCTGCACCATCAATTAGTGTTTTGAAGCAAAAATTAATAAAGGCTTGGTCAGAAATTGACCAAAGTATTCTGCGTGCCGCGATAAAAGACTTCCCACGCAGATTACAAGCTGTAATCAAAGTCAAGGGCAATCATTTTGAATAAATTTTTTTTCAGTGGTTCTTTATTGGTTTTTGTATATTGTGTAAAATATACAATTTGGTCAAATTCAATAAATTATTATGTTTTCTGACTATATTTTTCTTTAACAGTATTTATGATACACCCTGTATATCTTTTGTGACACATTTTGTATTAAAATATATTGTATTTTTTTAGTTTAATTGCATCATAAAATGGTTTCACAGTTCAGTGATGATCATAATCTCAGCATTATAACTTTGTAGTTGATTTTCAGTCTTTTACAATAACTTTTAAGCTTTTGATTATGATGCAATCTTTTTTATTGTTACATAGTGATACTGATAGTGTAATTGGTACACCACTTTCCAATTAATTTATTTTGTCTCCCAATTGTTCTTAACACATCAAACACCTACTTCTATTGAACTACAAATCATAAAAACTCACCTTACCACATTACAGCAATTACATATTCAAAACACATATATTCCATTCAAACATTCCATCTAGTTATCATAAACAGAAGATTTCATTATATCCTGGACATTTACAAACATAATAAATCTTCCAAACACAATTATCACAGAAGATGTCAATGCTCACTTGCCATTATGGTACCTGCTGACCAAAGACCATAGAAGAAAACTGATTAAAGACATCCTGCTTAACTCCAATCATATCACGCAAAATACAAACACTCCAACATGTCTACTACCCAATCAATACAACAACCTACTTCAGACATCGCTACTGTTTCAGCATACTTGCATAAATACACTAGCTGGCAGACCATCCACTCCCTCACATTTGATCACTTATCTTTACTTACCACCCTCAGTGTACATCACAAAATCAAAACAACTCGCTTTCATTTCACTAAAACAATAAAAACTATCAAAAGGCCAATTGGACAACATGTTGAGCATCTCATCTTCTATAGGCTCCACAGTGTAAATGTTCATGGGGCAAACAAACACCTCCTAATCAAGGCAATTTTGGATGCTGACAAACTTTTTATCTTTAAAGGAAATCACAACAGCACAAATCATAATCACTTACCCATGTATATTCTCTCAGTAACAGTCATTGAGTTAGGATGTTTTTTTTTCTCAACTCAGCAGCACTATGACGCATTCGAAACAAATTAGCAAGTCAACTGGAGCTAGTAGTAACAATCATGAAAAAAGTTTTAATGAAAATGATAGAAAACAATTATATGAGATTAATGATATAGTAAAAACACTGGTAGAAGAAATTAAAATGCTAAAGACACAATTAGAAAGAAGCAACTCTAAAGTGAAGCACCTTGAAATTGAAAATGCTCAACTAAAGCAAACAGCTAATTTAACATTGTATAAATTAGATTCTTTAGAACAATATCGCTGCCATGTAAATTTAAGAATTCACAATGTTCCAAAAAATAAGAAAACCATTGACAATGGAAAAGAAATAATTTTGAAAGTAGCCAAATGTCTCAATGTTAATTTGCAAAGTACTGATATTCAGAGAGCACACAGACTGGGGAAAAAAGACTTAACTCGGAGAAACTAAGATTGCGTGAAGTAAAAGATTTTTCTTTCCAAAGCTTTTCATCTGACACTCTTCAGGGGAAATCATCAGAATGAAGCAGAATTGAAACCGAACTAAGTTATAAAGGGGAAAGAAGAGTTCTTATTGGCTGAAAGAAGTTAGCCAATGAGAGAAAAGATTAAGAAATTTTCAAAGAATAGAAGAATTCTTTTTGCTTACACAGAAGGGGATTGAGAGATTTAATGAAAGTCACTTCAAGAGCAGAAAAGTGAAAAGAAGAGCGACCTCGAGCGAAAATAGAAAATTTTTTGTTGCTGTAATGAAAGGCAATAGGGCATTGTCAAGAAGATGTTGACCAATGGTGGATTCATGAAATCGTTGTGGGCAAGTGTTGGTCTTGCAAGAGCGAGAAAGATTTTGGCAGTTTACCGAGGCAGGAGGATTAGTGATGGATCTAGGAACGTGTTGCTTAATTCGCTCTTCTAGGCATTGAGACGTGCAACCAACGTACCGACTATCGCAGTGGCACAAAAACTGGTAAATAACATTGCTGTGATGATGGGAAGGCAACACGTTTTTCTTAATCACTGGAAAGAGCTGTCGGGTGTTGAAAATAACACATGGTTTGATGGAGAAAAAGCAGCGTTTCACAGCAGACGTAATCTGCTTTTCAAACTTCATCGAGACGCTTCCAATCCATGGGATGTGTAGGTAGACAGGGCACTTTTTTACTGTGTGGACCAGGTTAGAATTTAGTTGTTGAAGTTTTCGCTTGAAAACCAAATTGATTGCACGTACCGAATAGCCATTTTCTTAAAGAATTAAATGAATTTTGCCAAGCTCTTGGTCCAGTTTGCTTTTAGAACAAATCATAAAAGCTTTGTAAACTAAAAGCAAACTGGATTCACAAGTTATCCATCACTGTATCCATATTCACAAATAAAGCAAATCAGACCCACAAATCATTACACTCTTAACAATCACATAAATAAACAAATACATGAACACAAAACAAAGAATAAGCATCTTGACAAAATTGCTCTTAAACACAATCCACACTTCCTGTGGGGCACCATAGCAATGCTATCCAACAAAAAACAACCTACACAACAGAACAAAAGCATTCAATTGAAACTAAAACAGCCATCACTGACATGGACAAAGCAAAAGCATTTAATAAACAGTTCACAAACATCACTCCATATAGCATAAACAAAATCAACTGGCACATAGACCATACAATCAAGAATCTTCTCACAGAGGAAATAGGACTTACTACTACACAAGTACAATTAGCCATCTCAAACAGTACCAACAACAATTCCACTGGGCCTGATGGCATAAATATCAGACACCTCAAACACCTAGGGCCACTTGCCATCAGATACCTAGCAAACATGTACAACACTGCCCTTGATACTCCATCTTTGGAAACATGCTACAATCATCCCCATTTCAAAACCAAATAAAGACCACAACATTGGCAATAACTACCAACCCATATCATTTCTATCACCCATTGCCAAAACACTAGAAAAAAACACTATTACTATATAAAACAAAAATTCCAGTCATTTCTAATCAACATGAATCCAAACATTAACACTCAACACACACTGCTTTGCATAACATCTGCCACCAAATCATGAAAGGTTTTAACAATCCAAGGCCTCCACAATGCACTGTAGCTGTAGTTTTGGACATGAGCAAGGCGATACAGTAAACAAACACAAACTTATACACAAATTCACACTACCAAACATTCCTAACATCATCATCAAATTCATAGCAAACTACATAAAAGGATGGCAAGCATGCACTCAATACAATGCTGACACACTCTCAAAACTGAAACAAATCAACACTGAAGTACAACAAGGTGCAGTCCCGCCTCCAAAATTATTCAACATTTACACATCTAACATTCCACTTCCCCCAAAAGATGTACAAATCACAACATATGCTGATGACATAAGAATCACAGCATCTCACACCAAACACTGTAGGGCACAACAACTCATTCAACCATATCTCCACAAAATATATGAATGGGCCACCACTAATAATCTTCATATAAACACAGACAAAACTACCACCACAATTTTTACACCAGATCCAGCTGAATATAGCACAATTCTATTACTTAAATTAAACAACCAAACATTGACAACAACAAAACACCCAAAAATTCTTAGAATCACTCTTAACCCAAAACTAACATTTTCACAACATATAAACGTTAACATCACTGTCACAACTTTATTCAGAAATACAAAAGGATCAGTTCAACTAGGTAAGCCAAATACCTGTGCTAAAATAAAGCTGAATTTATCTTAATTTATGCCAACTCAGTTAGTTCTGGCTAATTACAATAACTACACTAGAAAACTTCTCTTATCAGACAAAAAGAAACCAAAATCAATATGGCTTTCGAGAAAATTGCTCTACGTCTCACACAATTCTAGATATAGTAACTTCAACTTATGATAATATTAATAATAACCAATATACAGGAATGGTTACACTTGATATTACTAAAGCATTTGATACTGTATGCCACAAAAGACTCTTGATAAAACTTGACCATTATGGAATAAGAGGAACAGCCTTTAATCTGATACAATCTTATTTAAATAATAGATTGCAATATGTGCACGTAAATAATAATGAGTCCAATTGAAAAAGAGTTATAATGGGTGTACCTCAAGGATCTGTTTTAGGCCCGCTTCTCTTTCTAATTTATATCAATGACCTTCAAAATTGTTTGAAAAGTATCCCTAGACTCTTTGCTGATGACACTGCCTTGTTATTTAATGCTTCCAATATAACTGAGCTCGAAATCAAAATAAACAATGAATTGTCTAGAGTTTCCCAGTGGATGAATAAAAATTGTCTTACTATTAATCCTTCCAAGTCGCAAGCTATAATAATACCGCCTTTGCTATCACAAGTAGTTTCGCCAAGTAATATTAATATTAAACTTAATTCTAGTATAATTGCGATTTCAAACAGTATTAATTATTTAGGCGTCCTAATTGATTCCAAATTATTGTTTCATGATCATATTCATAAAATTCGTAGCAAACTCTCTCGTGCAGTTGGTATTTTATGCAAACTAAAAAATTTATTTCCTTCTTGTATCTTAAAAAAACTTTACTTTGCTTTCTTTCATTCACACTTACTATACTGTCTTACAATATGGAGTGCTACATATAAAACTTATCTCGAACCATTAAGAAAATTACAAAATAAAGCTATGCGAGTCATCAATAATATGCAATGGTCATCAAATTCTGATCCTTTGTTTAGAAAAAACAAAATTTTAAAATTAGATGACTTAATCAAGCTTGAAACTTCAAAATTAATGTTTAATTTAGACAGATGTAAATTACCGACTTCTTTTACAAAATATTTCAAAAAGGTATCTCAAATTCATTTCCGTGTAACCCGTTCATCAGTCAATAATAAGTTATACTTACCAAGGTATCGATCCAATTGTTTGCAAAGATCTCTTAAATATAGAGGAGTTAAAGTTTGGAATGATGTTCCTTGTAATTTAAAAAAAAATTGCTACTCCATATATAATTTTGGCTACATGTATAAATGTTATATCTTAAATTCTTATCCTTAAATCCATTAATATTTCAAATCAAACTTATATCTACAGTGGTCCATTTTTTATCTTTTTCTATAACATACATTTATTTTTATAACTTTAATTAATAGGTGGCTGCTCGACTTGAAGACCAATTAATTATTTTTTGGTCACTTCGCAGTCTCCGCATACATTCGGTATAATTATATATCATCTTATTTTTTTTTATTTTTTTATTTTTTTTTTTTTTTTATTTTTTCGTGTAACAAATTACGTCAATTAAATGCACTCATTTTCTTCATTATAATTATTTTTACTGTTATTGTTTTGTTTTGTGTGCGTTATATATTAATACGGAATTGTATGAAATAAACTTGTCTGTCTGTCTGTCTGTCTGTCTCCAACTACAAAAAATATATTATTTACCAAATCAAACAAACTTGATCAATTCTTGTAAAACTTGACCCTCAAGCTTCATAAAATTTGACTTTCAAACTTCACAGTTTTTTAAAGCAATTCATAGTGTGAACAACTGCAAATATTTACTCAATAACTTTATACTGACTAACTTTAAGGATGAATTAGCCCCCCTAGGGCTAACATTAAACTACTAGCTTGTTCATACTATTCCATCTCATGAAATTACCTTCCAAAGTGTCAACCTAACTCTTAAACAACTTAATATAGTCAAAAGAGCACAGGTAATATCAAAAAATTCTATCCACTTTAACTACAATTACTCAGCTAGAATGAATAATTTTTTTTTTTTTATCTCTATATTTATCCTCCTGACTCACAGGAAAGTGATGGAGGCGCTAATAAATAGGTTAGGCAATTACCCTAACCTGCTTCCAGAGATGCCAAAATATTGCTGTCCGCTTGTAATTTAATAGAGATATGACTTTAATTTAGAACTGCTTGCCAGGACCACCAAGCAGGGGAATGTGCTGCAAAGTGTCTTTCCCAAGGACACAACAGAATGGCGCCAGTGGGTTTTAAACCAAGACCATGTTGGTCACGAGTCCGGCTCTTTAACCACTCGACCATGCTGCCGACTAATACTGCAAGTTATGTATACAAATCAGCCAAAGCTACCACATAAAAAGATACTGGACAAAAAACTTGAAATCTTAAATTAGTTTTTATATAAGACAAAGTAGTTCCTGACATCATTAATATAATCATATAAAAGAGTAATTTTATATAATCAACCATCATTATCATCCTTTTTAAGAAAAACATGGAACTAATTTGGTGTATTTTCCTTTGCCTGCTTGTATTTTTGGCATTGCAAGAGCAGCAGCTTGAGTTGGGATCTCCAATCACCCCGATCTCCTGTAACAAGTGGCAATTTTGCTGGTGGAATTCCAAGACACGACCAGGACAGGTTTTCAACATAATTCCACCAGCAAGTTCTGGATTGCCTTCTAGGCTTTTGCCACTCAGAAGAGCATCCATGAGTTCATAATCAAGCAATTCCACTAGAAATTAGTTCATAATCAACAAATTACACTTGAAAGAGCATCCATAATCAACCAATTTTTTAAAATTTTGTAACCACTAGTTATGGATATTAATGGTTTCATTATATGTCAAAAGCTTTGAAAAACTTAAAATTTAAAAATTTTTTAAATTATTTCAAGGCATTTAGGTAAGTGCACACTGGTTGCCCTCTTATGATTTTCTGTAATAATTCAATTTCTGCATGTAAAAGAGTAAAACAAATGTCAAATACACTGTTTTCAGGGTCAAGGAATTTGTTTAAAAATTTGTTTGTTTATAAAAAGTCAATAAAATGTTTCCTTCATGTGATAAATAAACAAATTAACATAAAAATCAAACCTGAAGTTTACGACTAAATAAAAAAATAGCAATCATTTTCATGATATGGTTTTTGCTTTTTTGCCTAATGTAGTTCATATACTTTCATTTTCAATAAATTGGAAACTTGTTTTTAGTGCTCTGTTTGAAAAATTGCTAAATTTTGATGATGTCAAATTAGATCAAACCATATTATGAAAGAATCAAAGGGGCAATAGCCCTAAACTATTCTTATGAAGCTTAATAGAAACAAGTTCACACTCAATTTAATTATTTTTTGTTTCATAATTTAGAAGATATTAAATTATTTTAAAACTTTCCACTTTTGTTGATGTCAAATTGGTACTGCAAGTAGTTGATAAATGAATGTTAGTCACCTGATGTTTGAATTTGCTTTCAAAAATAGTTGAAACTTGACTACTTTTACCAGACATGACATTGCACAGTGTCTAATTTTTGGGTGTTTTTGGCCCAAAATAAAAAATCAGAAATTTTGACTTCATGAATTCATGTGAACAATGTTTGAAGATTTAAATAAACATTTCCTATAATTTTCATTTCTTAAATGTTTTTTTTTAGGTTATTATTTTTTGAGCATAGACTTCTAAATAATTGTACCAGTATCTGGACTAGAAGCAGCAGCACAAATCGGCTTATTGCCTACCAAAATGTAGAAACAAGGAAGCAGTCCATGCTAGCTGTTGATAGTAAAAGAGCAAATTGTTAGGAAAGTGGAAAGCTACTATAATAGAGCTGAAACTTGTTTATACATTTTTTTGACTTAATCCTTATTTTTATTCTTGTTGCATCACAGATAGTCATAGTTAAAGAACTTAAGTTTTACAGCTGTACGCACAGCTTACTTTCAAGGGCAATTTGCATTCTTATTTTCACTGAAATGCTGTGATGAAAAAATTGTTAACTGCCCTTGATTGCAAACTGCCTGTGAAAGTAAGCTGCACAAAATGAAAGGAAAAAAAATGTAAGCTGCGGCTTACAATTTGATAAATACAGTATTTTAAAAAATATACCAATGATTCAGTAATGGTGATAAGCAGATAAGAGCAGATTAGAGCAGACAAACAAGATAGAAAATTTAATAATCTTTTATGAAAAAAGAAAAATTTTTTCAGCTTGTGCAATGAGATGCAATAAAATGTATTTTTAATAAAGCATTTATAAAAAAGTTTTTTATATTTTTTAATGGCCTATCCCAAATTTTTTTAGAAAGAAATAAAATTAAAGATATTATAATTATTCCAAAGTGCACTTTTAAAAAAAATCTTACACAAAAATTTATAAAAAAAACACTTTATTTATTCCATTAATTTTTGACCATGTTTTAAACAGTGTGCATTGTTGACAGAGCTGTTTGGTACTTTTTGCAGTTGTTGCACTATGAACAATAGTGACATTGTGACCTGTTTGATTCCTAGCAAAAAACAAAAGTCCAGTAAAAGCATAATTAGTTTGGTATTTTAAAGATATGAAAAATCTAAAATGATTACCCTTTTAAAGAAATATTACAGGGTGTCTATAAAGTCTCTTTACAATTTAAAAAAATTATTACAAAGTGAAATGATGAGATATCGCAATGAGGGTTGTTTTATGTTAATCAGTATTTCATAAAGTTTTTATTGACACATTTAATACACTTCTAAACATTTAATTAAAAATATCATTACTCTATTTAATACACTTCTATATGGACACCATTAGTTGCACGAAGCATATCTAGATGGTACTCAATTTCCTGCCATGTTTGTTGTAGCATAGCCTCATCAATGGTTGCAATGGCATTGAAAATTCTTTATTTTAGGTCAGTCATGTCCCATACTTTTGTTCTATACACAATATCCTTTATGTAACCCCAAAGAAAAAAGTCCAGGGGAGTGATGTCTGGTGAACACAGTAGCCATGGAATCAGTCCATCCCTTCCAATCCATTGGTCGGAAAAAGTTTCATCTAGGAACTCACGAACATGCAGTCCCCAGTGTGGTGGTGCACCATCTTGCTGGAATATGATGGTTGGTTGAAAGTCAATCAGTTGTGGTGCCACATATTCGGTCAGAAGGTCAAGGTAAACATTTGCAGTAATTGATGCCTCGTTAAAGAAAAATGGCCCAATTATTCAATTGCACATGATTCCACACCAAATATTCACTTTTGGACTATCTCACTGAAGTTCTCTACTTGCATGGGGGTTTTTCGATCCCCAAATTCTTACATTGCATTTGTTTAACTTTCCTGAGACATAAAAAGTTGCCTCATTACTAAAACAAACTCACTTGAGGAATGCTTCATCCTCAGAAATTTGTTGCAGCATGTTCACTGTAAATTCTTTTCATCTTGGCATGTCGTTTGGCTGAAGTGCGTGTAACATTTGCACTTTGTAAGCATACAATCTTAAATTCTTGTGTAGGACTTTATGTACTGTTGAACATGGTAGTTCCAATTGTCTGGCAGCAGTACAGATGAACTTTATAGGAGGATGTTGAAAGGCTTGCCTTACACACTCGATGTTTTCTTCAGATGTTCTTGGTTACCCACTCCTCCTTGTATCGAACACTGTCCCTGTCTCCATAAATTTCTTGTGCCAAAAACAAATCGAAGAACGTGATGGTGGGTCTCTTCTATACTTACTTTTGTAGTTTCGCTGGGTCTGAACATCTGATTTTGTCTCAATGAACCAGAATACACATTGCACTTTTTCTTGAGTAGTCATTTTATGGGGGTTCAGTTCATATAACTCAATCATTAAACATAAGAAATTTTAATTAAAAAATTTTATCTGAAACAATAAATTTTAGTGTCAATAAAAACTTTATGAAATACTGATCAACATAAAACAACCCTTATTGTGATATCTCATTTCACTTTGTAATAATTTTTTTAATTTGTAAAGAGACTTTACAGACACCCTGTATTTAGCTATAGTAAATACTGTTGCATTGTTGTGCGAGAACCAATCTATCTAAATCTATAAGATTCCATAAAATTGTATCATTGTCGTCATTTGAAGGTATCCACTCCAGGTCAGACACAAACAGGACTGGGTCTGAAGGTTTATCCTTTTACTACCCCAGATTGCTGCACTGCCTGAATCAGATGCTGGCAGTGGTGTTATTAAGCCAGCATCGAGTTTCGTCATCCAAAACCATCAGACCTTGTGCTCCATGTGGTGCTTGATGTATAGGGCATGCTGTTAGAACATGGTCTGCAGTTTGCTCAGAGGCGCCACACTCACAATTCGATGAAGGAGCCAGACCCCATTTGTGCATGGACAAATGGAACCACCCAACACCAGTCCGCAGGTGGTTGAGCTTAACCCAAGCTGGCCCAGATGGTAGGTGCTTACTTGCAGCCTGGGCCGTGAGTAAATCTGTTCATTGGTGCTAAAGATGACAGACCGAAACCAAACCTACCAAAACGAAAGGGTATCTGCCCATTCCGATAAAATTGTATGATAACAACCAATATGCATTCATAAAATTTGTTAAATAGGCATAAGTATAAGAAGCAAAATAAAAAAGTTGAGATGAGGAAAGAGTTGCAGAATAAACTAAGGTTTAAAAAACAGATAAACTGCTTTTAAACTGAATACCACGTAACATTATGTTAATTCTATAATGACCAGTACAAATTTAGTTACCCATTCAGATAACGAACAAAAAGTATGACTTGAGATGACATCCAGGTTTTTGTTGGGAAGTACAATACCTGCAACTTGCTCTTTTCATCACTTAGAGCCCCCCGCAATATCTTCTATTGGGTACAAACAAACCAGCAAAGACAGCAACTTCACAAGCTTTTATAACTTTTTGCACTATCAGAGGCACAACCAGGAGGCTGATTTGGAGGTCATGTCAAATCCCTTTTCACCTAATTTTAGCCCTCTTTGTATGCTGATTTGCAGCAAGATAAAATTTTTGCGCTGATCAGTAAAGTGACATTTTATGCCAATTTATCTACAATAACTGATTAATTTTTTGTCCTTGAAGGATAAAGAGCACATTTTTGCAACACACCTTCAGTGCTGTTATTTTTTCAAACATTGTCCAAAAATTTTTAAGCAAGATGTAAAGAAAAAATTTAAAGTTGGCAGCATAGTCAAGTGGTTAGAGCAGAGCTTTCCAAACAGTGTGTCACTTATGGTATGATGGTGTGTAGCAAGACTTAAAATAATATTTGACACCAGCTGTTTTCAGTTCTCTAATTAGTATTATTTTTGACTGCCATTGCCTTAAGAACTGTAATCTCACAATTATTAAATTTTCATGCATTTTAGGCTTACATACGTGTGGAAACAATGCCCTTGCTAATTTGATTAAACTCGTTTAAAGTTTGTCATTCTTACTTGTTTGTGACATAATATTTGTTTGCTACCCAATAATAATGACCACCTTTTTGAACTTTTTAGCCTTAACATCATATCAATTCTTTAGCTATCTGTTGTTGTTTAAGAATGAGTTTGGTAAAATAATTACTAGCTTATCAAAACTCCGAAGAATTTGATTAAACTTTAATAGGCTACACAGCTCTTGATATTTACTCATTATAATAGCTTATTTTAATAACTTATGTTTAATAATTAATTTTTAATAATTTTTAATAATTAATTTTTAAAAATTTTTAATTATTAATAATTTTAACATTTTAATAACTTAACTGCAGTACTTAGAATAGATAAATTTCTAATTAATAAAAAAAAGTTGTTGAAAGTGACGTTGACAAAATACAAAATGAAGTGCATAAGACATGTAAAAGAAAAGTTTGCAAGCCTTGTTTGTACAGTGAAGATTATATGAAACTAGGTTTTACATTTTTTGATGATGAAAACAATCCTTGTCCTCTGTGTTTAGTTTGTGGGGATAAACTTTCAAATGAAAATATGGTTCCAAATAAACCTAAACGTCATTTTACCTCAAAACATGGTCATTTGTCAGAAAAACCAGTGGAATACTTTATTCAGCTTTCAAAATCTCTAAAAAAAAAGCAGTCTATAACATTCACAAAAAGAATGAAGACATCAGAAAAAGCTCAAGAAGCCAGTTACTTGGTTGCGAAAATAATTGCCAAAAATAAGGAGCCACATACTACTACCAAACAACAGTACCGCAGTCTTGCTGTGCTATTGTTCAAACAATGTTTGGTCATGAATTGAAAAAGAAGTTAAAAAAATTCCCTGGGCAGATAACACGATTGAAAGACGTATTCAACACATGTCTGAAGATATCAAGCAACAAATGAAGATTATTTTTAAAGATGAAAATGTGATGTTTGCACTGCAGTTAAAAGAATCAACGGACATAAGCGGATTATCACAATTATTGGTTTTTATACGTTTCATTCATAACAAGTAAATTATTGAACAATTTTTGTGTTGTCAAGAAATGTTAATGAGAATAACTGGTGAAGACATATTTAAAATTGTAGATGGTTTTATGAAAGAAAATAATCTGCTATAGACCAGTTGTGTAAGAATATGTACAGATGGCACACCCTCAATGGTTGGTTCAAAAAAAAAGTTTTACCGCTCTGGCAAAGAAAGAAAATGAAAAGATTATATTCACACATTGCTTTTTACATCGCAAAAATCTAGTTGCTAAACCATTGGAAATAAACTGAAAGATATGGATCAAGTGGTTCAAATGGTCAATTACATTAAACATAGGCCTCTTCAATCACATTTACTTGCAAAAATTTGTGAAGAAATGGGAGAAAAATTTAAAAATGTTTTACTACACACAGAGATTCGTTGGCTCTCACGAGGAAGAGTATTTTGTCGCATATATGAATTGAGAGAAATGATGCTTCGACTTTTTAGGAAAAATATGCACAATGAATTCCGTGATCTGATTCAAAACAAAATTTGCACAAAATTGGCATAAGATATTTTTGAGCATTTAAATAAACTAAATACCAGTATGCAAGGAAAAAGAGAAAATGTTCTTACGTCAGTAGATAAAATTTGTGCTATAAGAGATAAGATAACAATTTCGATAAGTGAAGGAAAGTAATTTTGAAAGTTTTTCCAAAACTTCAGAATGCGAATTAAAAAATGATATCAGCTTGCTAATTATTGACCATTTGATATTGCTTCATAATAAAATCAATAATTACTTTCCCAATCTTGAAATTCAAGACTATGATTGGATCAGAAATCCATTTACTTCAACCAACACAAGAAACCTTTCTCTTGTTGAAGAAGAAGAATTAGCTAAAATTAAAAATGATTGAAGCCTGTTCATGATCTATAAAGAGAGTGATTTCGATAGATTTCAGGTTTGTGTTTCAAGAATTCATTTGAACATAGGCAATAAAGCCTTAAAAATTCTTCCACAATTTTCGACAACATGCATTTGCAAAGAGTCCTTTTTCAACAATGACTAATATAAAATCAATGAAACATGAAAGCTTAAAAATGCTTGATGACAAAATGCGATTGTTTTTATCTTACATTCAACCAAATATTAAAGCACTTTGTTCATCCCATCAAGCTCATGTATCTCATTAAAGTTTTAAGTTGAGATTTTTCTGCAAAATGATTTTACTTGTATCTAAAGTAAAAAGTTATTTGTGTTTACTAAAATGTATTTAAATTGTGTTTAAAATGTGTCGTGACTATATTTGAGTTTAAAAAGTGTGTCACTAACACAAAAAGTTTGGAAAGGCCTGGGTTAGAGCACCGTGATTGCAATTGACATAATCTTGGTTTAAAATCTACTTGTGCCATTATGTTGTGTCCTTTTGGTTATTGTTGACAGTGCATCAACAGCAAAAAGTGCCAAACAGCTGTGTCAACAATGTCATGTCTGGTAAAAGTAGTCAAGTTTCAACTGTTTCTGAAAGCAAATTCAAACATCAGGTGACTAACATTCATTTATCAACTACTTGCAGTACCAATATGACATTAACAAAAGTGGAAAGTTTTAAAATAATTTAATATCTTCTAAATTATGAAACAAAAAATAATTATATTAAGTGTGAACTTGTTTCTACTAAGCTTTATAAGAGTAGTTTAGGGCTATTGCTCCTTTGATTCTTTTATAATATGGTTTGATCTAATTTGACATCATCAAAATTTAGCAATTTTTCAAACAGGGCAGTTTTTAGTTTTTCAATTTTTTTGTCCCAAAATAAAGCTATCTCTCTAAAAAAAAAAAAGTTATCACTTTTGGGGGGACCCACTTTTTGACATTTTCTGCAGGGACCAGTGCAGTCACACTAGTCACTCCATAGTAAGGCCATCACTGTTGACAGGTACTACTCAATTAGCTTGTGCCTATTTTAATTTTAACAGCTTTCGCTAAAATACAATTAATAAAGACATTGAAATATGACTCTCTAGAAAATACCAAACTCTTTTATAAAACCCAGTATTTTAGTAAAATTAGTTGCTTAATTGACCACTGTTACAAATTTGTAATATTTAAGAGGGGGTTAAAAAATTTTTAAAAGTTTTGTTTCAGTTGCATTTCTAATGCGATTTCAACTGCCAAAACACACTAAATAATTTTTTTCATTCAAAACATAAAAGCAGATGATAGAAGGTTAACTTAAAAATAAAAAGTTTAATTTATGGTTTCAGTTTTTAAGGGCTTGTCTAACATTTTACAAAATTTTTAAGCTTGGCTGTAAACAATTACCATTTAACATTAATTCATTCATTCATCATTCCTATTTGTCCTTCTGACTGACAGAACAATGTCAGTGGTTTAAACTTAAGAAAATCATCAACTGATTACCCAGCCTATTTTCAGAGCTGTGAAGAAATCCACCCAGCACCAAAAAAAAGTAAAAAAAATCTTTCATTCAAACCTGAACAAAAGTTATGAAATATACTCGTATACAATTATTGCAGTAAGGAAACATTTGCATAGTAAAAAGATGCACAAATTGTTACATTCTTCCACATTGCAAACTATAATCTGCAAATTCACAACTCAGTTGTGAATTTGAATTGTTATTTTGCATATCCAAACATTAAGCTAACCAAGCAATCTGATGCTAACTTTTACTGCTTGTGGGTCTTTTCAATGCCAAAACAAATGAACTGCACACTCACACACAGCTAAAAGGCAAAGTACTTATCTTTAAAAACACTTAAAAGTTGTATTGCACTTGTGAATTTTACTGAAAATTGTAATTTATTGCAAAGATAGATTTTAAGGATTTCACTTGAATAAAATAATTCTATACATCTAATGAAATAAAATCTATGTTTCATACATCTAACAGCATTACGAATGAGAAAATATTTAAATCTCTCTACCTCATTTTACATGATCTACATCTTGGTACAAAATTTGATTTGAAAATTTTTTCTGGATTTTAATTTTTAACTCTTTCACTCTGGGCCTTTTTTGGTGTCACGCTCTACCTACTTAGTACCAGAATAACTATAAGATACTAAAGGCAAACCCTACGTGAATATCGCAGAAAATCACTAGCCTGTTGAAAGGAGCTTATGCAAGTGTTAAACTGGTGGGGCCTAGCAATTTAGAAGGACAGACAGGTATTATAAACTGAATTAATTATATTGAAGAAACGAAGACAGAAAGATTAAATGAAAAACAAGCGCCAAAATTATACACGAGATGCTACAATTTACCAATAGATTAAACACATACAAATTACCTAACCGAACTTACAGAGCTGCAAAAGAATATAATGAATTTTATAAATTTTCCCGCTAACGCTTAATACCAACTTGCCGTCCCAACAGATACATTCACATACCAAAATATACACAGAATACGTTCATCATCTCGAATCCGCCTTTTTATCTGCATCTACAATTGAATCTCTTAATAATGTCTTCTCGTTGCCACCCCATATATATACACCTTTTTAGCAACCACATGTGAAGGAACGCATTATACCTGTTCTTTTTGAACAACGAGAACAAAGTCACTTCACCGCATAAATCCGTAATCCAGACAGCTGTCCAGGACAACAATGGCAAATAGTCACAAATAAATTTTAAATAATCGCGTCAACGTTAATATGATTTAAACAATTAATCCAAAAAGGTTTCAATTTAAACAATTAATCCAAAAAGGTGTCAATTTAAACACTTAATTTAAAAAAGTACAATGTCTTTAATTGATAAAATTGAAATCGTAGCGTGACATTTGGTACCAAAAAAGACAAAAATTTTCTCTAAGTTTATTAATTAGTTCCAATTTTATTTGTTTAAAGAGCAATTTAAATTTTATATCATCTAAAAGCTTGTTTTTTTCTGATTAAAATGATATGTAATTTATAAAAATTGAATAAAAAATGAGTTAGCAATAAATAAAAGTATTGACCCTAGTTTTCCTTCAAAAAAAATTTTTTTTTTCTTGTGCCACAGTGTGGCAAAATATTTTAACTTTTTTAGTTGCTAACAGTAGCTAAAGATTTAAACTTTACATTGGAAAAAAAGCTTTTTAAGTAATGAACAATTTATTCAAAGAAAAGCGATTGATAAATTTACATATTCTCACACACACAAGTGATTTTGACAAGATTGTGTGTGTTTGTATGCGGCGCTTAAAGTCACAAGGATTCAATTGAAGCAGAAAAGCCAGAGAAATAAATGATTGCAGAACAAAAGAAGATTTTCTGTGTTGAAACACCGACAATTGTCTGTGTAGAAAATTGTTGCTGTTGCTAATCCTATGTGCTGAAGTGTAGCACTACTTAATTTGCATGCTATGCATGCGATGCAAAACAGGAAGCTGACTGAGTCAGATAACCCAGACTGAAAGAGTTAAACATCCGAAATCAAATATGGAAATAATGAAAATTACATTTTAGCACAGCGGTATATACAGACTTAATAACCACAAAATAATATGTCAGGTATTGTTACAAGAGTTTTCCAGTCATGATAAACCACCTTGCAATAAACTATTAAAGTAAACCTTGTTATCTTTTGTTTTATGTTTTGTACATTATATTTCAATCTTTTGTTTAGGTAAGACCTCTATTTGATTTTATCTCAGAAATAAAATATCACTATCAAAACAATAATGTATAACTTTGTATATTTTTAATAAAAAGAAAAATTAAGATAAATTTTTTTAAATCTCATAAAAATATGTCTACCTTGAAAGTGGCAAATGCATCTGAGGCAATATCAAAAGTTGACATTTCAACATATTCAAAAAATTTAAAAAAATCATCTGAGAAAAGAACCATTTTTGCCAAAGCTTCGTAGCGTATGCATTCGCGGAGCATTATTCCACAATTGAGAGCAATTTCTGGGTCTTCATACCTGAAGAAGGAAATATTATAAAGTAAAAAACAACTACAGAGCATGATGACTGGTATGTTTGAATATTTTTCAAATAAAACAAAAGAGCCAATGCTACAGATATAATTTTATCAATTTTAACATTTCAAAAACATTACATAACTCATTGTCAAAAAATAATAATAAAATACATTTCTTAAACTTTTAACCTAAAAGGCAAAATTACAAAATGCCAACTTATTATTGTATATTAAAGAATATTTAAGCATCTAATAAACTAATTATTAAATATTTACAAAGAAATAGAACCATTATCAATATTAAGATTAAGGTTTAAATTTTTGAATATAAGGTTTCCTGATCTATTTCACACTTTTTGCAATCTATTTAAACTATTCTTGATCAATTTAATACCCTTTATCATTCAATTTAAACTTTTCTTAATCAAATTCACTTTTTTCTTGATCAGTTTAAGATCTTTAATCAAATTCATATTTTGAGCATCCAATCCAATACTTTTGTTTCTAAAGGGAAAGTTGTAAAAATATTTGAAAAAAAAAACAATATTACAACAACCAAATGATTTACTAATAATTATTCAAGTACAACTTCTTATTCTTCACTTTTTTTTTAAATAACCTAACATTTTCTTGTAAAAACTTTCACATAATCATCCTGATATTTAGTTCAAGAAATGATGATGAAATAACATTTGTAGGTTTCTTCTCTGTATCACATGCTGCTTTTAACATTAAATTTTTCCAAATGAAAAAACCATTCTCAATTGAGTTTTTATTTTTTATTTTTATTTTAATCTCTATATTTATCCCCCTGACTCGCAGGAAAGCGACGGAGGCGCTATACATAGGGTAAGCAATTACCCCGACCTGCTTCCGGAGATGCCAAGATATTGCTGTCCGCTAGTAATTTAGTAGAGATATTACTGTAATTTAGAACTGCTTGTCAAGACCACCAAGCAGGGGAAAGTGCCGTAAAGTGTTTTTCCCAAGAACACAACAGAATGGCGCAAGTGGGTTTTTGAACCGAGACCATGTTGATCATTAGTCTGGTGCATTAACCACTCGACCACGCTGCCAACTAAAATAAAAATAAAAAAATAAAAAAATAAAATTTTAGAAAGTTTCATAAAGATGAATATGGAGACAGATACAGCATGTGCATTTCTTAAAGAAAAGTATTAAATTGATTTGAGAAAAAAATAAATTTGATTGAAAAAAGTTTAAGTTAAATTAAAAAGGCATTAAATTGATCAAAAGTTTAAACTAAACAAGAAAGATATTAAATTAAACAAGAAAAGTATTATATTGATTGCAAAAAGTGTAAACTAGATTGAGAAACCCTATAAATTTTTTTAACTAATAATTTGCACCAATGATTTGCAGTTGATAAAACAGCTATATTATTAAAGTTCATGTAAGAGATTTTAATAATGTTTAATAATAATTATTAATTTAAGGTAAACTATTTTTACGAGATTTACTGAAATTTATTCCATTTAACTTTAATAACATAACTGTTTCAACAGCCTGTATCAGGTAATTTGTAAAAGTACAAAAAGCAGTTTAAACAAAATGATTAAAAGTAGGCAAGAAACGTCTAACAACAAAAAAAAGGGGGTGATAAAAAATATTTTTTTAGTTTTAAACTCATTTTTAATGCATTTCTTTAATATTTAATCATAATTCTTTAATACATTTCTTTAATATTTAATTTTGAAACAATTTTGAAACAATAATGCATAAAAAAAATATAACGTAAGATAATAAAACTCAAATCATACAAAGATTTGCAACCAGTGTAATGCTATTCTATCACAGTTGTGTTTGTCTTGATATATGTTCTTTTGCAAACTTTCAATTGTTGTTAACATTGTTTTGTTTTTCAATATTTTAATCATGTCCCAGAAAACTTAACAGGCAAACCACACTGGTTGAATATATGCATAATATTAAGAAAGGTTTCTGGACCTGGTGAGTTTCTTTTCGGGAGGTTTTCTTTACTCACCATGCTCAGCTGAGCTAAATTCATAGTTAGCAATATAGGGCGGTTGTGCCTCCCAATGATTTACATAACCGTTCCTGCACTGCACATTTTTTGTCATTTTTTGTCTTTTTAAATATTAATTTTTAGTTTGAATTAGGTAATGTGGCCGTGCTTCTTATTTTTTCTCCTTCTCAACTCTCTCTATACTTTCTGTATGTTTAACGTTCGTCGTTGTGTCGCGTTTCCTTTTCATGCTTCATAGTACTGTACATTGCATATACTTAATAATGTTACTAAGCATGAATAAAATATCATCATCATCATCATGCATTAATTCTATAAATGGAAGTGACATCACTGAATCAAGCACACATTATATTTAAGAATTTTATTTTTTTATGTAGCCACCATCATTTTCAATGCATTTATTCTAAAGATGAATGAGGGCCTGTATGTTGCGCTAGTAAAACTCTCTTCCAGCTGTGGAAGTCCATTTGACTGTGTCTATGACAGCATTGTTGTCAACAAAATGCTGTTTCTGCAATCCTTCTTTTGAGGCCCAAACAGATGAAAATCTGATGGTGCAAGGTCAGGGCTATATGGCAGATAAGGCAGCACTGTTCTGTCAAACTTGGTCACAAATTTTGTGGTCTTGAGACTTGCATGTGGCCTGGCATTGTGGTGTTGCAAGAAGAATGGTTTCTTCTTCTCTGATGTAGGGCAGGCAATTCTAGCCTGAAGTTTGATCAATGTTTTAATGTAACCATTAAGTAAGAATGGTCAAGTCAATCAACAAGCAAGTGCTGACAAACCTGTTTCATCCTTGTTAACCCTTTAAGGGACAGTGGTACATATGTGTACCATCATTGTGATTGTAACGTAACAATAGAACTTTTGTGAAGGCATTGTAATTCTAATTTTTAGGTATTTGTGACGTCATTATTTAGTCATTGTTATTTTATTTTACGATCAAATTCTTATATCCCTTAAAGGGTTAAGACTCGTAAGTACACTACAGCTTGTTGCTGACTCCAGCTGAAAAAGTTGAAAACTTAAACAGTTGACACAACTTTCTGTTTGTGGTTTTTACACCTCAAACAGCCAGTTGTGGACCTGAATGCTGGGTGAGTAGTTCAATGAAAACAATGTTTGTCAGTATGCCCTTGCGACTTAGCAGTGCTTATCGCAGTTACACTGGTAGGGATTGTTTTCATTGAACTACTCACCCAGCATTCAGATCCACAACTGGCTGTTTGAGGTGTAAAAATTGCAAACAGAAAGTTATGCCAACTGTTTAAGTTTTCAACTTTTTCAGCAGGGTTCAGCAACAAGCTGTAGTGTCCTTACGAGTCCTAACAAAAACAAAACAGGTCTGTTGGCATTTGCTTGTTGATTGACTTGATCATTCTTACTTAACTCTTTCTGTATGGGTTGGCCGACTCAGTCAGCCTTTGCATTGTATTGCCAGTGCAGAAAAGCCGACTCTGTCAGCTTCCTCTTTGCATTGCATGCATAGAATGCAACTTAACGCATTTTCTTTCTCCTATTGTTCACAAGCTTTCAATCTTTTAATTACGTAGTTTGGCTTTTTCATTTCAATTGGATCATGTGACTTTTAGAGCTGCATGCAAGCACACACGATTTCATCACGATCACTCACGAGAGCAAAAATATTCGAATATGATGATTGATTTTCTTTAAATAACTCGTTCATTTTTTATCTTTTTAAAAAACTTTTTTTTCCAATGTAAAATTAAGATCTTTAGCTTCTGCTAGTGACTAAACAAGTTAAAATATTTTGTCACACAGTGCCACAAGAAAAAAACAATTTTTGAAAAAAAACTAGGGTTAATACTTTTATTTATTACTAACTCATTTTTATTCAATTTTTATGAATTTTATATCATTTTAATCACAAAGAAACAGGCTTTTAGATGATAAAATTTGAATTGCTTTTTTAACAAATAAAGTGAAAATATGTAATAAAATTAAAGTACAGTTTTTTCTCATTTTTTTTAAACAAAGAGCCCATACTGGCAGAAAAACGCTCAAAAAACCACCCCATACAGAAGGAGATAATGTTTACAATGGAACTGCACAGTTTAGCTTGACTTTACCCAATCCTTGTTTGCTGACTCGATGATGTGGTCAGCATATCAGAACCACCATTAGTATGCCTTAGCGGCTTAATGGTGCTTATCGCAGTTATGCTGGTGTTTTAATGTAACGTTCAGAGTTGGCAGCTGCCCCTGGTTCCAAGAAATCTAAAAGGATATTGCCTTGCGTATCCTAGAAGGCAGTACACATCACTTTGCCTGCTGAGCACTGTGACCTAAACTTTTTCAAAACTGATTGCTGCCCCATCTGCCATATTACTCCTGACCTTGCACCACCAGATTTTCATCTGTTTGGGTCTCTAAAAGAAGGATTGAGGGAATAGCATTTTGTTAACAATGTTGTCATAGACACAGTCAAAAATGGACTGCCACAGCTGGAAGAGAGTTTCACCAGCATGGCACACAAGCCCTCATTCATCATTGGAAAAAATGAATTAAAATTGATGGTGACTACATAGAAAAATAACATTCTTCAACATAATTTGTGCTTGATTTAGTGATGTTGCTTATGTTTTTTTATTTCTTCAACTTTTTGAGTTAGAAGATTGCAGGCATTACATTATAAAACATCCTTGTACATACAGGGTGAACCAAAACAATCTGACACAATTGGTGCTTTAATAAAAGTCAAACACAATAAATAAATTATAAAAAATTCACTGTATACTTGCATATAGGTCACACCAGTGGATAGGTCACACCCCTAGTTTGTGACTGTCAAAGTGGGTATTTCTGGTTAATCCATGTATAGGTTGCAATGTAACTTGGTAAGTTACATGGCTCATTCTTACACAAAAGCTATCAAATATTCATCTTCTTTTTACCAAAAATTTATTTACAACTATTTTTATTTATTATTTTTTTTTTTTTGTGCCCCACTGTACAGTAACCTTAACATAAAATTGACAAGAAAGCAAAGTGCAGGTTGCTAGCCTACTACAATGGCTTGAGTTGTCACATTTGCAATATTTGCTGCTGTGCTGTGACGACGTGCATCAACATATTACTAATACTTCAATTCATAGATATGCGATAAGTGAAATAACTTTGATTTTGCAGTGGTAAACATCTGACAAAAAATTTGGGGAGTGAAATAGAACAGCCAAAACACAATTGACTCTCTTTTTGGTGTAATAAATGAAGGGAGTGAAAAGAAGAACAGTGATAATACATTTGATGTCAGAATGCAACAGGTTAAAATATGCAAACTATGGGTAATAATAACCTTTAATTTCGAAACTATCTAATTGGCAAGATTGAATTGCATATTTTTGCAAATTGGATTCGATTCAGATTGATTTTATGGATATCCCTTGACAAGAATATTGGTGTTTGTATTTATGTCCAGTGTATAGGTCACACCTAAAATTTTGGCCCAAATTTTGGGTACAAAAAAGTGTGTATTATACACAGGTATATACAGTATGCATTAAGATCATGTAAACAGTGTGATTGTGTTGTGTTTGTTTAAGTTGAGTAGCATAAAGTTTGAGATGTGTGTCCATTGGAAGGACTCTATTTGCATCATGTAGGTGTTGAGTATTTGTATCTCATGTGCAGCCAGTAGCAATTCACACAGCTGTGTTTTACATGGTTTGTAGTATATTCATGTTGGTGTTTGACATGATAGGGCTCCATATAGTGTTTGCATATTCCAAAATGGGGTGATTAATAACTTAAAATGTGGAGACAATTAATTTCTTTTGTTTACCCCATTCGGTAAAAGTGAGTGCTTTCAGAATGTTAAGTGTTTGTTTTGCTTTAGTGATGGTGACGTCTATGTGTTGTGAAAATGTTAGTTTTGGGTTAAGAGTGATTCTAAGAATTTTTGGGTGTTTTGTTGTTGTCAATGTTTGGTTGTTTAATTTAAGTAATAGAATTGTGCTATATTCAGCTGGATCTGGTGTAAAAATTGTGGTGGTAGTTTTGTCTGTGTTTATATGAAGATTATTAGTGGTGGCCCATTCATATATTTTGTGGAGATATGGTTGAATGAGTTGTTGTGCCCTACAGTGTTTGGTGTGAGATGCTGTGATTCTTATGTCATCAGCATATGTTGTGATTTGTACATCTTTTGGGGGAAGTGGAATGTTATTGATGTTAGGAATGTTTGTTAGTGTGAGTTTGTGTATAAGTTTGTGTATGTTTACTGTATCAAGTGCCTTGCTCATGTCCAAAGCTACAGCTACAGTACATTGTGGAGGTTTCATGATTTGGTGGCAGATGTTATGCAAAGCAGTGTGTGTTGAGTGTTAATGTTTGGATTCATGTTGATTAGAAATGACTGGAATTTTTGTTTTATATAGTAATAGTGTTTTTTCTAGTGTTTTGGCAATGGGTGATAGAAATGATATGGGTTGGTAGTTATTGCCAATGTCGTGGTCTTTATTTGGTTTTGAAATGGGGATGATTGTAGCATGTTTCCAAAGATGGAGTATCAAGGGCAGTGTTGTACATGTTTGCTAGGTATCTGATGGCAAGTGGCCCTAGGTGTTTGAGGTGTCTGATATTTATGCCATCAGGCCCAGTGGAATTGTTGTTGGTACTGTTTGAGATGGCTAATTGTACTTGTGTAGTAGTAAGTCCTATTTCCTCTGTGAGAAGATTCTTGATTGTATGGTCTATGTGCCAGTTGATTTTGTTTATGCTATATGGAGTGACGTTTGTGAACTGTTTATTAAATGCTTTTGCTTTGTCCATGTCAGTGATGGCTGTTTTAGTTTCGATTGAACGCTTTTGTTCTGTTGTGTAGGTTGTTTTTTGTTGGATAGCATTGCTATGATGCCCCACAGGGAGTGTGGATTGTGTTTAAGAGCAATTTTATCAAGATGCTTATTCTTTGTTTTGTGTTCATGTATTTGGTTGTTTACATGATTGTTAAGAGTGTAATGATTTGTGGGTCTGATCTGCTTTATTTGCGAATATGGATACAGTGATGGATAACTTGTAAATATGTATGGGTAGGTGAGTATGATTTGTGCTGTTGTGATTTTCCTTAGGGATGAAGAGTCTGTCAGCATCCAAAATTTGCCTTGATAAGGTGTTTGTTTGCCTTATGAACATTTGTGCTGTGGAGTCTGCAGGAGATGAGATTCTTAATATGTTGTTTAAATGATGTCCAATTGACCTTTTGGTAGTTTGTTATTGTTTTAGTGAAGTGAGAGCAAGTTGTTTTGGTCAAGTGATGTATACTGAGGGTGGTAAGTAAAGGCAAATAATCTCATGTGAGGGAGTGGATGGTCTGCTAGCTAGTGCATTTATGCAAATCTGCTGAAACAGTAGTGATGTCTGGAGAAGTAGACTGTTGTGTTTGATTGGATGGTAGACATGTTGGAGTGTTTGTGTTTTGTGTGATGTGAGTGGAATTACTACTGACCCAGAACATTTGAGGATTCTTTTGAGACTAAGAAGGCTGGTGCCAATTTGTCGATCTAACAGCTGCTTATGACACTATTTGGCACTGTGGCCTTACCTGAAAGTTGCTGAGGCTTCTGCCAGATAAGCACATGATTAAAATGATCATGGAGCTTGTTTGAAACCAAAGTTTTACCCTTACTACCAGTGACAGCTAAGCAAAATAGGTTTTCCAAAAAGCAGTGTTTCTCAGGGATTGGTCTTGGCTCCTCTACTATTTAACATCTATACATACAATCTGCCTTCCATGATTTGCAGAAAGTTTGCTTATGCTGATGATTTAGCATTGCTGCACTCTTCTGGAAACTGGAAGAACTTGGAAAATACTTTAAGCCAAGACATGTCTACACTTTCAGCGTATCTCCAGACTTGGAGGTTGAAGTTTAGTCACACCAAGACAGTGACAACAGCCTTTCACTTAAATAACCAAGAGGCCAAACGTGAGCTAAAAGTCTACAACAATGATACACTTTTGCTGTTCTGTCCAACCCCTACTTATCTTGGGGTAAAACTGGACAGATGCTCATGTTTTGTCATCATCTAGTGGCATTGCACAAAAAATTATCCTCACATGTTACACTGCTGAGGTGACTTGTGGACTCAGAATGGGGTGCTGGTGCCAAAACACTACACATAGCAGCCTTCTGGTCTACTCAACAGGTGAGTACTGTGCACCAGTCTGGTGTCGCAACACTCACACTTGCCTCATTGACAGTGTCTTAAATAATGCCTTGCGCATAGTCACTCGATGCTTGCATCCACTCCAACAAACCATCTACCCATACTTTCAGGCACCCAGGCAGCTAAGCTTTGCTGACTACAAGCAACACTCTCCTTGGTCCACCATGGATCTCTGGACCCTGATCATATCTTGTATGGTGTTTTAAGTGGGTCCTCAGATGCTTGCCAAGAGAGATTAAGATCTAGACACCCATTTGTGCCAGCTGTGCAAAATCTTTTGAACAACCTTGCCAAGACTTGGTGTCTGTGCTTCAAAGTGGACAAATCATAAATGGAATGCAGAATACTGTAGCAAACACATCGCTGCAAACCGTCTTTTTTGCATGCATTGGCTTGATTTTGCAAAGTTTTCTGCAAATGTATTTTACATGTTGTATTTGACTCGCTGCAGAATCAGCATTGTCAAGGGCAATGGAATGTCGCACAGAATTGAGATTCTGTTGCAACATTCCATTGCCCTTGACAAAGTGAGCAGTAGTTCATGAAAGCTTGTGCAATTAATAAAAACTCAATCAATTTCAGTGCAAAATTTTTTGTTCTTTTCAAAGTTAAAATAGTCATGCACTTGGAAACATAAAGCAGTGTAGTTTTTTTTCTAATTGAAATGATTTCTATGACATAATAATGTGGCAAACATTCTGGCAAATTCTGATGACTCTAATAAAACTGATTCTACAATTTAGTCAATTATGGTAGAAAAAAATTATTTTAGAGTTTGGTGCTATTGAGTTTAATCATCATCATCATCATTTTCAGGAAAAACATTGAATTAGTTCAGTGTATTTCCCTTTGCTTGCTTGTCCTTTTGGAGTTGCAGGACCAGCAGCTTAAGCTGAGTTCTCCAAGTATCTTGATTTCCTACAACTAGCAGCAATTTTGTTGGTGGAATTTCAAGATGTGACCAGATCAGTTCTTCAACATAATTCCAACAGCAAGTTCTGGGTCACTCTCTAGACCTTTTGCCATTCAGAAAAACATCCATTAGTTGCTTTGCTGTTCGCTCATGGGACATTTGTGTCACATGGCCATACCAGCACAGTTGCAATTGTTCTATATGGAGTAGTAGCAGTTTGATGTTGAGATATTGACAAATTTCAGGGCTTTTACCTTGTCAAGTAGAGATAAACATGACTTTTTGCAAGAAATCCATTTTGGCTACATGTACTTGGGATCTCACTCTTTTGGTCATTACTTAACGCTCATGACCATAGTTGAGGATAGGAACAAAAACTGATCATACACAGCTCTTGTTTCAGTACAACTGATCAGTAAAGCTGGTGCATTACTGCACTTGCTATTCCAATATTTCTGTCCAGTTTGTTGTCCTGTCTACCATCACTTGAGAATGTGACTCCAAGATATTTAAACTTCTCCATCTGCTTGAGAGTTACTCTATTTATTTGGATAGAACATTGGACAGGGTGCCTTGACAAACACATGATCTCAGTTTTAGCTGTACTAATTTTCATTCCAGCATCCAAGCATGCATCAGAAAATTGATCAAATGGATATTGGAGATTACTTTTGTTTGAGCTTAACAATGCAAAATCATATGCAAACACCAAGTGCCAAAAGTTACACTCCCCAAATCGGACATCACTACTGGAGGAACTGTCTATGTCTATCTTGTCCATGTATATAACGAACAAAAGAGGAAAAAGACCACAGCCCTGTAGAAGTCCAACACTGACACTAAAAGGCTTTGTTTTCATGCAATTAACATGAATACAGACTTCTGACTGTTTGTAGAATGATTTGATAGCAGCTAAGAGCTGACGTCTCACATCATACTCCAAGCAGTACTGCCCACAGCTTGTCTTTTGGGATACGGTCATACACCTTTTCAAGATCTACATACAAAGCATGTATACACATCTTTGGCATATTCCCATTTCTCAAAAACTTGCTGAAAGAAAAAGATCTGGTCCATGGTGGATCTGCCAGGATGAAATCCACATTGTGCATCCTAAAGTTAAGGTTTGACTATTTCACGACATCTCTTTTTGAGGCATTTTGCATAGACCTTTACAGGAAGACTTAATAAAGAAATGCCCCTGTAGTTAGTGCATTTCTTCTTGTCTCCTTTTTTGTGAATAGGTATCAACACATTGGTCTGCCATTGCTTTGGTACCTCACAAGTTTTTCAAGCTACTTGATACACATGAGTCAGCCAGTGAACCCTAAAGTTGTTCATGGCCTTTAACATTTCAGGTCAAATATCATCTTCATTAGGGGCCTTGCCAGCTTTCAAAGATTTGATTGCTGTGCTCATCTCTGTTTTGGTTAGATGAATTTCTTCACCAATTTGTTCCTTGAATGTTTCCAAATGTTGGACTGTAACTAGATTTAAGAGTATTCTCTCCAGCAATTAAGGATGCCCTTTTGATGCTTCAGAAACACACCTTAATGAAGGTGGTAACTGGTGTTTGTGGATGCGTAGTCTGTATCCAACTTTTGTCCAAATTTTTGCTGTGACTTTTTAGATTGTTTGGCAATAGTGGTGGCAGTCTTATGTGCTTCAGAGCACTGCAATCAAAGCTGCTCAGATAACTTGTTTGTTCACCAAGCTCTAAACACAGTTTTCTTTGGACAGATAGCTTCTTTAGGTTCCACCAAGAAGTTCTTTTCTCACTACCCATTTGACCAGCCACACATTTGCAACCACAACTCGCAGCTGCAGATGTAATGACTGCTGATTTAAACAAATCCCACTCAGTCTCAGTATCTTAAGTATAGTCTTCAGTATATCATGGAGTTCTCTGAACAGGAAAGCAACTTTGCTTGCAAAAGTGTGTCTCACCTTTTTATAAGCTAGTAACTCCCACTTTATTCTGTATGCTCTTTATGCTGTAAATTGTTTCCTTGCTCTTGGATGGTTCAGGCCTTTTAGAATGCAGACAATTAGGTAAGGGTCAGTAGACAGTTCAGCTCCTCTTTTAACACAAACATTGACCACAGAAGAAAACAAGTCCACTGAGACAATACAGAAATCAATGACACAATGCTGTCCCACCAAACCTCTGTAAAAGGTTTATTTGTGAATCCCTTGTGCTGAAAAAAGGTATTTATTAGGCACAATCCATTGGTGGCAAAGAACTGTAGCAAACACCTTCTTTCTGTTAATGTCAGAGTCTCTTTGTCTTCTGATAACACCTTTCTGTGTCTTGTCATCAGTACACACGTGCATTAAAATCACCCAGTAGAACAATTGATTCTGCAGATGCTACTTTCTATAAAGCAACACCTACTTTATATAAGAAAGGCAGATAACTGTGTTTCAGAGTTTGGTGCATACACCTGCAAAATGCACAGTGATCACTCCTGTAGCATAAGCTTAAGAAGACAAACCCTTCCTCTGAGTGGGATCCAATTAGTGACACAGTGGGCCAGGGGAGGGTTTACAAAAATGCCTACCCCTGCCTGAGCAGACATGGTTACATCTACACCTGAGTAGAAAACCTTCCAGCCTTCATTCAACTCAACAATATGAGAGCCACAATACTTGGTTGAGGAAACTCCAACAATGTCAAGATGATACTGCTTTGCCTTCCAAACCAGTTCCTGTTCTTTTCCATTGAGTGAAGTGACATTTTAGTTGCCCATGCAAAGATCCCAGTGTTTGGGACCAACTTGAGTACAGATACTGTGTGTTGCCCCCATTTGCCTCCCCAAGTGTCTAGTGAATGCATTGATGTGTTTCCAGCTACAGTCAGCTTGTGGGGAAGAATGTAGTTTATTTTTCAAATGGACCCCTCTGCCTAAAACCTGAATACAGAACTTTTCAGCCTACACAATGCCTGATGCAGTAAGAATATTATCATTTGGACTATTCATTTTGCTATATTTGTTTGAGTTTATTTTGCTACATTGAGCTTAATGTTGTTACAAAAATAATTCAATCTAAAAAAATCTGCTAAATTTATTGTTTATATTTCAGCAACTTACAATTGCATTTCTGTAAAATTTTAAGTAGGCTACAGTTCTTTGATGTTGTTCCTGTCCAGAACTCACTTCTGCAAAAATAGAGCTAAATAAAAACGACATTTTACTTACTTTTTTAAACAATGCTTGAATGATTGGTAGCACTACTTGGCTTTTAAATATTGTGCCTAAGGCCTTGTCTAAACTAGATGTAGCTTCTCAGCATAAAAGTGTTTGTTTATAACATTTCTATGCCAGCTGTCAACAAAAAGATTCTATGCAAAGAGCTAATCAGTTACCAAGAAATTTTTACACTTGCATTTAGCATAAAAAATTCTTTTGAGTAGAAAATGGCAAATAAATTACAAAAAATCATTTTAAAAAAAATATTATAATTGTTTTCTTGTTTAATACTTTTCAAGGATATACTGTACACCTACAATTAGAATAAGCAAAATTTTATAATGTAGGGAAGGTCTAAAAATCTGCAGAAAAGAATGCTGCCAAAAAGATACATGACAATATCATGCAATGTCAAGATGGGGACAGAACCACCATGATATTGCAAATTATTGCTTGTGCTCACAGAATTCACTAAATTAGGCAAGGAGATGTGGATTGTGTCACATTTGAAGTGTTGAAATTTTGTCAGTCCCCTTTTTTTTTGAGGCTGGTTGTGCCCCTGCAAGGAGTTATACATAGCTTTCATTAACACATCCAACAGTGTGTTGACAATGATGGGAAGCATTTATCTGATTCAATTTTTTTAATTTAATGAAATAAAATGACATTATATGTACATTCAGATAATGAAATATTTCTTTTCATTATTTCTAATGTTGTACTTTTATTAAGCCTCTAAATGTGTCAGATCATTTTGGTCCACCCTGTATATATATTCTATTTGATTATATATATTTTATTTGAATAAGTATATAGATTTGAATACATTATATAAATTCAATTTGAGTATACTATATACATTCTACTGTACTTGAATAAGATACTTAATGATAAGTGGTGCTTGTTTAGTGGTTATAAGTTATTTGTTATTATTTGTTAAACTATTTTGATAAATGGTTCATCCCATTTTGACGTGATTGCCACTGATGAGAGCATCACAAAAAGCTTATGGCTCCAATAAAATCGACCTTGTTTAAAGCGATATTAAAATTCTGTACCACAAAGAAGCTCTTTACGTATTTGCAGCGCAGGTACACTGAACAGCAAATAGCTGTTTTAAACAAGGTGGTCAGAATTAGAGGAAAAATCAGAACTTTTAAGTTCTCAACAGCCTTTCTCAAGGCTTGCAGGTCCCATAGAGTCACACCCAAATATATGATTGCCCGCATTGAACGATCGAAAATCAGACATAGCCTTGTTGTTGAACGGGCTTTTATGAATGATAAAATTGAAAAGCAGACTAAACAATTGAAAAAATTGCATGCTCCTTGCCGAAATGTTTTACGTACAACCTGTCAATTTCTGTCATTCTTTGACAAAATTAGATTTTACAGATATTTCACTATGATTAAAGAAAAGACAAGCATGAAAATTCATAACAGAAATGAATCCTTGCTTGCCACTCTAAAAAAGAAAAGATTTGGAAATATGCTGAGTTGTACAAAAAAACATATCTTGAACCTTTCGAACCATGTATTATCAGACCTGGAAAGTTTTGTTCATGGTCTGAACTTCAGCCTTCCACCAAAATCAATATGCAGAGAAGAAGTCTTTGCAGAATTTGAATCGTTGTGGGCCCAATTGAGCCATCACAGAGTTTCATCAGAAAATGATCAATCTTCTTTGAAGGATAGACTTACAGACCTTGCCCATCTCTACTGTGGTTAAAAGATTGACTCACGTGATTTTGCTTCTTATGGAGAATGCTTCCAAGCACTCAACAGTTTGCATTCCAATAAAAACATTGTCATCACCAAACCGGACAAGAGTTCAGGAGTAGTCATTCTGAACAAGAATGACTTTATAGATAAAATGCTAGGAATACTTGATGATCCATCAAAATTCGAAAAACTTAGACCAACCTTAAGCAACGACAACACTGCTAACATTGAATCAAAACTTCAAAAACGTTTATTAGAACTATTTAAAGAAGATTCAATACCCACAAGTCTTTACCAAAATATTCGTCCCACCGGATCACAAAGACCCAGAATGTATGGTTTACCCAAAACGCACAAAACAAACGTACCTTTACGACCGATACTATCTATGACAGGCTCTTCCCATCATGAGCTCAGCAAGTGGTTAGCAAGCCTCTTGGAACTGGTATTAAAGCGTTTCTCGACCCATTGTATTCGTGACTCATTTAAGTTTGCCGATGCTAACAATCTTTTTATGTGCTTCTTCGACATCTCAAGCCTTTTTACAAACGTCCCACTTGAAGAGACCATTAATATCTGTGCAGATGCCTTATATTGTGATGATTCGGATACACAACCACTTATTTCGAAGGCTGTCTTCATTGAACTGATGAAAAGTGCCACATCTGGATTAGAGTGTAGCTTTAACAACATCATGTACAAGCAAACTGATGGGGTTGCAATGGGTTCACCACTAGGCCCAGCCTTAGCTAACATCTTTGTCGGATTTTATGAAGAAAAACTCTTCTCTCAAAAATCAAAACCTTCCACATATTTTAGGTACGTTGACAATACATTTGCTATGTTTTGCAATGAAAAAGAGTTGGATAACTTTTTCAAACAACTAACTGTCTCCATCCTTCTCTCAAATTTACCTTTGAGAAAGAGAAAAATAATTGTTTATTGTTTCTCGACGTTAACATGGAACGAACAGCTACCGGTTTTGAAACAAGTGTGTATAGAAAACCTACCTTTATTGGACAGTACTTACGTTGGGAATCTTTTAGTCCCACTAAACAAAAAACAAACCTTATATCAACTTTGGTACACCAGGCACTAATGATATGCACAAAATCTAAACTAAACAAAGAAATTAAGCATATCAAGAACATTCTATTGGACAATGGTTATCCTGAATCAATTATTGACTGCAACATTTCCAAGAAAATTGCTCAGTTTTCTATGCCCAAATGATTTGGTCCTGAGAAGTGTTCCGTATATTTGAGAGTTCCTTGGATAGGGAAAGCTTCCATTGGTCTTGATAAAAACGTCAAAACGGCTGTTGAAAGCTGCTATGGCTCCGTTACCACCAGAGTCGTATTTACATCCAAACGCATGTTGCCTGTAGCCCGCAAAGATGTTTTACCAACCACGCTGAAAAGCTCCATTGTTTATGAATATTCGTGCCACTGTGACAGTAGGTATGTAGGACGAACATCACAGTGACTACAAGATAGAATCAAGCAGCATGTTCCTAAATGGCTACAACAGCAAGCGAAGCGCCCTACACAATCTCAACCTGGCAGATCCTGTAAGCTAAAATATAACAAACCAGATTGTGACTCTGCCATAGGACAACACTTGCTTGACAACAAGCAATGTGCTGCAAACTATAACGACAAACGTTTTAAAATTCTTGCTGTGGCACGCAACTCGTTCCATGTGTGTCTACTCAAGGCAACTTTTATCAAAACCAAACATCCGGTTTTATGTAAACAAAAGGAATTTGTTTACACATTAAAACTTTTTAAATAACCAAGTTGTGAGTAACAGTGTTTTTCCTGGGTAATTGCACATAGTGCATTTCTCCTTTTGAGATTACACTGTATTGCACCATACTTCTTTGATTTTGTGCAATTGTGCCTTTCTTCTTTCCGAGACTGTAGCACCTTTCTCCCAACTGTTGAGACTATAAATACCTTAATTTTCTCTGGTTCCTTCCATTTTGACGCGATTGCCACTGATGAGAGCATCACAAAAAGCTTATGGCTCTGATAAAATCGACTTTGTTTAAAGCGATATTAAAATTCTGCACCACAAAGAAGCTCTTTACTAATTTATTCTTAAATTTCAATGCAATTTGTCCCCCAAATTGAAAGTCTGGTTTAATTTGTTGTTTACTTAATCATGCTAAACGTATTTGCTCATCTAATTTTTTGTTTGATAATGAATTCAAATTGCTGAAAACAGTAGTTTTAAACAATGGCTTTACTAATTATAATTAGTTTTTCTATAAAGTTTGTAAAGTTTCTATAAACTTTTATTTTTGAATCAACAATCAAGATAATACTATAACAAGACTTAGGAAAACTGTGTTATTATACTATACATTGAAAAAAAAACAAAGTGTTTTGCAAACTGTATTTCAACTTTAATCAGTAATTGATTCAACCTAAAAGTGTTAACGATTTTTAAAACATTTAAAAAAATTACTTTCTGTTAAAATCAAGAACTCCTAAGGCTCTGTGTTCAAACATCATCTATAAATTCACAGGTTTGTGTCTGTGTGACACAACCAAGACATACATTGATATGTAACCAACACTTTGATCACAAGAGTCCAGGAACATCTGAATTTCATTCAAGAGAGTGCCATAAAAAATAAAATTTTATCATGTGATTCCTGTTCGAACGTTAAATTTTATTTAAATAACTTTTCCATATTGCACAAATGTAAATAAGAACTTCACATTAGAATATCCAAAGCTTTATTAATAAGTCAAATCCTAACTTAAATTATCAATTATATGATAATGAACATCATTTTTATTTAAGATTTTTTAAAAATCTGCTTTTTCTTTTATTTATGTTCCGTGTATGGTATTTATTTGAGTATAACATGCACCCCTAATTTTCGATTAAAATCAGTAAAGCATTTTGTTTTACTTTTTCTCAACTCAGAGGCTAAAGCTTTGCCAAGGAAATAGCGCATTTAATTATGGAATACCATTTCCTTAGCTAGCCCAGCCCTGGTATATAACGTGCAACCAGACTTTGAGGTTTTATTTTTGTAGAAAATTTTGCATGTTATACTCAAATAAATAAGATAATTTAATTTACCAGTAATGTGTTTACAATGTTTGCAGAAAATCTTCATTATAACCTTTACAAAATAATTGATTTTTTGTTTAAATTGAATTAAAGTCATAAAGGACTATTCACTACAAAACCTGATGAGTGTAAGTTAGTTGAAAACATTTGTTCTTTTTTTTTTTTTTTTTTTCTTACTTCATTGATGTAAATAAATTCAATAAGGCTGCTTTCCATAGAAATTTTAGGGTACAAGTATAAGTAACCTCTCCCTAAAATTATATTAAAATATTTTTCAAAAAACAAACACAGAAAACTTTTAAATAAAAGTATTCAACCTGTGTCAACTATTTAAAATTACGATGTTTTAACAACCAAAAAAACTCAAGGCATAGATTTAATTTAAGTAAATATAATGTTTCAATACTTAAGCATTGCTATAAAGCTTTAAAATTACCCTCTAATTAAGATGCTCAAAATATCTTCTTGTGTACAAACATACTCCACAGTAGGTAATCTAGTTCCAATTTGTCGACGAATAAGATTGTTAAAAATATTAGTGAAATCTTTTTTTCCCTGAAAGTTGAAAAGTTTTAGAAAACTTAATTTTTTTAAAAATTCTTAGTTCATTAAAATATAACATATTAATATTAGTGTTACTTTAAGTAGCTTTGCTGCTTAAATAGGCACCAAAAATTCTTGACATACTTAAATATAGTGCTACAACAACTCATTAAAACAGAAGTTAATTTAATTGTACAAGTTATTATTACGATTAATTTAATTGTGCATCTTTTTGTTCTTTTAAATTACATTTATTACATCAGAGGATAGCTGTGATAAGCTATAATGCAAATTGCCATCATTTTGATGCAATATGCTCTCTGTCATATAAAGGAATTGATTTTTTGATATTTTGACTGCACATTTGAATTCCCCATCCCTGAAAACATACAAATAGACACTTTTTTAATCATTTTGGATAAGAAACAATGATTTTTGAGCAATTTTTTATAATAATTTCATGCGCTTTAGCACCATAAGTGGAGAAAATGAAAAACTTTAAACACTGATTACTCATAAACTACTAGAGATATAAAAAAACTTCAAACTGTTTCTGGAATAAATATTGCAAAGGTACCAGTATTACCTAAATGAAAATAAAAAAATCTGTCAGATGCTGGTGTTCACAGTTTGTTGTATTATAATGGAATGACCTTTCACATTTTAAAAAAATGGCGCTTAATGAGCTGCCATTTGATAACACATTGTTTGATTAACTGTCTGATCATAATAAATACATTTGCTTTTCATTAGTTATAATATAAAGGCAATGTTGAAAGTTCTTGAACAAAAATCTATGACCTTTTCAGCAAAGCCAAATTGCCAATTTTATTTATTTGTTCATATGGCAATAAATCAATTAAGGATCCTGTTAAAAATACACCACTAGAATTACAGAAGTAAAAAATACACCCTCAAAACTACACAACTAAAAACTATGCCTCCAGCAGCATATTTTTAACATGATCCCATAATGTAACATGAGGACCCACTAACGGATCCAAAGCAAATATAATATATGCATCATATGTATATTGGCTAAATAATGTATTAACTAATAAAACAAATCCTACATAGTATATATTGTTGGAAAAACTACAAAAATCTCCCAAGCTGAAACTGAAAGTGTGAAAAAAAAACATGTTCTATAGATAAAATATTAATGCCAAAAAAACATTTTATGTTTCAAATTACCAACTTTTTATACTCATATAAAATAATAAAAGATGAAAGAATGAACAAATTGGTAGTCAAATTAATACCCAAGAACAAATAGCCAAAAGCAGCAATAACTAGATTTCGTATTATGATTTGTTCATATTTTTGTTTACCAAATAAATTATAAACAAATTTTAACTTCTTTACAAAAATAAATTTTAAAAATCCTCTCAGAGGTTGTTTTACAACAATTTACTAAACTTAGATTCCAAATTTTAGGCAATTCTGACAAAAAATAAAGGAATAGTTAAAAATTGAAAATTAAAAAATGACATTTCTAGAAAAATTGTTTTGAAATCAATACTGAAAATTAAGAAATAACATGTACACACAGTGTTTGCATGAAGCTTGATGGTACTTGATGAAATGCATTTTGTCTGGGTTTTTGCTGCGAAGGAATTCCCTTAAATGTGTGTTTTTTACTTTTTTTAGGCATCCAATATAAAATCAATGGAAAGAGGTCAAATGACCCAGTGTGTGCTTTTTTTCGATCAGTTAAATATACTGCAGGCCAAAAGCAATTTTGGTCATATTCATTAAAGTAGTGGTAAAGTTAAAAGTGATGAACTACTCATATTTTTATAGTAAATTTGTTGCTTGCCATAAAACTAACAATATTAATAACGAATAGCTGAAAAAAATAAGCTAAGTTAGATTCTTGAAAAAATGTTCTGTAAGGCTATTCTTTTCAAGAATTGCAAACCAACGAAATTCAGCATAAACCTAACAAAACACTTAATTCAATTCAATTCAATTTTATTTGTAATCAAGGTAATACGTTTTGAAGTTGTTATTGACAAAATGATTGCAAAATAGGAAACAGCAACAAAACAAAATATGTTATTACATGCACAACATCAATTGAGCATGGTTGGCACACCTTTTTTTAACATTTTAAATATTGAAAAAAATTATATTTAACAATTTTAAAATGCTATAAGGTCACACATGTTTTCTTGAAATGTTAACACATAAAATTGAAACCTATTTTCCTAAGAAAATCAATATTTTTTTAACTCTGCTAAGCAATTAAACCAAAATCAAACAAAAAAAAGTTTTATAATGTTTTATTTAATTTTTGATTAATAAAAACCTTTTCAATTAAATGCAATTATAATTGCAGCAAAAAAGTTGTTTTAGAACAAGCAATTTTTTCTAAGAAAATTTTTGGTGCTTTTTTTAAAAGTGAAATTACACAAATAAAAAATTGAAACAAAGAAAAGCTGGTTATATATTCATAATCCTGATAAAATTTGTTAACTTTTGAAGTAAAAAACAATAAAAAATATATATACATCTGCATTATTTTAGCCATTGAGGCTGGCACAACATATATTTACTTTGCAGGAGTGTGTGAAAAATAGAAATGTTGTATATAGACATTTTGCTTTTTACTGAATTTTTGAAATAAGATTTGGCAACACTAGTTACAGGAAATAACAGCAGGAAAATTACCATTGCAAAAAAATACCTTCTTGAAGTGGTTAAAATTGAAAATAAAAATTGGATCACATTAAAAATAAGTCCCCAAAATTACACAACAAAAACACCACTGCAGGCACTATTTTTAATATGATCCTCAATCAATTAATAAAATCAATTAAAGTTCAATGGGCCAAACATTTAATGAAGAAATTAAAAACTAAATCCAACTCATTATGAAAAATCAATTTCAACCAATTAAAGGTCATCATCAGTTTCTGTAAAAAAATTAAAAATTATTA
>OY796888.1:45405085-45428618 GCA_963680785.1 Diplosoma virens | reverse complement strand
ACAAAAAATACTCCATTCCAAGCTTGTAATGTAAACAAGCCCTTAAAACCCCATCTGTTTTAGACTAGGTTGTGTTTTAGGTGGAGCAGGAAGCATAGGTGTTTGAGCATTTCTCAAATTGAGCCACGAACCATGAATGGTTGAGAAACACTGGCTTAGATTGTTTTGTTTTAGTAAAGATTTAAAAATCATTTGATTAGAACTAGAGTTGTCCAGTTTGGTTTTGGGTGATGAACTAAAAGTTGTCTCTCATTTTATGATAACACTTTTTGCCATGGCAGATTCTTTTAAGGTTTTCTCTTTTTGTTTCATATTGCACTTTAGGAAATAATAATTCAGTTTTTATAACAAAATTCATTTTTAGCTTAGTTTATTGATATAGGTTTTGTTAAGTTTAACGAGAATTTTTTTAAAAATCCAAAGAGAGCAATACCTAAGCATTACTTAAAGCTGGTAAGCAATTTTTGCAAGAATAGCACCAGCTGACTCATGAATAAAAAATCGGAAAAGTTATCAAATTTGAAGACAAATTGTACTGGTAGTTTGAAAGCATCATTTTTTAACAGCGCGGGCACTTTCCAGCCTCCCTTCAATCTTAATAGCGCTAACCTGTTACCTGCGGAAGATGCAAATTTCGAAATTACTTAATACAATAGTAACAAAAAAAATCGTAATAAAGTGTTTTTTAATTTCTCGCAAAAAAATGATGGTTTTGCAATATTTCGTTAAAAACTTTTTATCATGATTCGATCAATTGTCGTTTCGATCAAGTGTGTTTTCATTCAAGTGTCGTTCGATGAATTGTCACTTGATCAACTGTCGAGTCACGGTAGTATGTGTTTAAGTTGTCCAGGATCAGTGTTAACGGCTTGGGAGTTAATTCTACAATGAGACAGAATTGATTTAGCTTGCGTAGTGAACAAACTATTAAGTTTTATGTTAACCATCGGATGCTAATTTATTCTTATAGTTAGTCAGGACGAAGTTGTTGCATGATTATTTGTTGTTGGTGGTGCCGTGAGTTGTTTCTAGGTTTGGTAAACTTTGAGAGTCAAGTTTTACAAAAGTTATTCAAGTTTCGTTTGATTTTACGAATAATCTATTCTTTATAGTAAGAACTGTGGTTTCTTTCTACCTGTTGAGAATTTATTCGTACTTATCCAAAACTTACTGTATTAAGAACTTCAGTCTCGCGGCAAACTAGCCTATTTCTAGAGCCGGCATGAATAAAATAAAAACAGCCATAATTTAGGTCAGACATTTAGATTATTTGTTTAACAGGTCCTTTAGGATTCTCGGGTAAAGCTATGAGAAGTTTATGTTTGAATTCACTTTCAGATAACTAGAATTCGGACCTCAAACTTACCTAAACATCACCCCCTAAAAAGTCATCACTTTTTGATAAACAGTTTCGGCCAAAAACGCCTGTGGAATTTTTGTGATAACTTTTTTGTCTTTAACTAAATTTTACGATCAAGTTTAGTTATGTGTTAGGTGAAATCAAAAATCTTTTGTTAGAATTTTGAAACTATAGTAACTTCGATTGAGACCTCACGCAAATGACCATAAAACGACAATTAAAATACAATTCCACTACATACAATATACATAAACAGTTTCTCAAGTTTATGCTGATACCGCTATTATTTTATTTTGATTTAAGTCAATAAGCATTTATAATTTAATAATCTTTTTAGCTTTTAAGAAAATTTTTAGAATTAGGCCTGTGAATGGTAAAATGTTTGATATTGCTTGCTATTATTTACAAGTTAATTCGAAAAATTACCTCTCTTTTTAAATTATAAACAAAAGCATTACGTAAACTTTGAAAGTTTTGTGATTGCGATTGTAAAATATTTCAATTGTGTAGACAAAAGGATAATCAAAAGAACTCCGACAATTCTGTTGATATTCCCGACTTGTTATCACCAGGAACTTTGGAAGGAAAAGAACAACTTTTTATTCAACAAAATCAAAACTCAGAAGAGCAACTAAATAGCTCTTTTGGTGGAAAAACGAGTAAGGCTGTGAAGTCTGATGATGAAGATATCAACAATGTCAAGTCTACACAATTTCAAGACAAAACTGAGAACTGCAATTATCCTGAAATCCCTTCTAACGTGAATTGTTACGTTAAAAAAAACTGCAATCACGTAGTATAAAAATAATGTAATCCTGGAAACAGTGATGGCCTTACGTAAGAGGGGAGACTATTTATCGTACTAAAAAAAAGTAGCCGGAGTCATTCTTAGTGTATGAAACAAAGTGTACTTCAAAAAAATAAAAAAGGTCTTAACTTGTCCCATAATCATGGTGTTCTCTAAAAAAAAAAATTTTCTTTAGGGAGGCCAGTATTGAGTGATCTAAAGCATTGTGATCTCCTTGAAGAGTTGTCGTTTGACTTGCAGAGCCACTTTTTAGTGTCTCAAAATCAAGTGATCTCTAAAAAAAGTCTTTACTTTAGGCGAAGGCACTGAGTGGTACAGTCACGTAACTATATATGGTAAACTTGTACAAATCACCGACCGAAATGCTGTCGCATAAATTTCACACAGCAAACACCATAGGAAAAGCAAAAGTAACAGCAACAAAACGTGCAGAAGCCAAGAGTAGTTTACAATGGGTCATTTGGCGCCAATTGAGGCGGCTCTTGAGGCGGTCCTGAGATGATCCTGTCACACCATCTCAGAGCGGTGTTGCTCTAGCAACATCTACCAGATGATGCTAATATGACGAATCTAGGTTATCAAGTTTGATTTTCGGGAATTTAATGAATTCTAAGCTATAAAATAATGCTCAATGAATTATATAAGTAATACTTAATATGGTGTTCAACCTCTCAACATGTTTTTCAAAATCAATAAATCGTGAGATGTAATCAAAAGAAAGTTGGTCAATATAGCAAATCTAACTAAATATTTAATTCTTAACCTTTCAAGATTTAATTCCATGAACCGTAAGATCTAACTAATCGAAATAAAGTTGGTAAATTGAAGATCTAGCTAAATGTTTAATCCTTATCCTTTCCAAAGTTTTTAATCAAGTCACCCTAAGATCTAACGAATCAATGTAAAACAAGACCTTATCAATGATCAATCTTATATTTAAAAGTTATCCAAAAGAGTTTAACTTGAAAACAATTCTGACTTGTCAAGACCTTTTATAAAATTGATCTTAAATTTTATTGCAACGCGTTTGTAAAACAATGAGCTTTGTAACCAACGGTTGTAGCAAAGACAAACGAAGTCTTGTAAGAATAAGTAGAAGCACATATTTTTAAACCGGAATTAGCTTTCTAACCAATGATTTTTTAACAAGTTCATAAGCAATTATCCTGAAAGACGTGTCTCTAAAAAACCAATAATTAAATTTCTAATTAGTGATTTTTTATCAAGTTCACAAACAAATATAAACAATTATCTGCAAAGACACGTCACTAAAAACAACAGTTAACTTTCTGACAAAGATTTTACTTATTGAAAATAAATCAAACGAGTTCAAAGTTTTGTAAAACTATAATTCGTTGTTTTAAAACAAATTTCTAATTAATGATTTTTGTCAAGTTCACAAGTATAAACAATTATCTAGAAAGACACGTCACTAAAAACAACATCTAACTTTCTAACAAATAGTTTACTTATTGAAACTAAGTCAAACGAGTTCAAAATCTTATGAACTATAATCCGTTATTTTAAAACAAATTTCTAATTAATGATTTTATAACTTACAAACAAGTATAAATAGAGTCGGATAAAAAGCTCAAAAACAAGTATAAAAAGTTACCTTGAAGAACAAGTTAGTAAAAACAATGAGCTTTGTAACCAACGGTTGTAGCAAAGACAAACGAAGTCTTGTAAGAATAAGTAGAAGCACATATTTTTAAACCGGAATAAGCTTTCTATCCAATGATTTTTTAACAAGTTCATAAGCAATTATCCTGAAAGACGTGTCTCTAAAAAAACAATAATTTAATTTCTAACCAGTAATTTTAACAAAGACAAACGAGTTTAAATTCTTGATTTTAATTTAAAATCTAAGATCTATTTGTTCAATTTTTTTAAGATTTTATTTTAAAACCTGTTATTCAAATAAATTAACCCTAAGATCTCTGGCTAATCCAAGCTAAGATTGATTCTTGGTCAACGAAGTTGTTTTTATGTGTGAGTTTAATTTCTACTCAGATGATTTTAATTTTTTTAATACTGGACATTGCAGTTACCTTATCTAAAATACAGTCACAGTCAAGTATAAAGATAAGTTTATTTCTTCATTGAATTAATTTTTTTAAAAAGTTTTTCAAAAATCTTAAACCAAATTTTGTTTTTTAATTAAAAAGTCTTTTCTTTCTTCTAATTGCAGACAATTTGATGTATTTTTTTTCCTAGAACAATGTTTATACAGTATATTATTAACTTTTTATCAAAAAAAACATAAAATTATAAGTCATGTAGTAGAGGTATTGTTTTAACTCAAATAGTTCAACAATAGACTATACTGTATGTTCAGAAGTTTTTAAAAACAGACATTGTCATAACAGTACAAAGACACGTCAGTAAAGTGCCTGAGGTCTTATTATAGCAATGCAATGGAGTTCAGGTACCTTTTTATGTTAACAAAACAACGTGTTGGAAGAATCCTTTAAAACCTTTATTATTTTTTAAAATAAATCAAAATTTTTAAGAAAATGACGTAATTAGGAAGCCGTAGCAAAAACCTACAATATATAAAAATATTACGTCTTCTCTGATATGCAGTTCAAATCAAATGTAAGGACAAGTTTAATATTTCATTAATTTCTTTAAAAAGGCTTTGCAGTTTTTCTAATTATTTCGATATTTATAATATAGAACCTTAAGACTAAAAATTTGTATTCAAATCTTGATTTTTTTTTGTGAACATGAGATTTAAAGGTCTTGTGTTCAATTCTTGATCCATCTATTAACCGGGAGATCTTGCGCTTAGTAACCTGTTGCAAAGGTTTATCGTATTGACATTTAAAACATATCTAAAAATAGCTTATATGAATTTTTGGAAATGCTTGCTTAATGTTAATAACAAACGATTTTGTTTTTAAAGAAAATTTAGTAATTCAAAATTTAAAATTTACCTTTTATCTAATACGAGCTAGATTTTTTTTTAACTTTCTGTGATACTATATTTTTATTTTGTTTCATTTTATCTCTATATTTATCCTCCTGAACCACAGGACTAAATTTCTTAAAATTAATTCCAACTTTTTAGATATCTTAGTTAATGGCTTGCAATCTGACAACAAACAAAAAAGAAGGAAATCAGCTTCAACTTTATGCAGATAAACAAAGTAATAATCAAATTTTCTGAAAATGTCACTTTCAAAGACATGTTTTTCGAGTGAGAAACGCAAAATGTAGTACACAAATGAAATGTATCTCGAACAATAATCTTCTAATAAACTGGAATAATTTAAAGTGCTATGGTCCCCATTTTTTTATGAAAAGCGTTTGACAGTGACCCTATAAAAGAAAGCATATTAAAAACTGATCCATGAAAATAAGTTTGTACATTTTTTCACACTGACATTTGTGGTCAAGTTCTTAAGAGTAGTCTGTAAAAAATTAAATCGTTCAAATATTTGACAACCAAAGACTTGCATTCTGCAGCTTTTAATCGAGGCTGTAAAATATTCAAATAAAAAACCGTGAAAACATTGCTGAATAATAAAAATAAAATGAATAGTTGAAACATCAACTGTGGATAGTGTTTGCAAATAAACCGATAAAATTAAAAAAGCTTTTGTTGCTTATAATTCAAAAAAGTTTACAATTGTAAACTTACCGTTTCATATTTTGAAAATTTTAGGCAATACACTAGTTTTAGAATCTTCAAATACAAAAACTGTCAGAAACCTAAAAAATTTGTTTTACGTATCTACATAGCAACAACAGAACGTCGTCAGCTGCAGATTTTTGAGGAAAAGCAGTATAGTTTTTCTTAATATCGGTTAATCTGTTTTTAAACTAGCTCTTCGCCAAGCAAAGCAAAGGCGTTTTTAATTCCAGGATTATTTTTGAAAAATACTGTACCTCCAGAAAAATAACGAACCATAACTATTTAGGCTCGTCTCATAAAAACTATTGCATCTGTCACAATTTTTAAACCATCTAACCTGTTGATACAAAAAACTTGCATTTTTTATGTTGCAGAATGATTGACACAAATTCTTCAAGTTTTTCTAACCTCAAAGCGATTTGATTGTGGTTTTTTTCAAGTAAAAATTTTGTTCAAGTCAAGAAGTTACTCTTTAACAAAGCGTAAAATTTTTATAATTTTTGTGACTTTAAAAACAAGAAAATAGTGGTTACAACTTTTAATAAAAGAAATATTTGTTAAAAAAATTTTTTAATTATTTTAAAACCTATTTTGCAAAGTTAAATTATGTCTAAAATTGCACTGGTTCAACACGCGATTTTACATCTAATTTTGCGTTTCGCTGCAAAAGAAAAACAGTAAACATTACTAACATTGCAAAGATTTTTTAAAGTTGAAACTTCTTGATCGAAAAATAACGAAACATCAGTCGGCATAATTATTACAATAATGTAATAATTCAAACATTTTTTCTTGTTTTATTTTTATCGACGAACCAAGAGCGACCTTTTGTGAAAAGATTTTTATTTGCAGGGTTTGCTAAAGCTTCATAAACGTTCTACAGAATAAAACATTAATTTTTTTTGTTATTTTTTGAAAAAGACTTTTTAAATCTTAATTACTAAAACCAATGCAACAGTTTTTGCTTGCCGACTTTATACAAAGATTACGCGCCATACTCAGGTTGGAGAATAAAGCAAAGGTTTTGCCTGAAGTCAAAAACCTTTGTTGCTGTTTTAATTAGTTGGTGTATGTGTAATGTGATGACTTTGATACATTCCTAAAAATGATTTTTTACGAGTAGATTTGTATTTTCGGTTATTGCAAATCAGATTTAGCTAAAATCGCTTGTGAGCAAGCAATAGTTAAAAAGCTGTGTTAATTTTACTTTACATTTCTTTTGTAAATTTAAAGCAAAAACTTCCTATAGCTTATCGTTAATATGCGTCATCACTTCTACTTTTACATAACTTCACGAGGGCGTAGTGCAGGCATTTAAAATATTAACCTACTTAAAAGAAAAAAAAACTTAATTGAAAACTTTTATTGAATACTTCAACTCGGTGTATACAATAAAACACAAAAAACTTTCAAGTTTGAACGTTTTATTTAGAAGTCAGAAAAATACAAACGATTCATTTTTTACTAAACAAAGAGTGATCATTCAAGTCGTGCATTAAAGAATTCTTGCTGTTACCACAAAAAGAGGCAAGAAATTGACTGATTTCACAAAGTCTCTGTTTTTCGGTATCAGTTGCATTTTTAAGTCGATTACATTCATATGTGACAAGAGATCTCTTCGTTGTTTTCACATAGGTAAGAGAAGAATATAAGTTGATATATTTGTAATATATCTTCATTCCGTCAGCCAATACTTCCTTTTAGGCTTTTTCAAACATAACACGAACCGAACACTCGTTAGTGTCGGTTTTAGCAAGAAAAATCATTTGAATTTTACGAATTCCTTTGCTGTTTTGCTTTTCGAATAATAATAGGCACGTTTGAAAAGGTAGTAATTTCAATAACACTTCGCGTAACTGCAGATGATCGAAATATTGCTGTGGGTTTTCCACTTCAACAAAGAAAGAAATTTTTCCCAATTCATTGTCTGCTTGAGGTTTCTTTTTGTATTTTCGCTTGGACTTTACTGCACAAAACGTTTTGACAAGCCTGAACACGCTCACAGATGTCAAAAAATTGTAAAATGTTTATAACAAACTAGTGTTTTCTATGACTAATATAAATAGTATATTTTACTTTGTTTTCAATTATTCCTTAAAAAAAACGGATACACTCTACGTTTAGAAATATTATTTTAGTTACTCGAGTGTTTTTGTTTGAAATAATAAAAAGTATGATTTAAAAATTTGAAAAAATGCTTCGAGTCTTTTGAAAACATGATTCAAATTTTGAAATTTATTCGTAAAAACTTGCTTTATAGATTTAACACTAGAACGACCAAACGTGTCAATTGACGCATTTCAAGTATTCAATTTCCCGTATCTCCGCCGCATATCACTCTTTTCTGCTGAAACTTCTTGACAATTATTTTTTTGTACAACGCTTAGTTTTCTGTGACTTTTAAAGTTTTTACTAATAAAACGACGAATTTAGTTACATGTCTACCTAAAATGACCAAGCGCACACACTTGTAAATTTCACTTAGAGTCTACAGAAAGTGTGATTACAGACTGCAGAACCACTACATTGTGAAAAATAAAACAACGTGATATTCAGGTTTGTCTGAGCAGTAATTAAGCATTGTGATGTCCCAGCAGGATAAGATATTTTCTCCCCAGCATCCTAATGCGTTGCAGAAATTTGGGGTTACTTAGTGACTTTATTGGAGATTAGCACGTGCTTGTAAGTTGGGAAGATTTAGAAGGAAAAAAAGCAGGTACTAGTGTTGTCTAGTGACTTTGTTGTTATTAGCAATAAAAGCGTTCAACTCCTTGCGTATATGCGAGGTTTTATAATACGCTTTAGGTGTTGACTTACCTCTGTTTTTTAGCTTTTGATTTTTAAACGTGTTTTATTTTATTTATTTTATTTTCATTTTTACTCACAATCAACTTGAAATTAATCAAAGTGCATATAGAAATAAAGATTGTGATAAATAAAGATAAAATTGTGATAAATAAAGATGAAATAAAGATTTATGTTTTGCTAATCATAGTGTATCCAATATGCTAAGACGTGTTACTGCGCAGCAGGCTTTGTTGCAGTTACAAGACATTTCAGCAGACTGTTCAGATGGTAAATACTCTGACAGCGGGCAAGATGACGCATTGACAAATGATGCACAAGCGGAGCTTGATTCAAGTGGGGAAGAATCAAACGTCGATAGTCCTAGTGATAAGACGGTAACAGCGATTTACAGAATCAAGTGCAGGTGAATCAAGACTTGATCGGAAAAAACGGAACAGCTTGGCAAACTTTGGCTATTTCCCATGCGCAACGAGGGCGCTTGCAACAACAAAACATACTGAGCTTCAAACCTGGCCCAACTGCATTTGCAACAAGCAGAATCACTGAAAACAGTCAATCCACTGTCATCGTTTCGCGTTTTGTTTGACGAGGCAATGCTTAAAAATATAATAAAATGCACTGCAGCTAAAGCCCATCGCGTTTGCTTAAGAATGAACTGAAATATGACACTTGATGAGCTGGACAAATTTATTGGACTGGTTATTGCAAGAGGGATTTTAGGACAGAGAGGTCTGCCAGTGGAAAGTTTGTAAGATGCAACCTGGGTATCGAAAGTTGGTGGGATACAACGGGTGGTTGAAAAACTTACTGGAACAACTCCAGGTGAAAATACTGGAAAAAATGCAGTTACACAAAGAAACCTTATGAAAACTGACGAACCTTCTGAAAAAAAGCGAAAAACATGCGCAACAATAAAGTGCCGTAATAGAACAACGGATTTGTGCAACAACTGCTGGGGCATGGTATGTAGGAAATGCGCTATAAAAATTTGCCCAAACTGTATTGATTAAATGTAACAACGATCGCTTACCTTCGTAAACCGTTGCAGTTATTATTTTACAAACACTAACTTGTTTTTATATTTTTTTGCCTTCAAATGCCGTTAAAGTACAAAATTTTTGGTTTATGCCTAGCAGGTTCAATTTTTAATTGTTCTGTTTCTTCTTCCAAAAAAAGTACATTTAGGTGTTTGGTTATTTTTAAGAGAAAAATAAATGGCATTAATGCCATTAACACTTTAAGAATGTTTTTTGACCAAATAAATGAAGAAATTGCAGCTTTTGTGCATTGTACATCAATTGACACACTTGGTCTTTCTAGGTAGTTTGAAAGCTCGGTCGTTCTAGTGTTAATTCACAGTTAATGTCGCGACTTGTTTTGCAACGATTTATTGAGAAATATAATTTTTGACCAATCTTAGAGAAAATGTGTTAGTGCTTTTTAAAACTATGTAAAAACAATTAACATTGTTATATTAAAGAAAAAGTAAAAGGGAATAACCCTTTAACAAAAAATAAAAGTAAATATTAAATACTCCATGGACTTTAATATTAACTATATTAGTTTTAGAAACGTTATAACGAAATGGTTACATTTTCGTGTTAAATATTATAATTTACAAAATTTTTGATTAAAGTTCGCAAAAATGTTGGCAACATTGGAGCAAATTTGTTTGTTTTGTGTTAAATTTTAATTTTGCTTGAACAAATTGATAAAATGTAAAAACAAAGTTGACCACAAGTTTTTTGTTGGCCTTTTTGACCAAAACAATGAATTAGAACTGTAAAACACAAACGTAATAATTCAATAAACTGAAAAAGTGTGGTGACGCAAGTAACGGTTTTTTAACTGTCGCTGGGGTGCGGCATATCGCATTTCTTGAATAAAAAATTTTACTTTTGATGCTTGACAAATAATGTGTCATGATTATACAAATTTCGAACTGGTAAAAGACTATGCGGTCTTTTTAGATAAATATTTGCCGAACTGTAGTCAGCAGAAAACTTTTCAAAAATTTTGCATAAACCAACTATGTTATAAAAACAGTAAAATTCGCTACAAAATGTAGTTCAGATAATTTGTGCTTGTTTGTAAATTACAACTTTTATCTGATATTTTACCTAAAGACATAATTTTACTTATAAATCTTGATATAAGAAAGTTTTACGTGTTAAACTTTTTTGTCTAAAAAGACGATTACACAAGAGGATAATTTATTGAAATGTACGGTGCAGTTAAAATTACACTTCTACGTTAATACGCCTGCACCTTTTAAAAATCAGAATCGTTTTTTAAAATAAGAATGAAGTTCACTGACGCATATGCTGAAAACAAAGAGGGTGAAACTATGTATTTTTTTCATGAGACATGATACCGAGAAGTTTGCCTGATATAAACTAGATGTTGAAAATTGTTTGAAAAAGGGTATGTGTCGGTGCTAAAATTTGAGTGCTATCGTATGCCAAACGGACTCCAACACTTCACAGATCTAGTCTTGAATTTATTTGTTGATCCAGAAATGATAGGCGTCGTTTAAAACAAAATTTATAGCTTATTAACACACGACGTTAATTTAAATCCCTTATTCAAATAGAATCGAAGAAATAATTAGTGTACATGAATAAAATACATTTTTAAGTACAAAGACAATCCTAACCCTAATCTAGCTAATTAACTGGCGCATTAAAATATAAGTAAATACTTCCTAAACCTAAACTAGCTATAATTCAACTGACCACGTTAATAAAATTGAGTAAAGCAATCTATCCGACGTTCAAAGTAATACTAAAAGAAAACCTGATTCGTTTAGTGCAAATCAGATAATTAATTGTCATTGTGCGTGGAAATTAAAGCGCTCTAGGTAATTACGGAAAACAAAAAGGCAACAAACGATGATTGGCTAAATTAAAGATGACCGGCGCCACCTAACGAGGACGAATGGCAGTTACCGTATGTTTTGCTGATTTTTGAGGTATAACGTTCTGATATAAAAGTTATGATGCTACTTTTTTCTCACGAAATTAATTTAATAGGTCACAAGCTGAAAAAAAAAGTTGTTGGAAAAGCGATATTGTTTTGCAAATCGACTAATTTTTCGTTATTTTTCGATCAAGAAGTTTCAACTTTAAAAAATCTTTGCAATGTTAGTAATGTTTACTGTTTTTTCTTTTGCAGCGAAACGCAAAATTAGATGTAAAATCGCGTGTTGAACCGGTGCAATCTTAGACATAATTTAACTTTGCAAAATAGGTTTTAAAATAATTAAAAAATTTTTTTAACAAATAGTTCTTTTATTAAAAGTTGTAACCACTATTTTCTTGTTTTTAAAGTCACAAAAATTATAAAAATTTTACGCTTTGTTAAAGAGTAACTTCTTGACTTGAACAAAATTTTTACTTGAAAAAAACCACAATCAAATCGCTTTGAGGTTAGAAAAACTTGAAGAATTTGTGTCAATCATTCTGCAACATAAAAAATGCAAGTTTTTTGTATCAACAGGTTAGATGGTTTAAAAATTGTGACAGATGCAATAGTTTTTATGAGACGAGCCTAAATAGTTATGGTTCGTTATTTTTCTGGAGGTACAGTATTTTTCAAAAATAATCCTGGAATTAAAAACGCCTTTGCTTTGCTTGGCGAAGAGCTAGTTTAAAAACAGATTAACCGATATTAAGAAAAACTATACTGCTTTTCCTCAAAAATCTGCAGCTGACGACGTTCTGTTGTTGCTATGTAGATACGTAAAACAGCAAAAAAAAAAATCTAGAATAAAACAAAATTTTTAGGTTTCTGACAGTTTTTGTATTTGAAGATTCTAAAACTAGTGTATTGCCTAAAATTTTCAAAATATGAAACGGTAAGTTTACAATTGTAAACTTTTTTGAATTATAAGCAACAAAAGCTTTTTTAATTTTATCGGTTTATTTGCAAACACTATCCACAGTTGATGTTTCAACTATTCATTTTATTTTTATTATTCAGCAATGTTTTCACGGTTTTTTATTTGAATATTTTACAGCCTCGATTAAAAGCTGCAGAATGCAAGTCTTTGGTTGTCAAATATTTGAACGATTTAATTTTTTACAGACTACTCTTAAGAACTTGACCACAAATGTCAGTGTGAAAAAATGTACAAACTTATTTTCATGGATCAGTTTTTAATATGCTTTCTTTTATAGGGTCACTGTCAAACGCTTTTCATAAAAAAATGGGGACCATAGCACTTTAAATTATTCCAGTTTATTAGAAGATTATCGTTCGAGATACATTTCATTTGTGTACTACATTTTGCGTTTCTCACTCGAAAAACATGTCTTTGAAAGTGACATTTTCAGAAAATTTGATTATTACTTTGTTTATCTGCATAAAGTTGAAGCTGATTTCCTTCTTTTTTGTTTGTTGTCAGATTGCAAGCCATTAACTAAGATATCTAAAAAGTTGGAATTAATTTTAAGAAATTTAGTCCTGTGATTCAGGAGGATAAATATAGAGATAAAATGAAACAAAATAAAAATATAGTATCACAGAAAGTTAAAATAAAATCTAGCTCGTATTAGATAAAAGGTAAATTTTAAATTTTGAATTACTAAATTTTCTTTAAAAACAAAATCGTTTGTTATTAACATTAAGCAAGCATTTCCAAAAATTCATATAAGCTATTTTTAGATATGTTTTAAATGTCAATACGATAAACCTTTGCAACAGGTTACTAAGCGCAAGATCTCCCGGTTAATAGATGGATCAAGAATTGAACACAAGACCTTTAAATCTCATGTTCACAAAAAAAAAATCAAGATTTGAATACAAATTTTTAGTCTTAAGGTTCTATATTATAAATATCGAAATAATTAGAAAAACTGCAAAGCCTTTTTAAAGAAATTAATGAAATATTAAACTTGTCCTTACATTTGATTTGAACTGCATATCAGAGAAGACGTAATATTTTTATATATTGTAGGTTTTTGCTACGGCTTCCTAATTACGTCATTTTCTTAAAAATTTTGATTTATTTTAAAAAATAATAAAGGTTTTAAAGGATTCTTCCAACACGTTGTTTTCTTAACATAAAAAGGTACCTGAACTCCATTGCATTGCTATAATAAGAACTCAGGCACTTTACTGAAGTGTCTTTGTACTGTTATGACAATGTCTGTTTTTAAAAACTTCTGAACATATAGTCTATTGTTGAACTATTTGAGTTAAAACAATACCTCTACTACATGACTTATAATTTTATGTTTTTTTGATAAAAAGTTAATAATATACTGTATAAACATTGTTCTAGGAAAAAAAATACATCAAATTGTCTGCAATTAGAAGAAAGAAAAGACTTTTTAATTAAAAAACAAAATTTGGTTTAAGATTTTTGAAAAACTTTTTAAAAAAATTAATTCAATGAAGAAATAAACTTATCTTTATACTTGACTGTGACTGTATTTTAGATAAGGTAACTGCAATGTCCAGTATTAAAAAAATTAAAATCATCTGAGTAGAAATTAAACTCACACATAAAAACAACTTCGTTGACCAAGAATCAATCTTAGCTTGGATTAGCCAGAGATCTTAGGGTTAATTTATTTGAATAACAGGTTTTAAAATAAAATCTTAAAAAAATTGAACAAATAGATCTTAGATTTTAAATTAAAATCAAGAATTTAAACTCGTTTGTCTTTGTTAAAATTACTGGTTAGAAATTAAATTATTGTTTTTTTAGAGACACGTCTTTCAGGATAATTGCTTATGAACTTGTTAAAAAATCATTGGATAGAAAGCTAATTCCGGTTTAAAAATATGTGCTTCTACTTATTCTTACAAGACTTCGTTTGTCTTTGCTACAACCGTTGGTTACAAAGCTCATTGTTTTACAAACGCGTTGCAATAAAATTTAAGATCAATTTTATAAAAGGTCTTGACAAGTCAGAATTGTTTTCAAGTTAAACTCTTTTGGATAACTTTTAAATATAAGATTGATCATTGATAAGGTCTTGTTTTACATTGATTCGTTAGATCTTAGGGTGACTTGATTAAAAACTTTGGAAAGGATAAGGATTAAACATTTAGCTAGATCTTCAATTTACCAACTTTATTTCGATTAGTTAGATCTTACGGTTCATGGAATTAAATCTTGAAAGGTTAAGAATTAAATATTTAGTTAGATTTGCTATATTGACCAACTTTCTTTTGATTACATCTCACGATTTATTGATTTTGAAAAACATGTTGAGAGGTTGAACACCATATTAAGTATTACTTGTATAATTCATTGAGCATTATTTTATAGCTTAGAATTCATTAAATTCCCGAAAATCAAACTTGATAACCGAGATTCGTCATATTAGCATCATCTGGTAGATGTTGCTAGAGCAACACCGCTCTGAGATGGTGCGACAGGATCATCTCAGGACCACCTCAAGGGCCGCCTCAATTGGCGCCAAATGACCCATTGTAAACTGCTGCCAAACTTACTGCAACCACCGAATTAAATTTTTTTATTTTCTTGTTGACATTCCATCGACGTCCTGGTGCTACAATGAAAAAATAGAGCAACATATTTTAAAGGGATCTACTTTTTGATGTATTTTAGGTGGAGTTCGGTGCGGCCGCGTTGTTCGCGCCCTATTGAACCCATTATCATGATTTAACCTGGACTCGAACCACCGTAACACTTGCCTTATTCATAAGTTTATTTGTTTCTCTCATTGTCATCTTTCTGTGTAACTTGCTGCCTTGCGCGAACTTTTTAAACTTTAAATAGCACTCTGGTTTTGTTTAATGGATTTTAGCTAATTTAATTTCAAACGCTTAATTCTATTTCAATTATTATTATTGCTTTCTTTTCAGATTTTAGTCATAATTTTGTGAATAAAAGCCTAGTTTACGGTTTACTTTATGACAATTTTATTCACAAAATATTAAACTATTATGGATCGCTTGTTAAGACCTGAGAAACTTGAAACGCTGCTAGAAGATCCTGATGCAGCTAAAGTATTTGAATACTGGTTCAAAACGTTTGAAAGTTTTCTATCTGCTGTTACAAATGTTACGGATAACGAAGGAGCTGTGAATCGACTTGCCCTGCTGACTAATTACTTGTCACCTCAAACATACGCTTACATAAGTGAAGGTACAGAATACGAAGAAGCCGTACAATTACTTCGTTCGTCATACCAAAAGAAAAAGAATGTTACTTTCGCCCGCCACGTCTTAATGACAAGACTGCAAGCACAGAATGAAAGTATTTCTCAGTATGTTCACGCTCTCCGTGGTCTTGCAAAAGAATGTTCCTTTCAAGCAGTATCAGCAGAAAAGTACAAAAATGATATGACTAGGGACGCTTTCATCAACGGACTTCGATCTGATACAACCAGAAGGAGGCTTTTAGAGGAAGAAACCTTAGATTTGGACACCACTATAAAAAAAAGCTGAAATATTGGAAGTGGCTAAGCAACAAACTGAACTTTACGCTATATCCCTTGATAAACTAAACAGTGATTCAACTGATCGAAACAGAGATTCAACTGACCGTCTAGCAACTACTTTTGTTCCCAACGACAAGGTCTCTAACAGCGAAGAAAATGTCTCTTTAACTGCTACAACTTCACATTTCAAATGTTCAAAGAAAAGTATTTTTTTTGTGGTGGAGCTCTGCACGCTGGAGGAAGGTCTAACTGCCCAGCTAAGAACAGAGTGTTACGGATGTGGAAAACTGGGACACTACCAAAAGGTATGCCAAAATAAAAACAAGAGAACTATTTCAGCTGTTGGAACTGTAAATGACGACTGTAAAAACTCTTTAGCCGTTCTCGCCAGCGCACCGTGTTGTTTGAAGCCAACCGTAGTGACCGGTTTCTTGAAGGATGTGAAGCTCGATTGCTTGTTAGACTCTGGTGCCTCTGAAAACTTCATAAATAAAAAGGTTGTCAATGAATTGAGACTCAAAATCTTTGGTGCAAAAACGAATGTCGCTATGGCCTCTCAAGCATTCTCAGTCAAAGTGCTTGGTAAAGTAAAAGAAACTTTAAAGTTGAAAGGACGAACCTATGACAACCTTACATTAGGCGTAGTCCTAAACTATGCGCTGACATTGTCTTGGGACAAGCTTTTATGAGACAGCACGAGGAAGTAGTTTTTAAACTGGGAAGATCAAAAAAAGGTTTGGTAGTAGCACATTGTGGAGTAGCTGCATCTCGAGTCCATACCCAGAGACTTTTTCGCAATCTCATCCCCGGATGTCAACCGATAGTTACGAAATCACGCAAATTTAACAACGATGATCCGACAGTTTATCCATAACGAGGATAGTAAACTTCTTAATGACAACATTATAGAGCCGTCTTATTCTCCATGGCGTGCTCAAGTACTGGTAACGAAAAATGAACGCCATAAACGCCGAATGGTTATTGATTACTCCCAAACTATTAACAAATTTACGCTACTGGACGCTTACCCTCTACCTAACATAGATGAGCAAGTAAGTGAAATTGCAAAAGGTACAGTTTTTAGCACCTTAGATTTAAAGTCTGCTTATTACCAACTTCCATTATGTCCTGAAGACCGACCATATACGGCTTTTGAAGCCTGCGGCAAGCTATACCAGTACACCCGTTTACCGTTTGGAGTCACAAACGGTGTTTCCTACTTCCAACGTGTGATTGACCAGTTGATTGACAAATATCGTTTAAAGGGAGTTTATACTTATGTTAATAACATCACTGTTTCTGGCTATGACAAGGCTGACCATGATTTAAAACTAAAGGCGTTACTAGCAGCTTCCGAAGCTGAAAACTTAACCTTTAACACTGATAAATGTGTGTTTGAGAAAAACCAAATAGACTTGTTAGGATATCGTGTATCTCATCTAAAGATACGGCCTGATTTCGAACGATTGCGCCCTCTGCGTGAACTACCCCTGCCTAAAAGTAAAACAGAACTTCAAAGAGCGATCGGTATGTTTTCATACTATGCAAAGTGGCTTTCTGATTTTTCTTTAAAAATTAAACCCCTTATTGAATCAAACAAAAACAATGTTTTTCCTCTATCTAATGAATCGGCAGGAGCGTTTGAAATGCTTAAATCAGAAGTAACTTCTGCTTGTTTAACTTGTGTGAATGAAGGATTGCCTTTTACAGTAGAATGTGATGCTTATAATCATACTTTAGCAGCTAGTCTAAATCAAGGTGGTCGCCCTATTGCTTTTCATTCCCGGACCCTTTTTCCCAGCGAACGTCGATATTCGGCTGTCGAAAAAGAAGCGGCGGCAATCATCGACGCCGTACGAAAATGGAGTCATTTTTTATTTTCTAAACGCTTTCAACTAATCACTGATCAACGAGCTGTATCTTTTCTGTTTAACCCCCAACGTTTAGGAAAAATTAAGAATACGAAAATTCAACTTTGGAGAACAGAGCTGGGCAATTTTGACTACAATATTGTTCATAGGCCGGGCAAGCAAAATATTGTTCCAGATACTTTATCAAGAGTGTGTAGTGTGATGTATAACGGGCTTAATCTAGTGGAAATACACAAAGTACTTGGCCATCCAGGAGTTACTCGATTGTCACATTTCGTAAAAACCAAGAACTTACCATTTTCTGTCGAAGACGTCAAAAAGGTATGTTCAAACTGTCAAATTTGTGCTGAGATAAAACCGCGCTTCTTTCGAAAACCTGTAGAAACTCTTGTTAAAGCTATGCACCCATGGGAAAGATTGAGTGTCCACTTGAAAAGTCCGTTGCCAGGTAAAAATAAGTATGTTCTGTTCGTTGTCGATGAGTTTAGTTGCTTTCCTTTTGCCTTTCCATGCAAAGACATGAGCTCAGCTACGGTAATATCTTGTTTGTCAACTTTGTTCAACATCTTCGGATTACCACTTTATGTTCATAGTGATCGTGGTTCAAGTTTTATTTCCAGGGAACTAAAACAATACTTGAACGATCGAGGAGTGGCTACCAGTAGATCAACGCCATATCACCCTACTGGTAACGCACAATGTGAGCGAGTGAACCAAACTGTTTGGAGAACAATAAAGTTAACGCTACGTAACCTGAATTTACCAGAGCTTTCATGGAAAACTGTGCTCCCTCAATCATTACATTCTGTTAGATCCTTACTATGCACGACAACTAACGCAACGCCCCACTAACGCTTCTTAAACTTTCACCGCAGAAGCATGCTGGGGCGTCTCTTCCTAACTGGTTATTGCAAACTGGGCCGGTACTGTTGCGGCGTTTCGTGCGAACAAAGAATCAACCCCTTGTTGACGTAGTGGAACTAGTTGAAGCAAATCCCAACTTCGCTATCGTAAAATTTTCAGACGGTAGAGAGTCAACAGTTTCTGTTACAGACTTGGCTCCTTCCCCAACCCGCGAAGTGGAAGCAAATGAAATCAATCCTTATGTCCCTTATCCTACCAGCGAAGCCGAAACAAGGAAGTCAATTTTTCTGTCTCTTCTCCAACTCACGAAACCGAAGCAAATGAAATCAATCCTTATGCCGTAGGTCGACCACAATCAACGCCCAACGCTCCTTTGAATGAATCTCAAAGCAGTGAGCTGCGTGAAGAGAGATCTCAACAAGCACTGCCTTCCAATTCCCGAGATGAAAATCGTTCAGACTTGAGACGCTCGACTCGAACGCGTAAACCACCGGACAGATTTGGCGTACACATAACTCACTAATTTTGTTTGCTTTAATTTGCGTTTTATTTTTCGATCGTAGGAAGATTATCATGATTTAACCTGGACTCGAACCACCGTAACACTTGCCTTATTCATAAGTTTATTTGTTTCTCTCATTGTCATCTTTCTGTGTAACTTGCTGCCTTGCGCGAACTTTTTAAACTTTAAATAGCACTCTGGTTTTGTTTAATGGATTTTAGCTAATTTAATTTCAAACGCTTAATTCTATTTCAATTATTATTATTGCTTTCTTTTCAGATTTTAGTCATAATTTTGTGAATAAAAGCCTAGTTTACGGTTTACTTTATGACACCCATCACTGCCTGGAAAGAAAATTAATAAGTATTTTCTTACAAATTAAAGAAGAGATTTAATTGACTTAACATTGTTAACTTTAACAGCATTCTAAAAGGTAACACTTGGTTTCTTTAGCCTTGTTGCACTTTCACGTTGAGAGGAATATGAAGCAACCTCCGGCTGAACGGGTATGCTTTTTATGTTTATGAAGCAGGCAAATAGTTAAAGTTAAAAGAATGCTTTCAACCTTTTTTTACAAATTTTAATGTTTCTTTCTTTTTTACTTCGGTTTTGTTGATCAGCAGAATCAAAAACAAAACTTTCTTCCTTACCATCAAGAAAACAAGTTCTTGAATGCTTTGATGGCTGTTTCGTAAAGCAAATCGCTTTTCCGGGAAAAAATTAAATTACCGTCGTGGCCTTTCACAACACAATTCTGCAGCTGCCAATAGCGAGGAGATGTATTTGACGTTTTTAAAAGATCGATCAATTTATAGCCTGTTTAAATTAGTTGTAATAACCTATCTCCCCTGTTAATTATCGCAAATGCATCTTTCTAATTAAACAGTAGCAGTGTGACCTTGCTTTGGCAGTGATTCTGCGTGTTGCATGAAATTGATTTCATTAGAAAGTTTTTCGTGGCCCAATTCAAGTTTGCTATAAATAGAGAGATATTTTTCTAATCAAAATGTGTGACCATAACTTCGCTGAAGGAAGAGTGACCGTGCTTTTGCTGAATGGTCAAGTGACCATTGTTTTGCTGAACAAATTTTAATTCTTTGCTGAAAAAGTTTGTTATGTTGTGCTAAGTTGCTGCGCTCGTAAAACCGCAGATGAAAAAAAAATGATCTCCTTTTGTGAAAGTTACAAGTATATTTTTTTCTTGCTCAGGCGTCAGAAATACGCATATTTAAATATAAAAGTAGTTTGTAACTTGGGGGCATTTCGCTGACTTTATTCGAGGAGTTCAGCACCACGAGAACGGAGAAAGCAATCGAATTCCTAATTAACTATCGCACGAGCCAGCTTTTTTTAACAAAAATTAAATTTATAATTTCTTTTGAACTTTACCAATGGCTTAATATCTCTTTTTGCAATTCGTTTTAACTTAATCAAAACCTGAAAGCACGTGATATTAAAACAATCTACCTATCTATTAAAACTCTATTATGGAAGCTTAAAGTTATAAATATATTTTGATACAGATATGTAACCCATGGCTGTTCCAAGTAAGAAAAAGTGGAGACAGTATTCCGTTCAATATTTGTTTTACGGATTTTTTTGGTCCCAAATAACCAAACAAAATCGATATGTCTTTTCTGCATAGATGTACTTTCAAATGATAGCATAAAACCTTGTAAATAAAAATCCATCGAGAAACAAAGCACAAAGAAAAAAAATCAACCATTACAATATTTCAAAAGCTTCGTTATGATTTTCAAGCAAGAAAATCAGTGTTTGCAGTAAGTAAAGCGAGTGATGAAATTTCTGAGATAATGGCAATGGCTGGAAAAACACTTCATATTGGCGAAACTGTAATTTTACCAGCTTTATGTGTTACAATTTCAAAAATTATGAAACAAAATTCAAGTGAAATTATTAATTATCTCTCTTTAAATAAGGCAACTGTGTCACGGCGTATTGATGAAATGCTGAGGATGTAGAAAAACAATTAATAGCTAATTTTCGGGTAAAAATATTCGCTCTTCAATTTGATGAATTTACCTTAAGAGATAACAAAAAAATTCTATTGGCATACGTGAGATTTAAAGATAATAGCGGACCCAGAGAAGAAATGTTCTTTGCTACAGAAGTCTTAGCACAGACACAAAAAGTGAATAATTTTAATGAGGTTGCTATGTATTTTCAAAAAAACAATACTCAACTCAAAAATATAATTCCATGTGTTACTGATGCTGCACCATCCATGAAAGGTAGATACAAAGGATTTATTGCACATTTGAAAAAAGATGTCCCAGAAGTATTTTGCATTCACTGTGCTACATTGTCAACACTTAGTTGCAAAGAAGCTGAGCGGACGTCTGATTGATGCCCTTAATGTGGTAATAAAAGTGGTTAACCATATAAAATCAAATTCTCTCCGAGACAGCCTTTTTCGAGAATTCTACAATAAAACTGGAGAAGAGTTTGTGCGCCTAGTATTACATACAGGGGCGAGTTGGTTATTAAAGGGAAATTGTTTTCAGCGTTTTATTGTACTTAAAAATTCTATTGTCTTATTTCTTAATAAGCCTCAACTTGGAGAACAACTACTTGCAAATAAATTTGATTTAAGTATTTTACATATAATTTTGGCAAGGAATAAATTTTCTTCAACCATATTGTGGCGATACTCAGCAGCACAATTAAATTCATAAAACTTTTATTTTTCAAACGTTTTCGGCTTCTTAAGCCCTTTTCAAGAAAAACTTAAACTTAAATGAAATTAACAATAATGCGTCAACACAAAGAAAATTAATTATTTATGCATGAATGATTTACATTGTGACGAATAAGTTAAAGCAAATAGAATTATAAAGCCAATTTTTTAGTTTCATTAAATTATTTAAAATAAAAGTAAATTTAAAATTTATAAGAAAAGAAATAAAGAATTTAAAATAAAAATTAAAAAACATTTAATAAAAATGAAGAACCATTTGCATAAAGTTGTCGATTTAAACCAGGATTACGCTTTTTAATAAATAATGCTTCGTGTATTTTTGTATGGAATTCCGATTTACACTTTTTAATTATTTTAAAGGAGTTTAAATTTAATTTGACAGAGGAACAAATATTACAACACATTATATGATTTTTTATTGCACTTGATACTTGAGAGTTGAAGTCCAAATGCTCCTTAGCTCTAGTGCTCAAATGTCGGGTTGACATACCGATGTATGTCAAGTTCGCGTCACACGAACATGTAAATTCATAAATGACATTTGAGCAAAGACCCAAAGGAGTTGTGGTATCGTACTAAATAAGAAATTAAAGGAATTAAGAAAAGAATTAAAAATAAATGAAAGAAAGTATACATTGCAAAAAGCAAAAATCTTTCCTAAACTTAGTTTAATAGAAAAAACTTGCTTAATTTCGTTACTAACTGAAGAGTTTAACAATCGTGCTAAAACAGTAATCAAGACTCACCATAAAAAACTTTTAAATTTATGGAAAAAGCAAAGAAATACCAGCCCTGACTGCATAAAAAACTTTAGCAAAAGAAATTTGAATATTTTAGAAGAAGATGCTTTGCGTTTTGGACTTAATCACCATAGCCTACCAAAAAAGTTTAACAGTTATGATACTAAGGCCAATCTTGAACAATTGATTTATTCTATCAAGAAAAATGAAAATATTACTTTAAATTCTGAAATTAAAGATAAAATTAAATTTGTTTTTAAGCAATTTAGCAATAACGCAAAACGTTTATGTTCAAATCCAAAAAACTTGTCTTTTCATCGAACTTTAAAACAACTTTCTGATGATTCAAGTATAAAAATTTGCAAATTTGATAAAGGTAAAGGAACTGCTATTTTAAACAAAAAAGATTATTTTTTGAAATTAGATGATATCATTGAAGATAAGTCCAAGTTTTGTAAAATAGAAAACAAACCAAAAATCCATCCAATTATACGCAAAGAAAAGTCAATTTCTTATTACATCAAAAAGTATCTCAAAAATTATGATTCGGAAATTACAAATAGCTTAATACCGAGTGGAAGTCAACCTGGCAAGCTCTATGGACTCGCTAAAGTACATAAAGATGAGTGCCCATTACGACCAGTGGTTTCCATGATAAACACACCAGAATATAAGTTAGCAAAATTTTTAGATAATATTATACAACCCCACATCCCACACAAATATATGCTCAAATCAACCGGCGATTTTATCAATAAATTACATTCATACGAGTTTTCGTCCGGACAAAAATTAGTAAGCTT